>CM034153.1:358966897-359356897 GCA_019776745.2 Taxus chinensis | reverse complement strand
CCTTTGGCGATGTCTGGCAAGGAAGGACGTGACCATCTCAGGAAGTGAGGAGGACCGGCTTTCACAAGTCATTACGAGGGAAATGAATTCAAATTTCCCTATGGCTAGTGCCCTGACCAAGGCTACATCAGTCAAAATCAGATTTGGATGTCTAGGGAATAGCGATGAAGAAGTGAAAGTAGGTAATGAGGACAGGTGGACACAAGTCAACACCCAAAAAAAATGAAAAAACAACTATTCTCCATTTTCGATGAGCCTACGATCTCATAGTGGGAAAAATTAAGCTAGTTTGGCGCTCCTAGGTTTGTCAAGGTCTTTTGACCTCCCACATGGGGCTCCCTCTCTCTTGTTTTTTTTCCCTATTTTGAGATTATAGGATTTCTATTTTGTTTCACCTTAAGCTTGTGTGGCCTTATTTTGTGTTTGTTTCTCCTTCATGTTTTAATGTCTATCTTTCATTTGTATAGGTTTCTCAATCCCTTCAAAATCTATCTTTTTACCTCATCTAATAAAAAAAATATAATTTTTTCAAAATATCAAATTTTACAAACTAATTTTTTTGTTGTTAAAACTTAAGGAGAAGGCCTTAGCCTACAAAAATACATGAGTAAATAGTCCCTGATAATTCTTACATCAGTGGACTCTTAAAAAAAATTCAAACACTTTATCGTGCTTCATACATGCCAAAATTAATGGGAAAGTGTTGTAATCCACATAACTTCACCCATAGCTACAACCTTTTTATATAAAATTATATATTCTAACCACTAATTTAGGTCGAATATCAAAAAACCTAAGCCATAGACAGATTATTCATCACAAACAGGAATTATTTTGAACATGGTCCCAACAAGGTAGGTCAATCCTTTCGACCGCTCGATATGACCTACATAATGATCTCCACATCCGAGTCACCTTTACTTTACACTGAGGAAGAGGACGATTCCACACTGAATTCGGGCATCACCACCTTAGCACTCGCTAGAAGCACTAAACCTTGATTCTCTGCAAAAGCCTCCAGCCCGCATGTAACCTTCTGCACACCCTTCGTTAAAGCATGAATATGAAACTACACGTTGATCAAACGCTCCTCCAGAATCGCATGCTCTTTATGGAGAATACACTTCCCAGAGTAATTTGAGAGGATATTAGCTGCACTCAGCCCATGTTCCACGTCAAATACATTTCTCCTCCCAACTGAATAATTGGAGCCAAGCATTAGCTTCCTCATACTTTCGCAATTGTCTTCCTCTTCCTCCTCCTCTTCAAAGCTCTCCGCCACAGACCAAATTTTTTTTAACCAACTCCGCATGACCACATTCTAAATTTTCCCATCCATCCAAGAAGAGAAATACTCCCCTACCTCCTCACCAATCAAGGCACTCCAAATCTTCCTTCTCATCCCAGCCTCCATGCTCCCCAAATTCTTCATCTAAACACACCTACATCCACCATAGAGATACATGGAAAAATTCACAGAGAATTGAATAACAAACAGGGGAAAAGGAAAACTCATTTGGCTCTGAATTTAAAATGTTTCCTTTACGCCTCACACGAATGGAGGAAAATTTATAAGTACCAAATATCCTCAGTAATTTATCCCATGTAATTCTATCATGATTCCAGATATAGCCTAAAATGACCGACGCCAACACACTTGCTCAACCTTATGATTTTCCACTAACCTTGCATCATTCGTGAAAAGATACATGACATCACCCGGGAAGTTCTCCCAAATTTTCCTTTTCAAATGAAAATCATCCCAAACATCCACACCCCTATTAGCAAGATGGTCAGAAACCATATTCCCTTCTCTTTTAAGATGGAATATCTTAAACTATGAGAAAGAAGAAAGGAAAGCCTTAATCTTCTTACATATCGGTTGCAATTTCCAGACATAAGGAAACCTTTCTTGGGCCATACCAATAATTACTTTCAAGTCTCATTTGATCCATAATTGATGCCACTTCTTCTTTCTGGCTTCTAATAAACCGAAAAGGTGATCCATCCCGTCTGCTTTATTATTTGAGGATATCCTACAATCATCAGCCATGGCCATGATAGCAGGAGCAGGAGAAAGATATAGAACAGCACAAGACAGAATAATATTCAAATGTATTCAATGTGTGTTACATCAAACAAGAGTGCCAAGCCGTATAAAGGCTACGGGAGGAGAGAAGGAGAGAGGACAGTTATAACTGTCCATTAATTGTCCATTAACAACAATGGATTAAACTAATGCTTAAACAAATGCTAACATTCCCCCCCTTAATACATTGTTCGTACAAAGATACATTTCCTGATGATAGGTCCCCCCCTTAATGAGAACACCGCAAAGAGGGTCTTCACACAAGCATGTGCCTACATGGTCTCACATGGTTTTTCTAAGGTTGACCAAAAACCTAGAGGGATAGGAACACTTTTTGACTATTCACCTCAGTGGTTTTACAGGCTTACCATGAACCAAGAGGATTTTACCTCGGTGGTTTTACAGGCATACCACGAACCCAAGAGTATGATACCTCAGTGGTTTTACAGGATTACCACGAACCCAGGGTGAGTACCATGCGCTGCTTTTAGTGCTTTTATGTTCCCCACGACGCTCTTCAATTAGAAGGTCCCAAATAGGAAACTTCGTATCATTCGTACTTTATTGAATAACAAAACAACAGGAACATGACACAAAACTAAAACTGAAATAAACAAGCCAAAAATTGAGGAATATGTCCTCAATACCTACTTCTGCCACAATCTCTATTGGCAGCCTCATCGCTTGTGGCTTGCAAGAGGTCGCTAGATTTCCTCTTGCTTCTCAAACGCTTCTCCCACTTCAAAACAAATCTCTCTAATAAATGCCAATGGAAACAACATCACGTCACGATGCTAAACAAAAATGTCTATCCAATCGCCATGGCTCTGCAGATTCTAGGCGCTAATAGACATGCATGTCTCCAAGATTTAAACCATGTTTAAACGCCTTCATCCACCGTGATTGCAATGGAGACTACGCTGAGAAGGCATCCGCTCTGATACCAATGATAGTAGGAGCAGGAGAAAGATACAGAACAGCGCAAGACAGAATAATATTCGAATGTATTCAATGTGTGTTACATCCAATAAGAGTGCCAAGCCTTATAAAGGCTGCGGGAGGAGAGAAGGAGAGAGGACAGTTATAACTGTCCATTAATTGTCCATTAACAACAATGGATTAAACTAATGCTTAAACAAATGCTAACAGGCCAGCACCAGTTGACAATTAGAATATCTGAAAACACATCCACAACTAGCTCTTCCTGGATTTCTTTTTGGTGCACAATGGAAATTCAATTTAATTCATCCTTTTTCAGGTGGTCTCCATAGACTTAACTAAAATTTTGTAATCCCATTATCAGGATAAATTTTACAAACTATTTAAATTTAATTATTTTTCAAATTTTAAATATTTCAAAAAATCAGACTTTTGGGAAATTTTAAATTTTAAAAAACATTGAGATTTTTTAAAATTCATTTTTTTAATATTGACTTTTCAATATTCTCAAAATTTCAAAATACTAAATTTTTGAAAAAATAATGCTTTTCAAAATTTCAAATATATCAAACAATTTTTTTCAAATTTTCAACATTTCCAAATTTTCAATATTTTTAAAATTTCAAGTATTTTTTAAAAAATCTACTTTATCAAGTTTCAAATTTTTCAAAAATTAAATAATTTTGAAATTAATTTGAATTGTATATATGTTTCAACTTTTTGAAAAAAACAACTGATCAAAATTTCAATATTTTAACAATTTATAACTCCTTTATTATATGAATAATTTAAGATTGATGTTGGAGTATGGAAAACCCTAGCCAAAAACTCACGAAGCCTTGGTCTAAGAATGGGTGCGGCAACAGAAACACTTCTCTGGTTTGGGGTGTCGGTCTAGCTTCTCGTCGTTTTGTGAATGACAGTGATGGCAGTTTTAAGGATAGTTCTTCCTCTCCCGTTGGTGACTTCCATCGTGGCTTGGAGCAGAGTATGGTGGGTGTCGTGGTTATTTCTCCTCCAGGAAATAGTGCGAATGGGTTAGGCCTCATTAAACAAGGGTATGGTGATGATGGTAAAGGGGCATTCCTGTCTCCTAGATGTATTTGTTCCAACAGGGATGACATGTCCCCCAGTTTCACCTTTGTTTTGTTACAAGATGCTACGATGGGAAATGGAGGCTTGGGAGGTGTTATGGATGTTCCACATAATACTTCTATTATGCAAACTTTGGGAGGGCTCAGGGAGAGCGGATGTGGGGTACATGGGTGCTTCAGGGGAGCCAAGATGCAGGGTCAAACAAGGGGGAGCCCTTTTCTTTCCTGGAGGCAGTGAGATCTGGTGGGAAAGTGCTCACTAAACCCATGGCTTATGCAAAATCTACACCTTTTGTCTCCTTTAGGGAGGAGGTTTTTATTTCTACCAGAACCATGGACTGATTTGCAGGTTCATTAGTTGTTTCCCTATCCTTCCTGCCTTGCACAAATAGATATCTGAACAATTACATCCTCTAATCGAAGGTAAAGTAAACATCTACCCCTTTGCTCGAGGTATTTTCATATCTGTGTTTGAAAGCTCCTCTAATAGGGACTTGATTTTTGGAAAATTATGGGAATTCCAGTCGCATCATCTTCTCATAAAACCTTGGCTCCCTCACTTTAATCCTATAACTGAAAATTTTACAATCAGACCTATGTGGATAAGAATTCCTTATTTGCCTTTGCAATTCTGAAGTGAAGAGTTTTTCAAGGCTATGGGGGATTCTCTAGGTAAATTCCTTTTTGTTGATCCTAGGACTGAATCTTTTGACCATACCATTTTTTCCCGCATTTTGGTGGATATGGATATGACTAATAATTTTCTGGCCACGATGGAGCTGAAAGTAATTGATTCAATATGGACACAAAATTTGGATTTTGAAGGTCTCCCTTTTAGATGCAGGACATTTTTCCCTCAGTCACCTTGCTTCTGATTGCCACATTGTCAAGAAACAGATTAGGGGGTGGGTCTCATGGTGGAAGGATTTTAATCCAGATAATATGGTGGTATATGCTCATGAAGACAATGATAGTTGCAGGAAAGGGGGGACTTTTCAAAGTTTGAAAAACATGGACCCCAATGAAATTTTTCTTTTTGTCCACCCGGATGAGAATGTAGATCCTAATGAGGGGGACGGTTGGAAGGTAGTGAACAACAAAAAGAAAGGAAAATATTGAAATTATTCTCTCAAGATGAGCCTTAGATATCACAAAGAGAAAGTATTGGGTAGTTAGGGCTCCTTTGTAGAGGGCTAAGTTTCTTTGACTGGTCTACTTTGCAGGGCCCTTTCTCATGTGTTTTCTTGTTTTTGGGTGTTGGTTTGTCTAGTTGTTTCTCTCTAGGCTCGTGGGGTCTTGTTTCTTGATGTTTCTCTTTTGTGCCTTAATGTTTATCTTTTGGTTGTATAGGGTTCCTGATCCCTTAAAAATATGTTTTTTACCTAATCTAATAAAAAAAATCAATATTTTCAAATTTTCAACTTTTTTCAATCTCAACTAATTGTTTTAAAAATTCAACTTTTTGAAATTTCACTCTAATTTAAAATTTAAACTTTTTTAAAACTCTATTTTTTCAAAATTTCTTCCTTTATGAAAATTTATAAAAAAATTTAAATTAAAAAATTTATATTTCAAATTTTTCTTATTTTTTATATTTTTTTTTAATTTCAACTTTTTACATAAATCTCTAAATTTGATAAAATTTCATCTTTTTGAAAATTTAACCTTTTTTAAAAATTTAAAATTTTGAAATATCAACTTTTTACCCATTTAAAATTTCAGATTTTATATTTTAACTTTTTTTAAATTTCATTTTTTTGTTGAAATTTCAAAAAAATTAACCTATATTTATTTAAAAACATTAAGTTCTTTGGAATCTCAACTTTTTCATAATATCATTTTTTTCAAAATTCAATGTTTTTTAAATTTTAAGATTTTCAAAATATTAAATTTCAACTTTTTCAAAATTTTAACGTTTTTTAAATTTTAACTTTTCAAAATGTGAACCTTTTGAAAATTCAACTTTTTTTGTAAATTTAAAAATTTTAAACTTTTTTTTGTAATTTTGGCTTTTTTAAAATTTCATATTTTGCAAGTTTGAAAACTTAAACATTTGTTAAATTTCAACTATTTAAAAAATACACCTTTTTTTAGAAATTTCAAATCTTTAGAAATTCTAATATTTGTTATATTTCAACTTTACAATATTTCAATTTTTTGAAAATTTCAAAATATTAACTTTTTTGAAAATTATGTTTTTCAAAATTTTATCATTTTCCAAAAGTTCTAAAATTTTAACATTTTTGAAATTACAATGTTTTTAAAAAATACAATTATTTCAAAATTATAAATTTTCAAAATTTCAATTATATTATAACGCCCATAATTTCAACATTCAAAACCCACATCAAATTTTCTTAATTTATTACGGGAAAATTTTAGGAATTTTTTGTTATTTTATATTCAGAGCCAATAACATTAATTACGATTAATTAATTCTCGTTAATAAATCCCTCATATTTGTAAAGTAGTCGTAACCAATTAATATTTTAATATTGTTAATTTATTTCCAAGAATCGTTTTGGGTTTAAGTCCTCTTCTAGGGTTTCCATTAATTTTATTTAAAAACATTAGCTAGGTCAATCCCTTTATTTTACCTATTTAAAAATCCTCATAAGTTATAAAAGGGTCCATGGTAGAAAAGAGGGTCTCAACTTAGTCTAATCCCACTAAGTGGCCCCATTAGTTAAATACACACACCTTTATTATTTTAACCCAATCCCACAAATTCTCGTGGCTTAAAAATTATAGGGTTTAATCTCTACCATTAGATCTAATCAATTTGGGTCCTTGGATTTTAGGTTTGACACAAAAGCCCTAAAAAAAATTATAGGTTTCTTTTATTCACATTTTCCCCTAATCTCTTCATTTTCACTTTTGCAAGTTAAGGATGGAGGCCATGGAGCTTAAGGGGGCTATGGAGATTGGCTCTTTTTACATTTGGATGGATATTCACAACTTGGATGTATATTGATTTCTAGATCTATTTATATTATCCTTTTAATTATTATTTTCTTTGCAAACATTTCCACCAAATTTATTGGTATGTGTATTTGGTTGCTTCAATTTAAATGAAATTACCCACTTGATTAAGTTTGGTTTTGACTGAATATCTTCTCGTGTGTGTGTGTGTGTGTGTGTGTGTGTGTGTGTGTGTGTGTGTGTGTGTGTGTGTGTGTGTGTGTGTAACAGACATATACATATATATTATAGTGGGGACGACACCCTACCCCAATCTCTTTTATTTAAACAAGAGTATGGTGGGGGCAGTGCCCCCACCCCCCATTTATACACAATTAACCCATATATCAATGTGGTCTTGTGATCTCTGCACAACCAAAATATGTTTCCGAATCAAGTGCTTAAATAAAAATGTGATATGTTATTTAATTTTTTAATGTTTTTAAAAAAATCCCAAAAGACGAAAATCATATAAGTTTTTTTTGTTTAATAATATTAATTAACATAAATTAATATATTTACACACACACACACACACACACACACACACACACACACACACACACACACACACACACACACACACACACACACACACACATAATTATAATGTATATTTAAGTATATAAATATAAATAGTTATAATTGTATTGTTTTTTTTTAACAATTTATCAATTCAAGATATATTTTTTGTCAAACATAAGGGTAAGGTAATTTATATAATTTTTTATATAATCATTTAGTGAGATAGTTGAGCTAATATTTCTTTAATTTAAACTAAATGAAAGTAAGGAAGTGAGCAAGTTTCTACACAAGTAAATTCAAAAAACCATTTGATCTTTTTGCATACAAACTTGATATACAATTACAAATGTTTTTCTGCTTTTCATTATGTTTAATTTCGAATAAACAACTCATACACAGAGAACAAGAAGTCTTTTTTACAACATTTTCATTCAAAACATGCAACTTACAACAAGGTAAAATATAAGTTTTGTTTTACATTCATAAATTCATTTATAACAACTTTTACATTCCTTATGTAGTGTCCACTCCTCTTCGACACTATTTTCATTATGTTGATATTAATTTTGGATTGATACTTAGACATTTTGATTATGATACATTGATCGGTAGATGATAGACTATGCATATATTTGGACTATTAACATGTGATTCACATTTTGATTATGATACACTAGATGACATTGGTAGACAGTTTGATATATGTTGATTTGCATTATTTGGATTTTATATTGACAATACACCAGATGTTCTGAGTATAATTAGGATCTCATGGATGTTAGAATTGAATTATTTGATATGATGATAGATGATAGAATCACTTAACTTTGGATGGTGATTTTATATATATATGGTGTTGGAGTAGTCGTGAGGCTAGAGAGGTATTATGTTTCTATTTCAGAGATATTTTATCACATTCATTGAAAGGGGATAGGGGACCAACCACAAAAGGATGTTGGGTGTTTTGCAACATGACCAAATTTGACAACTGTGTCTAATGTGTTTGTGGTGTTTTTGCATGCCTAGTTAGGAGGTTTCCCATGGAGGGTGACCTCACATGTGTGGCCATGGGGTGTAATGATTTCCCCTTTCTTTGAATTTTGTGTGTGCTTTATTTTGTGTTTATATGTATTTCATTTTTGTAGAAATTGTAGTCACTTTATTAGACAATTATTAATGTGTATTAATTAGTCCAATCCAACCTAATTTGTTAACTAAAATAAGGATGTGACATTTTGATAATTATGAGAGAGTATATTGTCCTTAAAATCTTGTGGATTTAAATTGGAGTTTTGTTGGATTTTGTGTTGTGTACTCTTCCCCAACTTCACAATTTGAATTTTGACTTGCGTAGGATAATTTTGGAGGCTTGTGGGACAAACTAAGCTTGCCCCATTCCTCTTAAATTCACCCTAAAACACATACCTATGGTATGGGGAGTGTAATTTTTAGACTTACTTATGAACTTTGGAGTGTAAAAAGTGAAAATAATTGCACTTTCCTAATTACCACAATTAATTTTGTCCTTTGTAGTCATGGTGTGCAAGTTAGAGTGTCATGTGGGGCTTGTCATAAGTATTAAATGTTCATTTATTTTCTTAGGTTTATACTATTTGAATTGTGTGTTGGAATGGAGGAATGCTGAAGTGGAATCCTATATGGAGACACCTCATCATCCCTCACATCCCATTTCTATTTTTTTATTGAATTTGAAGAGATTTTGGTGGTTACTTGTTCATTTTCCTTCTTTTGCACTATTGGAATTGGGATCTTGTTGGAGTGTGTTTGGCTTTAAGATGTCAAAAAAGTTTTTTGTAGTGAAGTCTCTTGGAAGATTGATGGATAGGTAGGCTTTCTACTTTTCATTCTTTTATTTATTCATTTGGATGTAGAAAAATTGCTGCTTGTTAAAATATTGTATGAGTTTCTATGAATGTGTTTTTTGTGTAGTTGGGTAGTATGCCTTAAGAATGGAGTGGGAGATGGAAGTATGGGACCATTTGGGAGGGAAAAAGGGAGTTGAGAGGCATGCATTTTTTGAGGTATTTTTTATTGGGAGTTTCACCTATGGGGAGTGAAAAGGAAAAACATTGACATATTTTTGCATACTTGTAAGGGGGAGAGATAAGGATGTTTTGTTGTTTATTTTGTGCACATGGAGGATTTGGGTGAAAATCCTATTTCACTTGCGAGGTAAAAGGAGGTGGTTCCCATATTCCTTTCTCTTTTTTGGTTTGATTTCAATCATATGTGTTATTTGAGAAATTTGTTAAAAAAAATTGAGTATGTCCATTTAGATGTGTTGAGAGTGTTTTTTTGATTGTATGTTTTTTGTGGAAGCCATGCTTGTAAAAAAGTCTATCAAATGTTGCTCAAGTTCCCCTCATTGTTCTTTGGTTGGGTTTAGGGGGCTAATAAGGGGGATTTCTTCTCCTCTTATTGGATTAAACGTTGGGCGGAGATCGTTGCATATTCCCCCTTTTATTTGTACTGTGATTCCAAGTTTTTGGAAGATTGAAGAATGCAATATTGAAGCTACAAGTTGGGAGAAGACATGCAATGAAGACTTGTGTGTTTTGTCTTTGTTGAAATTATTTATGTTAGTAACTTGATCATTCTATTATTTCCACTTTGAGTGGAAGATTGTACCCTTTCTAATGCTTGAAAGAAAGTTGTAATATTTCATTTATTCCAAGTTGAAGTGATTTAGTGAATGTAGAAAGAACTCTTGGTATGTTTACCTTGTTGAAATTTGTAATGTTGTAGTTTCTTAACGAAATGAAATGGATCTCCTGAAGCCCGTATGTATTTAAAGTAACAATACATGTGTATGTGCAACTGTGTAACTGTGTGTGTGTGTGTGTGTGTGTGTGTGTGTGTGTGTGTGTGTGTGTGTGGAAAAATGATAAGTATTAATGAGTAAGAATGTTGAATTCTTGTAAGTCCTTGTTCCAAAATCTTCAATATGTGAAAGACAATGCAAATGAGGTTGTTTGGGGGAAAATAGGAATTAAAAGGAAACCCATAAGGAAATTTAGGGCAACCTAAATCTAAGGGCTAAGATAGACTCAATCCAATGGCACCCAAATCAAAAACTACCTCACTGTATTAATAGGAAGGCTAGTTTGTGGGAATGTGATTTTAATATTGTAAAAAATTTAGATACATGGGTATAGTGGACAGTGATAATTGGGGCCACTCCACCCGTGGCCTAGGAAAAGGCTCAGCACTCTAAACATTTGTAGTTAGAAAATAATCTAACCTTGGAATGCATTGATAACTAATTTAACTAATGGAGATTAGTAGATGCTTCTGTAAACTGTAAATCATAGCTCCTAGGAAGTAAATTGGCATCAATAGTTAATTATTACATCTTAAGCTATGTTGTTCAGCAAGCTTGTGTACGAAAGTATTTAACCGAGAAATTGTATTCTATTATTGGAAATGCCTAACCTTACAATGATCGCTTTGGAGAAACCATAAAAAAAGATTACCGTAAGCTTCAGGGCTATTAATTTATCTAGTTAAGTATTTGTTTTGAGAGTACCAAAAGCTGTGGGCGTTATAGATCTCATTTGCGTTTCCATTTGGTTCAAATAATCTCCAGCGACGTAAGGAGGATTTTTTTTCTTAGATGCACATATTCCAATTCGTAGGTCATTTCCTGAGCATTGCATTTACCATAAGACCAGCAACCAATGTGAAATAAGTCATTGATGTAATTCACTGCAACATCACTAGAAAATATGCTAGGGGAAGTAGTCTTTACACGTAGGTCTAGGATTTCATTGGGTGTTGTTACTTCAACCACTCAAGTGGTCTACTTTTTTTATCCACGTTTGATGCACCAATGACTCTCACAGAAAAAGACTCATAATCGATGCTTGGCAAGTGGCTGTATGGTTCCTAGCTGCATTGTCAAATAGAATCCATGCCAAATAAGTGTCAAAAGGTGTGTTTTGTGTCTAACTTCGTAATTTAATTCCAAAAATTGATCATTGAAAAATATGGAGCTTCACGTATGGAGGTCTTTAATAGTTAACACCAACATTCTTCTCGCAAACAAATTTCAATTCCACACTTAAGACTTCATTACACACCAAGGTGACATGATTCTAATGCAGAGATATGCGTAAGCCAACAGAGGGCTATGTGGTCATAGTTATTGACTTGGATTAGCCTATACATCCCATATAGGTCTCCAAGTTTGCTTTCAAAACGCTCCACAAGCGGAGATGCTAAAAGCAAATCAGCAATGAAAAATGGCCTTGAAAACTCTCAAAAATCCGATGTCTAAAATTCTTCCTGTTGATCTCTAGCACCAAATTCCTTCGCTACGATATGTGGGATAATTTAAATCACATTTGCATAGCTCGCATGTCTCCAACAGCATGTAAAACTATTCAAGGTTTCCCTCAAAACTCCAGATCAAAAAGATGTCTCCCTGCTGCTAGGAGCACCAGCGTTTCTGATGGTCTAGTAACACATTAAGTTTAATTTTTGCTACTTTTTTGCATAAGCATTTAACACATGCCAGATCGATTTTGCATTTCTCCACTTTTGAGGATGACTGGGAAGCTTTCTGGTATTAAACTTTGATGATCTTCCAATAGGTGCAAGGAAGCGGTGGTTCTAAGAACAGTCAAATTCAGGTCTAAATCACAGGGAGAAGAAAAAAATGTTGAAAGAGAAGGTTTTCCATGTAGGAGAGGAAGTAGAAAATGCATAACTAACGACCCAAAAACAGAACTTGATCCACTCATGCGCCAGTAAGAGCACTCGTGGTCTTACACCAATGAAGGAAAATTTCACAATGTAGAAAATCAGTTGAAAGATTTTTTTAACTAATGCCTAAACAAGAGCATTGAATGTTCAAAGAGGAGATGCAGTTATAGAAAAGGTCGTACAATGTGGAACTTGTCATACCTACGTGGAGGAAACAATATTTTGTATTAAGGAATAGTATTTAAAACACAATGAAATTAATTTTTTTAAAAATAGATAGATCCACAAGATAATATAAAGATAATGACTAATATGTAATGATAAGTATTTTTTTAACATTAAAATAATAATATTATTATTAGCATCTATTACAGGAGGACGGGGGATAATTTTCGGATTCAATATAGGATAATAAAGAATAACCTATTGCAATAAAAAAGCGATTAGGCCGCTAACAGATTTTTTTTAAAAACTTACAGGTATTAAGGGACCTGTTCCTCAGAGGGCTATGGGCCTGCTTATTGCTAGTTCATAATGTGTTTGTGTCGTGTTCATATAAATTATTGTTCCCATGTTGAAGTATAGTACAATTGATCCTCTATGTTTCCTATTTGGTAACTTTGTAACTTTGTAGAGCGTCATGGGGAACAGAAAAGTTGTAATATTTTCGCATGGTATTCCAAGTTGAAGTGTTCGTAGTGAATCCTGTAGAAAGAACTCTTGAGTTGTTTCATCCTTGTTGGGTTCATGGTATTAGTCTTAGTGAAACCACCGAGGTAAATGGATCCTCTTGAAGTCCTTGGTAATCCTGTAAAAGAACCGATATGGTGAACAGTCGTAAAGTTTTTCATGTCCCTGTAGGTTGTAATGGTTATACCTTAGAGGGAAGCATGTAAGACCATGTTTAGGCACATGCTCGTGTGAAATGAAACTCTCCTAAAGTGTAAATGTATTTAAAGGGGGGGACAACAATTATAAGGACAATGTATATTTGGAGGAAGCAAAGATTTATTGAAAAGGAAGTGGAATGTTAGAATTCTTGTTGTTTTTTTGTTGTCAAAATTGAATACATGTGAAAAGAGATATGACATTGTAGTAACTGTTATACTCAATTTTTAGCATTTTATTGCAAAGGCTCAAAGAATAGAGATTGAATTGATGTTATCACAATTGGACATTAGGAATACATAGATATACTATCAATCCTGTAACTAATGAATGGAAGACTATCTCCTGCATTAAAATTAATGTTGCATTAAAAATCAACTTAAGAAGAAAAAACTATTGAAAAAAATGCATTGTTGAAGGTTTTTTTTCTTCGGATAGTAGAACTGCCACCCCTGTGTAGAGTGGCCATTTTTCAGAACCACCACCTAGCACAGAGCGGCGGTCGATTAACCACCCCCCCAAGCAAAGCGGAAAATAGTCACAGAACCATTCCGGCACTTTGTAAGGTGCAGTGGTTTTCGTCACTTTTGATGGCAAAAATAAAATCCGTCTGTGAAAGAACCCTAGATTTAAAATTAATTAAAATTTAAGCTTAAAATCAATTAACAAGGAAACATTCCACGCAACTAGAAATGATTTTAATTGTAAGTGTTTAATCCTTATCTAATATCTTTTATAGCACCCAAATGTGTAAAAACTCATTGATTTAAATGAAATGGAGGTTTTCCCCCCATTTTGTTGAACTCAAAAAAAAGAAAATGTTTTCATTAAATAACAAAATAGATCCATGGTGGGATATCGATATTAAACAAAGGAGTATTATTACAATAGTAAAATCTTTACAACTAAAACCAAGAAGATTTTACCATGGTTTCTCTTCTTGCTCTTGTGGCTCCTCCTCCTCCTCCTCCTCTTCCAAAACCTACAAATCAAAATGAGCAAAATGAGGTTGTTTGGGGGTAAATAGGAATTAAAAGGAGAACCCATAAGGAAATTTAGGGCAACCTAAATCTAAGGGGCTATGGATAGATTCAAATCCAATGGCCCAAAATGAAACCCCTACCTCAATTAAATGGGAAGGAAATTTTGTGGGAATGTAAGTTTAAATTTTAAAAAAGAACATGGATAAATGAGTGATTAGGTCCACTTAGTGGCTATGCAAAGCAATTAAACCTTTGAGCTAGAAAATAATGTAACCTTGGTGCTTGATAACTAATTTAACTAATGGAGGTTAGTAGATGCTTATAAAAATGTAAATATAGCATTAGGAAGTAAATTAATAATAGTTAATTATTTAATTTCATTCTATTGTTCACAAGCTTGTGTAGAAAGTCTTTAACCAAGAAATTTATTAATTGTGGAAATGCCTAACCTTGCAAACCGCTTTAAAAACAAAACAAAAAAATAATTACCATAAACTTGTCTATTGATTTATTATTTTTTGTTTTTTTGAAAGTAGAAAAATTGTGGGTGTTACACTTGGTATCAGAGCCATGGGTTTAACACTTAGACCTCGGGTACACTTGGAAACACGAGACACAACAAAATAACCTAGCATAACTCTAAACCTAGAACACACAACATTGCATGATGTTTTAAATCTAGAAAACTTTAGAAAATTAAACAAATCCTAGATGATAATAAACTAACTCCAGTCTTGGTCTATGTAGGAGGTACGGACTAGACAAGGGATACTTTCACGTGATCCTAGATCTACCACTCCTAGATCAGGCGGTAGCAACCATATTGCCTCAGATGCTTCAGACACTATATGATGTTAATGCCACTTTACGTGGAGGATCTTTAGCAAGATGAATTAGCAGATAGGATGGAGAACCATTAGTGGAGGCTTGTGCACCTGTCATCACCAATCCAGCACTATGATGATTCTTCACCGGGAACTCCTCGTGCTATGATTATTTACTAATGCACAGCCTTTAGTTTGGTGGATGTAATCTGGAAACAAAACAACAACCGAACACAAGAATACCATCGACTATGATAAGACGGAATGATGACAAATCTGAAATATCAAAGTAAATTATAATATTAACATGAAATTGTTACAATCTCACCCATGAGGTACTTCAACAAGACTATGGGAGAAACTTTACAATTACACCTCTCGATGGCTTCTTCAACACACCTTTAACTGATGGCTTCCTTTGCACACTTCCTACAATATTTCTCACTACTTCTTTCTATGCTAAATGAGGGGGGTGGCCTCTCTATTTATAGAACTTCCAGGCTTATCCATCCTATCTCTAAGATAGGATAAGAAATCCACTCTGATGAATCATATTCCATACCTTAACTCTTATCTGTACATGTAAGCTTATCTCTGAAGATAAGATAAACCTTATCATTTTACATGGGTTCCACATTTTTAGACTTTTTTCAAATAAAATACACAAAATATTTATGACCTCACTCCTTGTCCTTATTACCAATATAATATTTCTAATTCCTAATCATGTAGACCCTACTTCTCTAATTACCCAAACTTTGACATTTTAACATTACCGGACCACTTACGACAAATATTTACTTTTTACAACATTCCTATTGTACTTTGACTGTTACCGTACTCCACATTATTGGCGACACCGTACTGACAGTGCCGTTATCTTCTATCAGACGCTACTACTAATTATACTTAACAACATCCTATTCCTAATACATGTATACATTAATGAAATAGAAATTATGGAGGAAAAATTTTAGTGTCTACATCTTCCCCTTTCCTAGCTTCTACTCCGTCCTCGGAGTAGACTATTCTGGTGCTTGGAAAATCTTCAACTTTTCGTGGTTGACCCATTTCGTAATGGGAGTGCCATCCAATTCCTCCAGTCGGTACGTACCATTTTCATGCACAACTGCTATTTTGTAGGGCCCCATCCATTTTGGAAGAAATTTTCTCTGTCTTCTTTTTTTGTATCTGGATTCATATACTAGAACCAAGTCATTCATATGAAATGGAGACCATCGGATCTTTTGATCAAAGTATTCCTTCTGCTTCATTTTCTTCTTATGGCTTGTATCCTTTGCTATTTCCCTCATTTCCTCTAGCAAATGAAGATGTACCAACCTTTCTTTTACTGAATCACTTTCATCCATCCTTTCATTTTTCATAACTCTCACAGTGGGAATATCAAACTCAATAGGAAGAACTGGATCAATCCCATAGGCCAACTGAAATGGGGAGTATCCTGTTGCTGACTTTGATGTTGCCCTATACGCCCACAATGTTGCATGAATCCTTTTATCCTATTTATGTACCTGCAAGGCTGCATCTTTTGCTAGAATTTGACACAACACAAAATTTGTTCGTTCCACGTGTCCATTTTGTGCTTGGCTTGTATGTTGTTGCCTTCCTGTGCTTAATAGAAAACTTATTGACTAGGGCTTCTACCACCTCATTAATGAAGTGGCTTCCTTGATCTGTTACAATTTCTAATGGGCAACCAAATCTGGTGACAATGCGTTCATATATGAACCTTGCCACTTCATCCATGGAAGTTGTCTTCAATGGCCTAGCTTCAACCCACTTGGTTAAATAATCTGTGGTAACTACAATATACTTATTTTGACGTGATGTAGTTGGAAGTGGACCTACAATGTCTATTACCCCACTTTTCAAAGGGACCAAGGGGAAGAATAGGACATAATGGAGCTGATGAAGTCTTACGGTTACCATGTGTTTGACAAATATCACATGTCTTACAATAATTATAACAATCTTTAAAAAGAGTGGACCAGTGATAACCTGCATCCAAGATCCTTCTTACTGTAAGTTGTCCAGAGAAGTGCCCTCCACATGTACCATTGTGGAATTCTTCTAGCAGCTCCTTTCCTTGATCACGTCCAACTGCCCTCTTATACTGTCCATTAGGTCCTATTCGAAATAATGCTCCATGCAGAATAGAATATGGACGACTGGCTTGAGTAATCTTTCTCTTAGTCTTTGCATTGGCACCATCAAGAAACTTGAATTCATTCAGATAATTCCAAATATCTATGTATTCACTAGGGATTGTGTCAAGGGAGAACAATGCTGCATCGGGAAAATCATCATCATCAAAAGATGATCCTAAACCATCATAGGCTCGAGAGAGTGCATCTGCATTGACATGCTTCTTTCCTGGCCTATCTATAATATCAAATTCAAATTCTTGTAGCAAAATTATCCATCTTGCTATCCTCCCTGATGGGTTAGGCTTATTGACAATATATTTCAGAGCCTGATGATCTATTACAACTATAAATTTCTGCCCTAGCAAGTAATAGAAAACTTATTGACTAGGGCTTCTACCACCTCATTAATGAAGTGGCTTCCTTGATCTGTTACAATTTCTAATGGGCAACCAAATCTGGTGACAATGCGTTCATATATGAACCTTGCCACTTCATCCATGGAAGTTGTCTTCAATGGCCTAGCTTCAACCCACTTGGTTAAATAATCTGTGGCAACTACAATATACTTATTTTGGCGTGATGTAGTTGGAAGTGGACCTACAATGTCTATTCCCCACTTTTCAAAGGGACCAAGTGGAAGAATAGGGCATAATGGAGCTGATGAAGTCTTACGGTTACCATGAGTTTGACAAATATCACATGTCTTACAATAATTATAACAATCTTTAAAAAGAGTGGGCCAGTGATAACCTGCATCCAAGATCCTTCTTGCTGTAAGTTGTCCAGAGAAGTGCCCTCCACATGTACCATTGTGGAATTCTTCTAGCAGCTCCTTTCCTTGATCACGTCCAACTGCCCTCTTGTACTGTCCATCAGGTCCTATTCGAAATAATGCTCCATGCAGAATAGAATATGGACGACTGGCTTGAGTAATCTTTCTCTTAGTCTTTGCATTGGCACCATCAGGAAACTTGAATTCATTCAGATAATTCCAAATATCTATGTATTCACTAGGGATTGTGTCAAGGGAGAACAATGCTACATCGGTAAAATCATCATCATCACAAGATGATCCTAACCCATCATAGGCTCGAGAGACTGCATCTGCATTGACATGCTTCTTTCCTAGCCTATCTATAATATCAAATTCAAATTCTTGTAACAAAATTATCCATCTTGCTATCCTCCCTGATGGGTTAGGCTTATTGACAATATATTTCAGAGCCTGATGATCTATTACAACTATAAATTTCTGCCCTAGCAAGTAATTTCTAAACTTCTTTACAGCAAAAATGATAGCCAGAGCCTCTTTTTTAGTTACAGTATAGTTTACCTCAGCACTGCTCATTTGTCTGCTCCCAAAGGAAATTGGATGTTCATTCCCATTTTCATCCTTTTGGCTCAAAGTACTTCCTAGTGCTGCATATGAGGCATCAATGTACACAATGAATGGCTTGCTCCAATTTGGATTCTTCAAAATAGGAGAAGACACCAGGGCTTCCTTCAATTGTCCAAAAGCTTCATGCGCCTTATTTCCTGGTTCATAAGTAACATCCTTCTTCAAGAACTGGGTTAGTGGTTGTGCAATTTTTGAGAAATTCTTGATGAACCTTCTATAGTAACCACATGGCCTAAAAATGATCTCAACTTACTTCTATTCATAGGAAATGGTAAATCTTTTATTTTTGAAACTTTATCAGGATCAGTACCAATACCATCTCTGGATACAACATGCCCTAACAAAATGCCTTTAGAACATCCAAAGACACACTTTGTAGGGTTTAGTGAGGCTTGTGCTTCATCTAACGTTTGAAATGTTGTCTCCATCTGGTGCAGGTGGTCCAATTTGCTCCCATAGATGCAAAAATCATCCAGAAATACTCTGATGAAGGTCCCAATGTAGGGTTCGAACACCCTATTCATCAAACGCTGGAATGTTGCTGGAGCATTACACAACCCAAAAGGCATAACTCTATAAGCAAACATTCCCCAAGGAGTGGTGAACGTGGTCTTCAGCTGATCTTTCTCTGCTATACGAACTTGGTTGTATCCGCTATATCCATCAGCAAAACTATAGCACTCCTGGCCAGCTACTTCGTCCAAGATCTGATCTGAAAATGGAAGAGGGTAATGATCCTTCTTTGTTGCCTTATTGAGCTTCCTGTAATCAACACAAATGCATAGCTTCCCATTCTTTTTTATTGAGATCACAATGGGAGAAACCCATTTTGAATTCTCCACAGCAAATATGAATCTTGCATCAAGCAACTTATTTATTTCTTCTTTTACAGTCTTGGAAAAATTAGGATTCATTCTATATGGCATTTGCTTTATGGGCTTAGCACCATCTACCAGCTCAATACAATGTTCTACCCAACTTACTTGACGAAGTTCCTTGTAATCAAAAGTGAATAGGTGTATGTACCTTCGAAAGAGCTAGAGGTAGGATTCCTTCTCACTCTCCATCACAGCATCACCAATCTTTATTTGTTGGAGACGATCATCAACTTCTTCTTCAGATAATTTTATGGGGTCCTGGGTTGGTGTGACTGGAAGAATATCCATGACTGAAACATCCACCTCACTTTCTTCATCTTCAGTTTCCACTTCACTGGTACTAGAGTAATCAGAGGATGTCCAATCATCAGTTTCATCACTTGAATCCACAGGTTCTGCTTTATGATGTTGAGGGATCACGTTTATCTTCACCCTCTCTCTACCACGTCCAAGTGTCATGAAACCTTCATTCCAGTAGTTTCTTGCATGAACTCTCCTTAGCCATGGTCTTCCCAGTAGCATTGGGTACGCAACAGTACCATTTTTCATCACCTGAAAGTCTACCACACATACCACACCCATAACAGATATTGCCACATTTGAAACTACACCTTCTGGTTTAGTTTTTCCTTTATTTAATGACCTTAACATAAGTGTTGAAGGGCGATCAATTTTTAAACCCAACATATTCATTACAGACTCGGTCATTACATTAACTGCAGCACCTCCATCAAGTAAGACATCATGAATTAAAATACCATTACATAATACCTCAGCTTGTGGAGCATAGGGATCTGCCTCTGCCTCCAAAACAGGGACCTCAACCTCCTTCCTTCTTCGAGCATTGAGTCCACCTCGCAACTCCCGCCTCTTCTCAGAAGACATAGCCAAGAGTTGACCATATGTAATATTTGCAGGCCTTTTGGACAGATCTTCCAAGATGGAGTATGATCCTTGCCCCTGTGAAATCAAAAAATCCTGCACACCTAGCTTTCTTCTCCTATGTTTCTTACTAATTTCTCCTTTCATCTTCTTATGATCAGTTCCATCTTGATTATCTTTTTCTTTATTTTTTTGTTACAAACACATCTACTTCATTATTTCTACTCTTATCTACTACATCAAGAGAATTCACAGGTGCTTTTCCTTTATCATTATCTCTTGTACCAGATGTAGAAGCTCTATCTGGACAATTATACTTATAATGACCCTTTTTATAACAACCATAACAAACAACTTCAGAAATATTTCTTTTTGGACCTCTATCTCCTCCCTGAGAACTAAATTCCTTTCCTTGAAGAAGATTAATAGTTAACTGGCCCATCTTCCTAAGCAGATCTTCATACTCAGTAGATGTACTAGGAGAAATATTTTTGCTCACCGGGAGTGGTTGTGGATTCTAGACCAAAGGTGCTGGTGTAGGCTCTACTTTAACAACAATTTCTTTGGGCTCCTCTTCCATGCTTTCTTCTTGCCTTCTTGTAATCTCCTTTGCTTGTTCAATGGTAGTTGGGCGGTCATACTTTACTCGTTGTCTGATCTCTAGCTTCATCCCAAGAATGAAGTGCTTACAGAGGATATTATCCATGCCATTCATCAACCCATCCGCTAGTCCTTCCTTCCGGATCTGGGCATCGAGCTTCCTCCTTAGCTCTAGAACATGAGCATGATAATCCCGTATCTTCTCCTTCTCTCCTTGGGATAGCTTTGTGATCTCGATCATGAGATCTGCATATTTCTGTTGTTCACCAAATTCTTCAAGAAAACTTTCAGTTAATAAATCCCATGAATTTTTCACATTATCACCTAGTGTTTCAAACCACCTAAGTGCTGAACCATCCAAAAAGCTAGGAAAAAATTCAGTCCATTGTTCCCTTCTTATGAGGCCATTACAAATACAAGATCGTTTAAACTCTTGAATGAAAGAAGAAGCATCTTCATTAGATTGAGCTGAAAAAATAGGAATCTTTCCCATTTTCAAAAGTAACCACCGTGAAATACCAACCCACAAGTACAATCAACAAGACTTATGTGCACAAATAATTGGAATTACTATAGAAATGACCATGGTAAACTATGGTAAAACTTGACTTACTGCAGTAAAAACTGATTTTACTGTGGTAAACACTATTCACGGTAAAAAGTGAAGTTATTGCGGTAAATACTATTCACGGTAAAAAGTGAAGTTACTGCGGTAAATACTATTCATGGTAAAAAGTGACTTTACTGTAATAAATACTATTCACAGCAAAAATGAATTTATCATGGTAACTACTATTCACGGTAAAAATGACTTTACCATGGTAACTACTATGCACACTAAAAACAAGGTTACCCTCTAATTGATTTTTGCCTAAGTGGGAATATCTCTCCAGAAAATCCACCAACGAGGAATGGTCCCGGCAACGGAACCAAAATGTCATCACCAATCCGGCACTATGATAATTCTTCACCGAGAACTCCTCGTGCTATGATTATTTACTAATGCACAGCCTTTAGTTTGGTGGATGTAATCTGGAAACAAAACAACAACCGAACACAAGAATACCATTGACTATGATAAGACGGAATGATGACAAATCTGAAATATCAAAGTAAATTATAATATTAACATGAAATTGTTACAATCTCACCCATGAGGTACTTCAACAAGACTATGGGAGAAACTTTACAATTACGCCTCTTGATGGCTTCTTCAACACACCTTTAACTGATGGCTTCCTTTGCACACTTCCTACAATATTTCTCACTACTTCTTTCTATGCTAAATGAGGGGGGTGGCCTCTCTATTTATAGAACTTCCAGGCTTATCCATCCTATCTCTAAGATAGGATAAGAAATCCACTCTGACGAATCATATTCCATACCTTAACTCTTATCTGTACATGTAAGCTTATCTCTTAAGATAAGATAAACCTTATCATTTTACATGGGTTCCACATTTTTAGACTTTTTACAAATAAAATACACAAAATATTTATGACCTCACTCCTTGTTCTATATTGCCAATATAATATTTCTAATTCCTAATCATGTAGACCCTACTTCTCTAATTACCCAAACTTTGACATTTTAACATTACCGGACCACTTACGACAAATATTTACTTTTTACAACATTCCTATTGTACTTTGACTGTTACCAGTAATCCACATTATTGGTGACACCGTACTGATGGCGCCGTTATCTTCTATCAGACGCTACTACTAATTATACTTAACAACATCCTATTCCTAATACATACATTAATGAAAGAGAAATTATGGAGGAAAATTTTAGTGTCGACACACCATCATGTCACAGTGCCAATGATAGGGAAGAGAACTCCCACGTGGATTCGGCTGGACATGAGTCACCACCTAGAAAGCACAAAGATAGATATCTGAGGCACATAGACAGATCTAGGATCCCTAGCCCGAGGGATGTTCATGTAGAGAAACATAGGGGCTGACAGTTGACAATATTAGCTCACATCAGATAGATTCTAAATTTACACCCGCCACATTTTTCTAAAGACATGGGAGGATTTCATTCTGAGGCATGGTTGGTTATCTTGAGTGAATGCTTCAAGTTATGTCCTTGTACTACCAACAAGAAATATCATGTTGTTATCCACCTTCTGAGAGATGGAGCTGGAGTTTGGTGGAGCACTGAGGAACAAAAGTTCCATTTAGATTCTGAGACAGTCATTTAGGAGCTCTTCAAGGAGTGCTTCAGGAGTAGATACATATCCAGGAGATTCATCCAATAGCGGATCGATGAGTTTCATGATCTGCAATAGGCCTCCATGATGGTACCAGAGTATGAGGGTCATTTTTTTAATCTGCTCTAGTATGTGGACTACATGCAGGATGAGCAGGTTAAGGTTAACAAGTTCATCATGGGCCTAAACTTAGATTTTGGTGGGGAATTGGACTTTCATTTCCCGTAAAATCTATAAGAGCATATGTAGAAGGCCTATATTATAGAGGAAACTAGTGGAAAGACTCAGCAGGCTCGTGAAAGAGTGAGGAGCCGCATACAGTAGTTACATGATAGTAGGTCTAGGGGATCAGCTCCTCCTCGTGGAAGACACACTTCAGCACAGTCTTCCTTTTGGTCTCCTCGTCCTCCTTAGCAGCAGCAGAATCTACCACCCTTTCGACCTTCCACAACACCATAATTCTCAGAGAGGGCGTAGTATGGGACCACCAGCTGAGGGGGCAATAAGACTCAGGCTCCACCTCACACATAGTTATTAGGAGTTCATCCACCGCAGCACCCACAAATATCTATGGCAGTATCATCAGGCTCTATAGCATAGAATTTTGGGCCACCTAGAGGAATATCTTCTCAATGGAAAGGACTAGGTAATTACGATGGGTACGGTGTGCATGGTCATCATTGGAGAGAGTGCCCTCAAAACCCTGCTAATGAGGGTAAGGTAGATTTTTTTGAGCCTATGGTGGGTGACATGGCTAGGAGCCACAAGATTTATGTTTCGGTCAAGAACCACCAAGTAGAGCACCAGGGCACGATGATTGAGACCACAGGTAGCATTGGTGGTATTTCTAACCCTATCTTATTTGATTCAGGCTCATCAAATTCTTTCATTTCTCCATCTTTAGTAGAGTGATGCAGGTTGGTGTCAGTTAGGTAGGGCCGTAGTTGGGATGTTGAGATGGCTTCTAGAGCCAATCTCTCATTGGAATCCTTAGTTAAGGAGTGTGTAGTGAACCTAGAACCCTTCTCCATGACATTGGATCTTTGTATCCTTCCCTTAGGTTCATATGGAGTTATCCTGGGCATGGATTGGTTGTCTGCGCATAGAGCTAGATTTGATTATTACAACAAGGTTATATATTGTGCACATGATTTGTGAGTGGATTCAGTGATTGTTGGAATCAGGAGACCCATCTCTATTCACATCATATCTAGTACGCAGCTGAAGCGGTGTGTGCGACAAGGTTGTTTATTTATTTTCCATCATTGTAAGTGACCGACCAAATAATGAGTAGAGAGATGGTTGCAGGTGTTCTAAGCTTGCAAATTTTATCTCTCTCTTTCATAGATACAATGGAAACACCTCAGGTCTGTGGGTATACCTATTTTGAGGTGAGTCTCCGGTATCAAGGACGGTTCCTTATTGATGTATCCTAAACTGATTTTCTGGGGTTTAAGGGTAAAAGATGACTTTAAAAATGAAATTAAAACTGAGGTGATACACCAAACTTGTATGAGGTCTTTGACTGAGTACATGCACAATTGATATGGAATGAATTTCTGATGCACAGGCCAACAGTTTTCTGAAGATAATTAAGGGTAAACACTTTGATGTATTGAGGGATAGAATCACAACAATACTGCTAAGTTACACATACACATTAATATCATGTAGAAATACTAAACTTGCAACAGGGTAAGATGATTAATCAGGGAATTCAACATTCACAAGATTAATGGAAACATACACAAGACTGCAAATAATTGGAAAGGTAGAAAATACTTCACATTCAAAGGGAAAAACTGGCAGAAAATTGCTTCAACACTCCTGTATCTAAAAATTCCTCCTTTGTGCTTTGCCAAGGCACACAATATATAGCAAAATTGATTCACCCACCCTTCCTAAAAATAAACTAAGGTTGTTCTCGCCCATGCATCCTATTTTTATCCTTTATTTAATAATAAATAAATGGAATAAAATACAAAATAGTACAAGGAGGCATTAATAACCTTTGATTACATACATCAAACTGAAGTTGACTGTTCTATTTTTAAGAAAAGCATGGGTGAATAATTTTCTAATAATAAATCTTTCTTGATGAGAAAGTATCCTCCTAGTGCATGAAAATTATGTCCTCTTGTTGATCTGTCCTTTTGTGAAGGCATGCAAAAATACCTCTATGCATTAAGCAAAATCAAAAAAATTATTTACAATACTTGCAAGAATAATTCATCCAAAAATCCACTTAATGGGGACCACCTCCAAGCTCAAGTTCTGATGTTGACATTCCTTGTCCTCTAGTGATCACATGGATAGCACACTTGTAAATCATCTCCAACCCCTTCAATAGTGGGGACCACATTTATTTCAGTAATAGTCTTACCATGGTTTGGCCACTCTTGTGGACTTAGCAAATTACTATGGTTTTGAACACATGACAAGGTGCACTTTGTAAAAGGGTCACCATATTACATTCAGCCACCTTTGAACACACATATAACATAGTACAGTTTTCCACCTTTGATTAATATTGTATTGTATAGTTGGTTGGCTTTGTATTGCGAATAGAATAAGGTGGACACCTTTTGGTTTGATCATTGCACACATGATTTGGTCAGCACTTTTGGAATATTTGAGCTTGGACTATTGTTGGTATGTCAAATGTAAATAATTTTTGAAATAATAAGAGTTGACCCCTTCGTGACGATGAGTCACCCCTCCATGTTTTTTATCGGTGGTATCTTAACCTGGGGTGTGTTTTCTTTGAAAATCAAAATCGATCTGAGGTCGTCGATCTTGGCACTATTTGATCTAGTGCCATCGATTCTTGACTTGTGGTTAGGGTTTCTAGTTTGCATTGAATGTGGTCAGTGGCACCGTGATCCTGGTGGTTTTCTTTGAAATTTATTGAACATTTCTCAACCTTTGATTCTCGCATGGATTGATCTCTGAATGTTGATCATCTGACTGTGGTTGAGTCCTGTTGACTTAAGCCTCTCAAGTTTGCATAGTAAAGGGTAACTCGACCCTAATGATCATTTCATTTGGATTTTCAGTCTGTGGGCAAAGCCCTAGCCAAATTTTTGTTGACTCCATTTTTGTGAACTCCTTGAGCTCGGCCCCTCTGCATAATGGTTCTCTGAGTTTGAGTGAATCTATATCTTTGTTATTCTGCTTTGTTCAAGTTTTCTAAGCAAATTGGTTGTGGGTATTTTCCACCATTGTTGATCTTCAACTTAGAGCTTAGTTTTTCGACTGTGGATGTGTTTTATGAGTTGGTAGAACTGTAGTGAAGTTTGTGGACATCATTACTACCATCTTTTTAGCTATGTTACTTGGATTCCTTCGCAAGATCTCTATTTCCTGAGGAACTCTGTGATCTTTTCCGTTTCTACTCTATTTGAGTTTTATGAGCATAAAATGGTTTATGGGTTCACCATCATGATTGATCTCTTGGAACTCGAGACTATGTTATTCTTCGGTGTTTGAGTCCTTGCTTCTTTTGAGCTCTGCGAAATTATAGGTCACGATTTCTTCATATTTCTGTGATCATTTCTCTTTCGGTTCTTGAACTCTGTGTGTTCTATTTTCTGCCATTTCACCTCTTGGAGCTCATCTTTTCTTCAAATGAGATCACTATTTTTGATGAAGGATGGTAATTTTTGATTTTGAGCTTTGAAACTGCTTCATCATTATCGTTTTGACTTCAATATTGATATACTTCACTTTCTTTGCATATTTTGTGATCTGGTGGGACGACCTTTGGTCTTCTAAGCTAAAACCCATAATGGGTTGCTCTTCATTTTAGTCTTTCGAAACTTGATCACCGTGAGGGTTTACTCAATTTTTTGCTTAATCATTCAGTAAGTCCTTTGACTTTCATTACTCTGATTTGGATATACCCATTAATGGGTTTTTCGGTCAATGAAAAGGAGCTATGACCCTGTATTTCTATTCTGCAACTTGAAACTATTTAAATGGCAATGAAAAAATTTCTGAAAAACTTCAATGTTTGTTGACTTGGATATGAATGTTTTTCTGATTCAAATCTCCTAGATCCACTTGAGTTTGTATATTTTGAATACAATTTAAATCTCTGTTTTTATTTCTGACTTTGTAATTCCTTATGATTCTCCCTTGAATCTAGAGTTATACTTTATGGTACTGAAAAATGTCCCTTTCTTGATGATCTTTTGAGGGTTTTGACCATTGAGTTGACCTGGGTATGCATTGATCTCTATAAAGTTAGATCAATCTTGACTGGAAACCCTAGATATGTATTCTTATTGATATTCTCTGAACTTTTGAATGACTTTGAATTGATCGGCCTGAACGTTTTCTTGCACTCTGTTTCTTTTCTCCTTTGGGGGATTAAGAATGATATTCTTCATCTCGATACTTCATTGTTTTGACTGAATCTTGCAGGCCAAGATAATATTTTTTGAAAAGTTGAAATCTTCTACCAAGTTCTAGCATCATTGTCAACTGTTGAACCCACTCATTTGGATCTTTTCGTTCTTGTTTGAACTTTGAGCTTTTGGTTTGAATTAAGGTTATGTAACCATTATTCTTTCAATTTGGTTCTGGCTGAGGATGTCATTATTTTTGTAATTTATTCTATTACATAGCATCTGTTTATGTGCATTTTTTAGATTTCATACCTATTCTACTTGGATTGACATCTTCTTGAAAGGCTTGAGACTCTGGAACTTAATGTACTCTTGTTGAGATTTTTCATTACTAGATTTTGTTTATATGACCTTATGGAAGTTATAAAGAGTTTCTTCTTGTAATTAGAAGCCATGAGCTGGAGACTTATGCAATCTGTTGTACTTAGTATTATTGATTGTTTCTTGATTTTGTAGATCTTTGTACATTTGTGCAATTATACTCACTTCAATTTGATTATGGCTAATTGTTATGGCCCACCTTGTTTAAAATGATACTTATTCCACTATTAAGCTTGAATGGATGTACTTCATTGATATTGTAGTATTTATTTTCTATCATATTTGCTTCATTCTAAAAACTGTAACTTAATGCATAGCTGGAACTTTTTGTATTATGGAGAAGCCCTTGAAACTTCATTTATTTCGGGTACTAGTTGTACTTTTTGAATGAAAGATCCATCAGTTCATTCAATTTGGAAACTGAACTAAAAGTGTAGTCTTTGGCATTTTCTTAAAATATTTACATTTAATCTTCATTACAACTTTAGTATGTATGCTGGAAAATTTAAGATGTCCATTTTACATGGCAAAGCCCTATCTAAATTTTTCCATAATTCTTTCTTTTATTTCTATTTCAGTTGTAATAGATGTACTTTTTGATTCAAAAAATAGAATATATCGTTTTTCCATTGAAGTTGATTTGTTGTTGGAAACTGAAACATAATAATTGTTATCTTGATCATGACATACTTTTCTTCTTTTCTGTATCACTTATTTGATTTACATACAAAATTTAAAGCATGTGTTTAAAACAACATGATGGAAAGATGTAAATTCCCAGTTTACATGGGGAAGCCCTGTCAAATTTTTCTCATATTTCTTTCTCATTTTGTTTCAGCTGTAATCTTATCTTTCCAGTTAACTTCAGCCTTTAAATTCTAACTCTTCTTCTTTAGTTGCAATCTAAAACATGCACTTTGGTTTGCAATTCTCTCCTCTGTTCTATAGTGTAGCTTCTTTTATCCCTAGAATAGCTATTGAACTTTGAGTTACATTCTTCCTTCATTCCAGTATGTACTTGTCACTCATCTGCTTCATGTACCATAGGATAGAAGTTATTGAACTCTGCAATCTTTATCCATAGTGAGGACTGTAAGACATGATTTATTTATTCTTGGCTACAACCTGTACCTACACACTTGAGAAAACATTTAGAAAATATTTAGGCTTTTTGGCCTCTCTTATGTCCATGTTTTTTTCTTTTCTTCTCTTTATTTCTTTCTGAGTGAGTAAATCATGTATACTTGTTTGATCTTCAAGTAATCTATATCTCCTGTTATTAAGAGATCCATGTGCACGAATTAGGAAAGTATAGGAATATGGATTGTACCCTGAGCTCATAAACTGATAGTTTTCTCTTTTCTTGTTTTCAGGTATAATGCTTCAGTAATGAAGATGAAGAGGGAACAAAGTTGAAGATGAGGATGCATCAACTGAAAGAGAAACCTCAAGGCAATGATGGGTTCACTCATACTCCTTTATTTTCTCTTTCATGCATGTGTACCTCTTATTTCAGTAGTTGTACTTTACTTTCCAGTTACATCCCACGGCTTGTGTGGGAACATTTGAAATTCCTTATGAATAAAGCATTGAATTGTGAAATTGAGTTGTGTATTTCTTTCTGCATTTCTACTTTCTGATATGGATTGTATGATGAACTAAACAACCCAATAATATAATTGAATGTCTTAATCATGAAGGAAAGAACATTAAAGAATACCTGTAACACCCAGTAATGAACTCTAATTTTTATAATCTGCAGTCTTGATTGCTGCTTCAAAACCTAACACTTCATCTATTCTGCAATTTGGTGTCTTCATCAAGGCAACATAGCTGTCCTTCGAGGCCTTCTGTTATTTTGCTGAAGATAGACATGAAATTATAGGCTATGTGATCTGTTATGTTTTGTAACAGCACACATAGCTACAGATTTCATGTAATCATTAATTAATTCAACAGTAACAATATTGTCTGAAAGAAACTCCCCTAGCTTAGGTATACTTCACCAATGCTATCCATCGTAACGAAGTTTCGAGTTTCCCATTTTTGCACAAGTGCAAAAATTGTCAACATTTCTAGTGATCCTGTGGGGAAAGCTACCTGCTAGCTTGTAAACCAGTGCCTTGCTCTTGTCCATTGGGCATGGAGTCTAAAGCATGTAACCAAAATCTTCCTTCCTGAAGGTCCAACCCTTCCAAAATGAACTAAAACTGGGAAAGGATCTAGTAAACCAGATCATGTGCACAAATGCACTTATTGAATTGAAAAACATTGCAATGTGTAGGGACTGCACTTATTGAAGGGAAATCCTACTCTAAATAGACACTGTAGGATTTTCAATAACAGTGTTTGAGAAACATACCATTCATAGGAATGGGAAGTTCCTCTCCCTTTAGCTTCTAGAGCTGAAAAGCATTGTGTTCTTTGCAAGCTGAAATCATGAAAGGACCACTCCAGATTGTATCAAACTTCATGTGTCTTCCTGGCTTTGCACGATCAACATCCCACTTTAACACAATATCTCCTTCATTGAAGATTCTGAATTTGGTTTTCTTATCAAAATTCTTCTTCATCTGTTTCTGATTCTTTTCCATGTTTAAATGAGCTTGATCTCTTAGCTCTTGTAATTCCATTAATTCTGCATAACGAACCTGCAATGGTTCATTTTCAAGCAGCTCCATTTGATGCAGTAAATCTAATGTGGGTAACTCAACTGAAATAGGAATTCTTGCTTCTCTTCCATAAACAAGCTTGTATGGTGAATTGCCAACTGATCTTTTAGGAGTCACTCTATCAGCCCAAAGTGTTGAATTCAACATTAGATGCCAAGCTCTCTGGTTATCTTTGAGTGTTCTTCTGATGATCCTTAAAAGATTCTTGTTAGTACTTTCAGCTAACCCATTACCTTGTGGGTAATAGTTAGATGAAGAACTTAGATAAATTCCATGATTAATAGCCCAATTTGTTACCTTTGCACCAAGAAATGCTAAAGCATTATCTGATATGATAGTTGTTGGAACACCAAATCTGTAAACTATACCTTCATAAAAGGATAATATCGAAGTTTCATTAGCATCTTTCAAGGCTATTGCTTCAGTCCAGCATGTAAAGTAATCTGTAGCAGTCAAAATCCACTTGTGTCCTTGTGACGAAGGTGGGTTTATCATGCCAATAAAATCAAGGCCCCACTACATAAAAGGTTGATCAACTGAAATAGTCTGTAAAGGCAGAGAACCCAAACGTTCTTTTCCAACAAAGAAAGCACATTTCTTACACTTCCTAATCCATTCGAAATAGTCCTTGAATATGTTGGGCCAATAGTAACCAGCTTTCATAATTTTTAAGGTTGTGGTACGTGCTGAGAAATGACCTCCTGTAGGTCCTTCATGGAATTTTGATAATAATTGTTGAATTTTATCATAGTCAACACATCGCAGCAAGATTCCATTTATATCCCTTTTGAATAATACACCATCAATGAAAACATAGGGTATAACTTGTAATCTGAAATACCTTCATTTATTCTTGTCCATACCTTCCAGATAGATGCCATGTTGTAGATAGTTAACTAAATCAGTCATCCATCTTGATTCCTGGATTTCTTGAGCAAGTTCAGGTTGCTGATTTTCTGGCTGAACCATAATGTCTGATTGTTGATACATAATTTCAGCATGTTGTTTTGAATCTTCAGGTTCTGCAGTCTGTTGTTTTTCCATATCAGCAATTAGATGTTCACACAAGCCTTTTCCTCGAACTGTCTTCAAACATGAATATCAACATCATATTCCACGACATTCATTATCCAGCATGTTCTTTTCTCATTCAATTCTTTATTTAATAAGAAAGTTTTCACACTTGGATGAGAAACAAGAACATGAATTTTATTGTTTGAAAGCATGTACTTAAAATTCTTTAGCCCTCTGACTACTGAAAGTACTTGTTTTTCAAGAAATGTGTACCTTGTTTCGTAATCGTGCAAGCTCTATCCAAAGAAAGCAATTGGTTGTTCAACATTTTCATCATTAACCTGAGTTAATATGGTTGAGATTGTTTCAGCTCCTGCAAGTGCATACATTGTAAAATCTTTATTTAAATTTATTTTGCAAGAGTAGGAGCTTGAGAGATGGTTCCTTAATTGATTCAAATCCTTCTCTCCCTTCACTGGTCCAAGAGAAAGTTTTCTCTTTCTTTAACATAGTTGTCAATGGTTTCACCAATGCTGCAAAATCTGGAACAAATCTTCTAACAAAGTTGATTTTTCCAAGAAAACTCTGTAATGTCTTCTTATGATGAGGTAATGATAGCTGTGATATGGCTTCAATTCTGAAAGGATCAATTGTTAAACCTTGCTTAGAAATAATAAGAACAAGTAATTTTCCTTGATGTACTTAAAAGATAGACTTTAGCGGATTCAAACATATCCAAAATTGTCTGCATAACTGAAAATTCTTCCTTAGATGTATTAGATGTTCTTCATAAATTTTTCGAAAATACAAGTAACATCATCTAAATAAATAAGGATGCATTTGTTTAACAAGATGTGAAAATCAATGTCTATTGTGCGTTGAAATGTTGCACCAGCATTTGAAAGGCCAAAAGGCATTCTTTTGTAAGCATAAGTACCCCACTTAGTGGTAAAAGTTGTTTTGTACCTATCTTCTTCTCGAACTAAAATCTGATTATATCCACTATAGCCATCTAGAAGAGATAGTCTATTTGAACCAGAAACTGTTCTCAAAATCTGATCCATATTTGGAAGTGGGTAGTGATCTTTTAATGAAGCTTTATTAAGATCTCTAAAATCCACACATAATCTAATTTCTCCATTTTTCTTCCTAACAGGAACAAGACTGGCTACCCAACTTGAATGCTTAACTGGAAAGATAATACCTATTCAATCAACTTAGATAACTCTTTCCTCATTAGAGGCTCTATTTTAAGATTTACAGGCCTCTGTTTTTTCCTAACTGGCTTAGAATTTGGCTGTAATTCAATAGTATGTTGTGCTAAAATGGGATCAAACCCTTTCAGGTCTTGGTATTTCCAAGCAAAAACATCTTTAAATTCCTTGCAAAGATTAATAAAAGAATGTTTTTCAGCTAAGGAACATACCTTTCCAAGAAACAAATTTTTCCCTTCATCAACTAAGATCTCTTCATAGTTATCAGCATGTGTTGACATCTTAGTCTTGACCTTCCTTAACTGATCATCAGTGCTGAAGATGTCTTCTAATGTGACCAGACCTCGGGGCAGTTTATTTGTCTTTAACTGAACAATATGGTCACCATATAAGTGATGTAATTTATCTTGATTTACTGCAGAAAATTCAGCTTCTTGTTGTAAAAACCTACAGATTTGATCATCATTTTCAAAAACTTTCCAATTCAAATCATTATCAGGTATCGAAGGCCTGACAATTAGCTTTATATGAGGCTGAATTTTTCTATTTTTAATTTGTTCCAGCACTTCAAAACTAGCACCAATTGTTGCAAGTCTATCTGCATGCTTATTTTCTGTTCTAGGAATGGATTGGATGTTAATAGCTTTGAAATCTTCCATTAAGTCTGAAACTCTATGTCTGTAAGACTTCATTAATGGATTCTTACAAACATTAAAAATTTCTTACTTGATTGATAACCAACTCAGAATCACCAAAAATCTGTAACATGTTAATACCTCTCTTTCTGGACCAAATTAAGCCATGAATTAATGCTTCGTATTCAGCTACATTGCAAGTACATGAAAATTGGAGACTGAAAGCTGAGAAATACCTTTCTTTTGTTGGGGATGTGAGCATCAAACATATCCTTGTCCTTTCTTGTTTTTAGCTCCATCGAAATGAAGCTTCCAAATCTCTTCCGTTAAGTCTTCTGTTTTGGACAACAAGGGAATTGGTGTATTTTCTTCATGTAAGCAATACACACCAAACAAATGTATCTTCAACTTCTTTGAAAGGATCATGAGCGTGTTCTTCATGTGTTCTTTTCATCCGTAAACATGTTAGAAACACCATCTAATGTTGAAACATGAGCTATATTATCAAAATCAGACTGATATAAGGCTGCATAATTAGCTAGTGCATTAGAAGCATGAGACTCAATATCAAATTTGGCCAACGGTTCTGAATTGATAGTAACCTTGGTCCCATAACGAGTAGTGAAATATAAGAAAGACCAATCTAAAGAGAGATAGCCTCCTATCTTTGTTGTGAAGTCTCTTGATAAATAGATAAGAAAGTAAGGAGGTAATTCTATTACAGTAACATCCTGAAAAATGGAAAAATTTGGGCAAGCATGCAATATTACCTCTAGATTTATGATGACACCAACTGTATTAGTTACAGTTCTATCCAATTGTAGGACACTCTTTTCTATAGGTTCATACTATAGGCCCAATTTTTCTGCAATTGCTTTTGGCATAACTGTGTTACTTGCACCGATGTCCACCATACAGTTATGAACAAGATGTTCTCTAATAATCAGTGATAGATAAAATGGTGGTGGATTCTTGATGTCATGAGCATTTAAGACTTTCTGAACCATCCATTTAACTTCTTTGATGTGGTCTTGTTCCATTGTTCCAAGGACCATGTCTGCTTTCTGGACTTCCTTTTTTGTTGTTTTAGAAGAAATCTGTAACTTAGCTAGTTCATGAGAAAGTAAATCATTGTTGTCTTGGAATACTTAGAGCATCCCACATTGAGATGTTAACATTATGCTTTTTCATTACATCAACAATGTTAAAAGAAGCAACATTTTTAGAGACAGATTCTACTGTTTTAGCATAGGCTTTGGCAAAAATTGATTATGCTTCAGTTGCTTTTGATATCTGAGGTATAAATAACCTTCTTGGATCAGGTTGTAGCTATTTCTGTTGTTCTTTACCATCTGTAACACCTGTTGTTGTTTGAGGAACAGATGCATTGTTAGCTTGGTTATGGGCTTATAGTTGTTGTTTATCAGTGATGGTAGGTAGAACTGGCCTATTCTGTTGTTTTTACTCTTGCTACAGCCTTTTATCTGAGCCCTAGTAGTAACTGCAATGAAATCATCCTCACTGAAACTGACTAAATTCTATTCAGGTACCTTTCTGAACATGAGTATATTGCTGTTATCCACCCTCAATTTGAGGCATGAATAATGTCTCAGATTGAGGTTGTACAATAAGACTTATGTTCAGAAAAGTAATTGAGCAACTTGCAGCTGAATGAGATTGATTACAAGGTTGACACCACTCTTCTATATCCATATTAACCGAGACTAAAGCATTAGATTAACTAGGAGCCTTTGGGTCAAATTTCCTTTTCTGATAAGGCTTCCTATAGCTTTGATTTTGTTGGTAAGGCTGCCTATTTTGTTGGTTTAGCTGATTTCATTGATAAGGAGCCTGATTAGGTCTGCTAGGTAATGTAAGCCTATTCTCAATTGAAGTAAGCTTGTTCCCCATAGTCTGCAAAGATTTAAATATGTCATCTCATGGGGCTATAACAATAGGTTCTATAATTGTGATAGGCTGAGGAATAGGTGTTAAATCTGCCAAAAAAGGCATTGAAGGCCTTGGTGCTAATTTTCCAGCTTGAATAAGACTATTTTCAGCTTGGATGGCGATATCATAGGCTGCTGGGAGCGTCTCTCCTCCCATAGACTGAATCATAGTTGAAATATCATTGTTTAATGCCCTAAGATAATAAAGAAAAGCATGATCAACTTGAGGCTTGACACTTGCTGGAATTATTTCCCAAGTTCTGGCAAAACGGATGTTGAAACTAGACATAAATTCATTGGGAGATCTTTTAATGGTAGACAATTTTTCTATGAGAGATAAATGATTTGAATTATCTTGAAATTGTTTCAGCAATTTATCACCTAAGTCATCCCAAGTTCTTATGCATCCAATCTCTAGATTTATATACCATTGCAAGGCTTGTCCTTTAAGAGATGCAACTAAAAGTCTCAAAGCTACATCCTCATGAGTGAAATTATGAACCACACATAAGGCTGTGACATCTTTAATTTGCTCTGTAGGTGTAACGTGATTTTCACCAATAAATGATGGCTGAGTTTTCATGGTTGCATTAGGGATGTCATGGTAAACTGGGATTACTAATGGGCTGCCATTAGTAAAGGTCACAAAATTCCTAGGTGGTTGAATAGCCATTTGAAAGATTGGGATCTGAATAGAGAAATTGATACGTGGTGAAGGAATATTAGGAGGAGGGTTATGAAAACAGGACCTATTATAAGGTAAAGTATTACCAACTCTTCTCTTTCTTACAGAATTCAAATGTAAAGAAAAAAACTCAGGAGGAATTCCTCTTACCTATGATCTTGTAGTCACTTTAGGCATGGAACATGCTATAACACTGGTCTGAAATCAGGTTCACGGAGTTGCCAAAAGATATTTAAATCTTTAGAAAGAATAACATGCATTAAATTAACTTTTGATCCCGAGCAAGATAGATTGATTCAAGGCAAAAAATCATGTTTCTGGGGTCCCCTCGGCCAAAAAAATTTTTCTAACTCTCTTGTCCAAGGAGAAAAGAGCAAGTTCTAAAAAAAGGGTGAAAAAGTTGCAAAAAACAAGCTTGGGGCAGAAAAAATCATGAAAATTGGCTAAGTCCTGGTCCAGGCGGTCCTTGGGACAGTTGGGACGTCGGGGTTTAATTGCGAATCGACCGAAAGGCCACTAGGTGGTCCGCGCAGCAACTGGGACATAATTGGGACATATTTTTTAGGACGCGATGGGACGCGAAAAGGTGAACCGGCCGAAGGTAAAAGCAAAATTGACTAACTGCTGTATAGAACAGGCTGGGACATCTTGGCCGTGAGGATGCGAAGGATGCGAACTGCCCGGATTGGCCGAAACAGAGAACTTTCACACTGGGACAGTTGGGACATAGGGACGCGTGGGACGCGGAAAGCTGAAGGAGCCGAGAGCCAATCAAATCACGCCACGTGTCTTCACCTCAAAGAGGGACAGGGAAGCCTGAATCGGGCGGATCGGAGGAATTTGTCCCAGACAGTTTGGACAACCGGGCCATAGGGACGCAAGGGACTAACTGCTGAAAAGCCGGCAGGCCCGCGGATGAATCAGGAAACGCCACATGTCACAAGGGAAAATGTCCAAAATTTCAAAGGGGACAAGGTTTGAAGCGCTGGCCCTGAGCCAATAAAAAGAGGACACGTGTCCTAAGGAGCAGGGAAGTGTGGAGCTCGGGGAGGAATTAGAGAATTTGGAAAAGTTTTGGCCATGGAAACTAAAAGGTCAAAGGATGACCCCGGGAAAGGTGCCCCTGTCCTCCAATCAGATCATGCCACATGTCCCAAGTGGCGGGGACGCGGGGGGAAAAGTGAAAAATTTCCAAAAGTACAAAAAGTCAAAACTTTCAAGGAAAACCTGCGGGTAAGGGAAGGAGAGAGAATTGCTCATCCAATCAGCGCCTGACACGTGTCATCCAGGTGGCGGAGCACGGGAAAAAATTTCAAAACCCATTTTTTCCTGTTTTGTGCCCTAAATCTTCAGATCGCCATATCTTTCGATCCAGAGCTCAGATTTGCACGTTCTTTATATCATTGGAAAGCTTATAAAATTCTCTACATGATTCTGGGGTCAATCTTGAATTTTGGTTTAGTCTAGAGAGATAAAGTTAAGAAACGGCTCTGACACGTGTTCATGGCCAGAAGTGACATTTCAGTGACCAAATTTAATACAGAATGGGTCGCATTCTCCTCCAATTTGGTCAAAAATGGCAGGGTATGGGTTTGTAAGGTCCTCCATGCTGATTTAATGCATTTGCAGTCAATGAGGAATGGGCTCCCATGTTTTTGTATGTTTTCTCTCTCCTGGGCTCGACCCATGCAATGTAAAAGCCAGATTTGGCTCATTTTTAAAGGGGGAACACTTTTTGGCATAGCAATCTTCTTCTTTCACCTCCAGCAAGTGATTTTTGCAAGAATCAGACCTCTTCAAAGATTGTAATAGTTTTTATACCTCTCTGAGGTTGTAATGCAGTGGTTTTGACATTGGAAATAATAATGCAAGCTTTGTGAATGAGTTTTAGTCCTTTGTTTGTATTATTTGCTTCATTTCAGATCCTAAATTATATCTTATCAGCCTGTGTATGTTTTATGTTGCAATCTTTGGTTTGTGTCTATTTGCATGACAAAAATATTCACCACTCCTTTTGGTGCATCACCATCTTTAGTTAGTTTCAATTTTTGCATTTCTATCCCTGTCTCCTTGCAATTTAGAGTAGGATTAGGATCTAAACCTCTGTAGTTGTGCAAATATAGATCTAAATCAGAGGAGTTTGAGGAACCAGCCTCTAATCTGGAGATTCCTCTCTCAGTTTCACAAGTCCCACACTTGGAGAGAGGTTTCCATGTTGTGCAATCACACTGGATGCTAGAGATGATCAACCTAGAAGCCTGATCAGCATCTAGGGGTGCTATGTGATTTTGCAACTAACAGTTTTAGCACGCCCAGTGGGACACTAGAGGTCTCATTTTTATTGCAGCAAAGTTGATGTGCATCTGCTGCAATTTTCTTGCTTGAAAAGAGCTATTATTTGCATATCTAGCGACTCCAAGGGGAAGAATCAACTGGTTTCAGCAGTGCAGGCCTGAAAACTCATGAGAAGAATCACCACAAGGTCAAGAGTTGGAGAAGAAGAAGTGCTGTTTGAATACCTGCAATTATCTCCAAGAAGAAGGCAAAGAGGAAGAAGGATTCAAAGGTCTCCATCTCCACCAAATAGAACTCTCTCAACTCCTCCACCTGGTAGGCCTTTCATTCAGTCAACAAGGGTTTTAAGACCAATTAGAATGGCACAAAACAACCCCTACATCAACTTCACAGGCAACAGCCCACTTGCCCTCAATGCACAACATCCAATTCCTATTACAGCCTTGAAGAACATTCCCTACTTCACTGGAGAAAATCAGACTACTCCAGGTGATCATGTTAAAGATATTGCTAACCTTTGTGTAATTCATGAAATCAATGAGATGTAAGTGGCTGTCAAGTTACTGGCATCTTCATTCAAGGGTAAAGCATTGCAATGGTTTAGGAGCCTTGGAGTTGGTTCTATCACAAATTGGAATCAGCTGTGTATAGCACTTCATGAGCAATTTGGAGAAAAGGGAGACAACTTGTCTCTTTTGGAGCAGCTGACAACCATCAAGAGAGCTCCCAATGAGCAGCTGACCGATTTCAACTTCAGATTTCAAAAGACTTGGGAGAGAATTCTAGTGGCAGTCAGGCCAACAGCAGAAGGTGCTTTTCTCTACTATCTCAAAGCTCTAAATTCTGATATTTCTATGTTAATTCAGTCCATGGGAGGCATAACTATCCCTATGGCTTATAGCATTGCCATTAGGGCTGAAAATTGTTTGATCCAAGCTGGCAAACTTGCCCCTAGACCTCCCATGCCATTGTTTCCAAGTTTAGAGAGCCCAAACACCAATCAAGCACCTAATTTGGCTCCTTCTCCCACTCCTAGAAATTAGAGTTCAAATGAAGCTTCCACTTCATCTCCAAGTGCCCCAAATGAGCTTCAAGAAGTCATGAAGCAATTGCAAAACCTAGGCAATGAGCTGGTTACTCTCAAAAGGTAGCAGGCCCAAGGTTTTAGACCTTCTTATCAACCCCAAGCTCAGCCTAACAGGCAGCCATACCAACCACAAAGGCCACCTAATCCAGCTGCAAATATGAATCAAACAAGGCCTCCTGCCAATAGACATTTCAGCCCTATAATCCAAATGCCATATCTGCCTCTAAGGCATTGGTGCCAACACAAAACAACATTGCTCAGGAGTATGACTGGTGTTTTCCATGCAATGAGCCTCATAACCAATCCATGTGCTTCAATGGTGCTTTGAATCAAGCATTGATGGTGACAACTACTGGTGTGGAGGGTGAGGGAAGTCAAGGAAACAGCCAACAACAAGAAACATTCCAACAGCAATCAGCCCCAAATGACACCACATTGGTAAATTGGCAAGCAGAGGATTTTTGTGGCATGAACCAGGTAGTTTCTTAAGGTGTTGCAGCCAACACAAGGTCAAAAAGGAGGAATTTGGGTGAAGAACAGCCATTAGCCCCAACCAATCCACAACCTTCCATGGCTCCACAAATGGTTGGCAAGCAAAATCCAATTTCAAATGCACAAGGGCAGCCAAGAACAGCTCCTAGGCCAACTCAAATACCAGTTGTTGCTGCCCACGTGCAAGGAGTGAATGTGCAAGCAAAGGGATAGCAAAGAGATCCTTCATCACCATTCAATATCATTGATCAGATGAAGAAGACAAATGTCAATATATCAATGTGGGAATCCCTATCCATCCCAGGCCAAAGAGATCTGCTGCAAGCTGCCATGAAGGACTGGCCAACTTCGAATCAGCAAGTTCAGATACAAGACAAAGTGCTTACAAATGCTACCCAGCCTGAGGGAAATCATGGAGGATAGCAAGGTAAAATGTTGAAGCCCCCTCCTTTCTATGTTTCATTGATCATTGGAAATCAGCTAGTGCACAATTGCATGATAGACTCCGAGGCAAGTAGCTCAGTAATGCCTAAACAAATAGCTGATCAGCTAGGGCTCCAGTATGAAACCATATCCAAAGGGGTAGTGCAGCTAGATGGGACAGCAGTAACAACAATTGGAGTGATTAGAAACTTGAGTCTTACCTTGCATGCATGTCCAAATGTTGTTGTTTTACAAGATGTATCAGTCATAGACCTTCCACCACTCTTTGCCCTATGCTTGTCAAGGGACTTCACAGCCAAGATTGGGGGATATTTGTCTGCTGATTGGTCACACATGCTGTTCAGAATGAGGTATGGAACTAAGGCTACAATCAGGTCGGAACCTATTGCAAACTTCCATATTGAGCCTTACACTCCAAGATAGATTAATGTCAATTGCTCAGCATTTGATCAGGAAGATCACCCAAGCACTGATGAAGCTGACACTAAGGTTGGAAGCATCCCGGATCTAACTCTTGATGAATGGGAAAACAAGGTACATGTATTTGATCCTTATCAAGAACTGGAAGAATCTGAGCTAGGGGTCTATTGCATACACGAAGAAAATCAGCCTATTCCTAGAATCACCAAGCCAAGCCACAAGGATGACAATGAGGTATGGTATCTGTTTTTTGATGGATCAAGGAGTAGACAAGGTGCAGGAGGTGGAGCCATGCTTGTTTCACCTCAAGGAGTAAAGTACTATTCAGCTTTTAGATTTCAGTTTGCATGCTCCAATAACACTGTTGAATATGAAGCCTTGGTGCAAGGGATGCATTGGGCAATAAAAAATAAAATAAAGAACTTGCAAGTCTTTGATGATAGTGAATTGATTGTAAATCAAGTCAAGGGACAGCATGCTACCAGGAATGATCTACTCAGTTGCTACAAGAACAGGGTGTGGGACCTCATGGAATATTTTTAGGGTTTTGGCATCAAATCCATTCCTAGGAAAGAGAATCAAGCTGCTGACAGGCTTGCAGTAGTAGGGGCAGCCTTTGACATTGTGGAAAGCATTCAACAAGACAAGGTACAGCCAAACATCCACGTGATTGTGAGGCCTTCAGTGCCAGATAACAATGTTAGTTGGAAAGTGTTTGAGAATGACCATAAAATCATCCATTTCTTGCAAGAAGAAGCTGAGTCCTCAGCCAAGAATCAAGAAAAATTGGAACAGCAGTATGGTGACCAAATGGTACAGCTGAGAACTAATAAGCTACCCAAGGGACTTATCACTTTGGAGTCCATTTTTGACCCCAATGATCAGTTTAGAAAGGAGAAAGCAAACATTCAGGTCAAGAGAGAGGATTCAGTATCCATCTTGGTAGAAGAGAACAAACCATTACAAATTGGAAGGCTGACAACTGAACAAGAAAGGTATGAGTTCATACAGTTGTGTCAACAGTTCCCTGACGTGTTCGCTTGGAGCTATGAAGACTTGAAAGGTTTCAATCCAAACTTAGCTCGGCATACCATCGAATTGGATCCAAATACTAAGCCTGTCAGGCAGAAACAAAGACCAGTCAATCCACACATGGAGCCTCTCATGAGGAAATAATTGGACAAGCTGATTGAGTCAAGGATCATATTCCCAATCAAGCATTCTAGTTGGGTTGCCAACTTAGTTCCAGTCAGAAAGAAGAGTGGAGAGATCAGGTTGTGTGTTGACTTCAGAGACTTAAATAGAGCCTCTCTCAAGGACCATTACCCACTCCCTTCCATGGAGCAAATCTTGCAAGTTGTGGCTGGCTCCGAGAGGTTTTCACTACTTGATGGCTACTCAGGCTACAATCAGATTATGGTGAAGGAAGAGGACCAGTTCAAGACAGCCTTCACAACCAAATGGGGAACTTTTGCATACAGGAAAATGTCATTTGGGCTATCCAATGCTGGTGCTACCTTCCAAAGGGCAATGGACATGGCATTCAAAGGTTTGATTAACAACGTGGTGCTGATTTACCTTGATGATATCACTGTTTTTTCAAAAAATGCAGCAGACCACCTCTCTCATTTGAGGCAAGTCTTCACGAGGTGCAGGAGATTTGGAGTGTCTTTGAACCCTAAGAAGTGCATATTTCTTGCACATGAAGGAAAGCTCCTTGGCCATATTGTCTCCAAGGAAGGATTAGCAATTGATCCAGAGAGGGTTGAAGCCATAAGAGCACTACCATTGCCAAGCCACAGGAAAGCCCTTCAGAGTTTCTTGGGAAGGATAAACTTTGTTCAGAGGTTTGTCCCAGATTTTGCAGCCCTTGTCAAGCCCATCACCAAAATGTTAAAGAAGAGCATGGCTTTCAAGTGGACAGCAGAAGGCAGGGAGAGTTTTGAAGCAATCAAAGAAGCCATCTCCCAAGCACCAACTCTCATCAACCCGGACTTCTCCAAGGATTTCATCCTCTATGCATTTGGAGGTAATGACACTATTTCTGCCATTTTGGTATAGCAGAACAAGGATAATGATGAGCAGACAATTGCCTTCTTCTGTCGGAGCCTAGATGACTATGAGGTGAGGTACTCTTTTATTGAGAAGCATGTACTTGCAGTAATCAGAAGCTTGAAGAAATTCAAGCATTTAGTCTCAAACAACAAGGTCCAGTTGCTGGTCTCACATGTTGGGGTCAAGGACTTCCTCCTCAACAAGGATTTGAATGAGAAAAGGGCAGGTTGGATCACCCGTGTCATGGAGTATGACATTGAGATCAAGATCACCAAGCTGGTAAGAGGGAAAGGATTGTGTGAGCAGCTGGTTTTGGGGAAGCAAAGAGAAGTATGCAATGAAGAAGAGGTTGTTTTGACAGTCCAGGATAGCCATGAGCCAAGTGGCAATCAAGAAGAAGACAATGCTTCTCCCACTCCTTGCTAGACCCAAGGCATTATACACTTCCTAGGCACAACCCTATGCCCTTCGGAAATGAACAAGACCCAAAGGAGACACTTCAGATTGCAGGTTGTCCCGTATGCCATTGTTGATGGAGTTTTGTTGAAGAAAGATGTGAATGGAGTGTTGCTGAGGTGCATTAGCACAAATCAGATTCAAAGGGTGTTGGAAGAGTTCCATAGTGGACCAGCGGGTGGTCATTTTTCACCAAGAGTGACAGCTCTAAAAATCATGAAGGCTGGTTATTATTGGCCTAAAATCTTCAGTGATTGCTATGCATGGATCAAGAGGTATAAGAATTGTGCATTCTTCACAGGAAAAGAAAGACTTGCTTCCCTTCCATTACATCCAATCTCAGTTGACCAGCCATTCATGCAATGGGGTTTGGACTTCATTGGAGTCATTAATACCAATTCAAGCCAAGGGCACAAATAGATTTTGACAGCCACAGACTACTTCACCAGATGGACAGAAGCAGTAGCACTCAAAGAGGCAAATGAGTCTAGCATCTTATACTTTTATGAGGGGATAACAACCAGATTTGGTGTGCCTGCTACAATAATCTCAGATAATGCATTGGCATTCATTGGATTCAAGGTGACTGAATGGGCTATCAAGAATGGTATCTACCTAAGCACTTCATCAAACTATTACCCTCAAGGTAATGGCTAGGCCGAGTCTACAAACAAGAACTTGTTGAGGATCATTAGGAGGACTCTTGACAAGAATCAGAGGTCTTGGCATACCAAACTGAAATCAGCCTTATGGGCTGATAGGATAACTCCCAAAAGATCCACAGGTAACTCTCCATTCAAACTTGTCTATGGAAGAGAGGTAATCTTGCCCATGTCACTTGAGTTGCCAACATTGGAACTCATGAAGCAGCTGGAGTTGCTAGAGTTTGAGCCCATGGAGGTGAGGTATGCAAAGTTGATGGAGCTACAAGAGATCAGAAATCAGGCATCCCAAGCAATGGAAAAGGATCAAGCTTTGATCAAGAAGACCTTTGATAGGAAGGCCAAGGATAGATCTTTTCAGGTTGGATATCTAGTGTTGAAATGGGATGTGGATAGAGTAAAACCGGGAAGGCATTCAAAATTTGATGCCCTTTGGAGTGGCCCATACATGGTCACGAAGTGCAAGAACAACAATGCTTTCCAATTGGCCTCATTGGATGGTGAAGAACTGCAGATTCCAGTCAATGGAATCTATCTCAAGCGTTGCTTCTAGAGGTAAATTCACTACTTTGTAAATATTAGATTAGATTTTCATTCCTCCAAGTGATTGTGCACATTGTTTTGCTATAGGTTAGTTTTGTTTTCCCTAAGTGCTTTGGCATAGCTTGCTATCCATGGAGATGTTTTGCAGCCCTTGCTTCCATCAGGTGATATTCCATCTTCCTCCTTGCACATTCTAAGTCAGTTGGGGTTCTAAACAGAATATTTGATGACTCCATGCCCAATGGACTACTTCAGGCAACTGGTATCTTCTACCTAGCAGACAGGTAACCCCACTGAGTCACCAAATTGTTATCCAAAATTCACCCCCCCAGGGTAAATTTTGATAACATGCATTAAATTCTTCGTTCCCGAGCAAGATAGATTGATTCAAGGCAAAAACTCATGTTTCTGGGGTCCCCTCAGCTTTTTTCTAACTCTCTTGTCCAAGGAAAAAGGAGCAAGTTCTAAAACAGGGTGAAAAAGTTGTAAAAAACAAGCTTGGGGCAAAAAAAATAATGAAAATTGGCTAAGTCCTGGTCGGGGCAGCCCTTGGGACAGTTGGGACATCTGGGCGCAAATCGGCCGAAAGGCCGCCAGGCGGTCCTCGTAGCAAAGGGACATCCGGGCTGTGGGGACGCGAGGGACGCGAAATGGTGAACCGGCTAAAGGTAAAAGAAAAATTGACTAACTACTATGTAGAACAGGCTGGGACATCTGGGCCATGAGGACGTGAAGGACGTGAACCGCCCGGATTAGCCGAAACAGAGAACTTTCGCACTAGGACAGTTGGGACATAGGGACGCATGGGACGCGGAGAGCCGAAGGAGCCGAGAGCCAATCAAATCATGCCACATGTCTTCACCTCAAAGAGGGACAGGGAAGCCCGAGTCGAGCAGATCGGAGGAATTTGTCCCAGACAGTTCGGGACAACAGGGCCAAAGGGACGCGAGGGACGCGAAAAGCTGGCAGGCCTGCGAACGAATCAGGAAACGCCACGTGTCACAAGGGAAAACGTCCAAAATTTCAAAGGGCAAGGTTTGAAGCGTTGGCCCGAGCCAATAAAAAGAGGATGCGTGTCCAATGGAGCAGGGAAGTGCGGAGCTCGGGGAGGAATTAGAGAATTTGACAAAAGTTTTGGCCAAAAATTAAAAGGTAAAGGATGACCCCGCGCCCCTGTCCCCCAACCAGATCATGCCACGTGTCCCAAGTGGCGGGGACGCGAGGAAAAAATGGGAAATTTTCCAAAATTACAAAAATTCAAAACTTTCAAGGAAAACCTGTGGGTAAGGGAAGGAGAGAGAATTGTTCATCTAATCAGTGCCCGACACGTGTCATCCAGGTGGTGGAGTGCGGGAAAAAATTTCAAAACCCATTTTTGCCTATTTTGTGCCCTAAATCTTCAGATCGCCATATCTTTCGATCTAGAGCTCGGATTTGCATGTTCTTTATATCATTGGAAAGATTATAAAATTCTCTACATGATTCCAAGGTCAATCTTGAATTTTGGTTCATTCTGGAGAGAGAAAGTTAAGAAACAGCTCTGACGCGTGTTCATGGCCAGAAGTGACATTTCAGCGACCAAATTTAATACATAATGGGTCGCATTCTCCTCCAATTTGGACAAAAATGGCAGGGTATGGGTTTGTAAGGTCCCCCATGCCGTTTTAATGCATTTTCAGTCAATGAGGAATGGGCTCCCACGTTTTTGTATGTTTTCTCTCTCCTGGGCTCGACCCATGCAATGTAAAAGCCAGATTTGGCTCATTTCTAAATGGGGGAACACTTTTTGGCATAGCAATCTTCTTATTTCACCTCCAGCAAGTGATTGTTGCAAGAATCAGACCTCTTCAAATACTGTAACAGGTTTTCTACCTCTCTGAGGTTGTAATGCAATGGTTTTGACATTGGAGATGGTAATGCAAGCTTTGTGAATGGGTTTCAGTCCTTTGTATTATTTGCTTGATTTCAGATCCTGAATTATATCTTATCAGCCTGTGTATGATTTTATGCTGCAATCTTTGGTTTGTGTCTATTTTCATGACAAAAATATTCACCACTCCTTTTGGTGCATCACCATCCTTAGTTAGTTTCAATTTTTACATTTCTATCCATGTCTCCTTGCAATTTAGAGTAGGATTAGGATCTGAACCTCTGTAGTCGTGCAAATATAGATCTGAATCAGAGGAGTTTGAGGAACCAGCCTCTAATCTGGAGATTCCTCTCTCAGTTTCACAAGTCCCACACTTGGAGAGAGGTTTCCATGTTGTGCAATCACACTGGATGCCTGAAACATCAACCTAGAAGCCTGATGTGCGTCCAGGGGTGCTGTGATTTTGCACTAACAGGAACATGCTGCAATAACAGTTTGAAATCAGCCTTACGGAGTCACCAAATAGATCTTTAAATATTTAGAATAAATTGTTGTTGCTTGCCGTCCCGAAATTAACTTTTATCTGTTGTAGATATGTTGCAGTAAATATTTGTAACTTACATATAGATCTGATTCATTATCCCATCGGGTGTGCCAAAAATTGTTATCTCTCGAAAGTGCACCCTGTAGAGAGATGGTTGTAGGTGTTCTAAGCTTGGAAACACCTCAGGTATGTGGGTATACCTATTTTGAGGTGAGTCTCTGGTATCAAGGCCGGTCCCTTATTGATGTATCCTAAACTGATTTCTTGGTTTTAGGGGTAAAAATTAAATGTAAAAATGAATTAAAACTAAGGTGAGACACCAAACGTGTATGAGGTATTTGACTGAGTACATGCACAATTGATATGGAATGAGTTTCTGATGCACAGGCCAACAGTTTTTTGAAGATAATTAAAGGTAAACACTTTGATGTATTGAGGGATAGAATCACAACAATACTGCTAAGTTACACATACACATTAATATCATGCAGAAATATTGAACTTGCAACAAGGTAAGATGATTAATCAGGGAATTCAACATTCACAAGATTAATGGAAACATACACAAGACTGCAAATAATTGGAAAGGCAGAAAATACTTCACATTCAAAGGGCAAAACTAGCAGAAAATTTCTTCAGCACTCCTGTATCTAAAAAAGTCCCTCCTTTGTGATTTTCCAAGGCACACAATATATAGAAAAATTGATTCTCCCACCCTTCCTAAAAATAGACTGAGGCTGTACTCACCCATGCATCCTATTTTTATCCTTTATTTAATAATAAATAAAGGAATATAATAAAGAAAACTAGTACAAGGAGGCATTATATCCTTTGATTACATACAGTCAAACTGAAGTTGACTTTTCTATTTTTAAGAAAAGCATAGGTGAATAATTTGCTAATAATAAATCTTGCTTGATGAGCAAGTCTCCTCCTAGTGCATACAAATTATGTCCTCATGTTGATATGTCCTTTTGTGAAGGCATGTAAAAATACCCCTGTGCATTGAGAAAAATCAAAAATACAATATTTACAATACTTGCAAGAATAATTCAACCAAAAATATACTTAATGGGAACCACCTCCAAGCTCAAGTTCTAATGTTGACATTCCTTGTCCTCTAGTGATCACATGGATACCACACTGTAAATCATCTCCAACCCCTTCAATAGTGGGGACCACATTTGGAGTTCAGTAATAGTCTTACCATGGTTTGGCCACTCTTGTGGACTTAGCAAATTACTATGGTTTTAAACACATGACAAGGTGCACTTTGTAAAAGGGTCACCATATTACATTTAGCCACCTTTGAACATACATATGGCATACTATAGTCTGCCACCTTTCATTAATATTGTATTGTATAGTTGGTTGGCTTTGTATTGCGAATAGAATAAGGTGGACACCTTTTGGTTTGATCATTGCACACATGATTTGGTCAGAACTTTTGGAATATTTGAGCTTAGACTATTGTTGGTATGTCAAATGCAAATGTTTTTTGAAATAATAAGGGTTGGACCCCTCATGACGATGAGTCACCCCTCCATGTGTTTTGTCGGTGGTATATTAACCTGGGTTGAGTTTTCTTTGAAAATAGGAATTGATCCCGGGCCATTGATCTCTTTACTATTTGATCTGGTGCCATCGATTCTTGACCTATGGTTAGGGTTTCTGGTTTGCATTGAATGTGGTTAGTGGAACCGTGATCTTGGTGGTTTGCTTCAAAATTTGGTGAATATTTTTCAGTCTTCAATTCTCACATGGATTGATCTCTGAATGTTGATCATTTGACTGTGGTTTAGTCCTATTGACTTGCCTCTCGAGTTGGCATAGTAAAGTGTAACTTGACCCTAATGATAATTTGATTTGGATTTTCAATCTGTGGGCGAAGCCCTGGCCAAATTTTTGTTGGCACCATTGTTGTGAACTCCTTGAGCTCATCCCCTCTGCATTATGGTTCTCTGAGTTTGAGTGAACCCGTATCTTTGCTATTATGCTTTGTTTGAGTTTTCTATGCAAGGTGGTTGTGGGTATTTGGCATCATTATCTTCAACTTAGAGCTCGGTTTTTTTATTGTGGATGTGTTTTATGATTTGGTAGAACTCAATGAAGTTTATGGACATCATTACTATCCCTTTTGAGCTCTATTACTTGGCTTCCTTCGCGAGATCCCTATTTCCTGAGGAACTCTGTATCTTTGTCATTTCTACTCTATTAGATTTTTATGAGCAAAGATGGTTTGTGGGTTCACCTTCGTGATTGACCTCTTGGAACTCAGTACTATGCTATTCTTTGGTTTTTGAGTCTCTGCTTCTTTTGAGCTCTGTGAGGATCCTGCAGGTCTCGATTTCTTTATATTTCTATGATCTTTTCTCTGTTGGTTCTTGAACTCTCTGTGTGGTCTATTTTCCGCCATGGTCAAATTCTTGGAGCTTATATTTTCTTCAAATGAGATCATTGTTTTGATGAAGGATGGTAGGTTTTTATTTTGAGCTTTGAAACTACTTCATAATTGTCGTTTTGACTTCAATATTGATATATTGCCCTTTCTTTGCATATTTTGTGGTTTCATGGGACAACCTTGGTCTCTGAGCTAAAACCCGTAATGGGTCCTTCATTTTATTCTTGAACTGATCACCATTCGAGGGTTTACTCAACTTTAGCCTAATAAGTAAGTTTGTGTTTCATTACTCTGATTTAGATATACCCATTAATGGGTCTGTGATGAAAACCAAGATCTATATTTTTCTTCTTCTTTTCTGCTACTTGAAAATGATTTTTCAATGGGAACTTTGACTTCTGAAGGAAAAATTTGAAGCTCTCTTTATCCTGGATGTGCATGTAATTTTGATTTAAGGTTTTCTGTCTGAATTTGTAATCTAAAAATATACTCAGATAAGATAAACCTGGTCGAGTATATATGGACCTATGCTTCTGAAATTTGTCTTTCACTTGATCATGACCCAGTACTTGGTTTTACTACTCTACTCTTGACTGAGATTTGTTTCTGTGTTTTCTTCTTGTGGGTTATTCTGGTTCTATTTAACCATGAATCTTGCATTTAAAATTGGCTTTGAACTATATTGTAGCATACTATAAATCATTTGTCCCAGGTTTGGGCTCAAGGTCTTGAATCATTATGTAAATTTGAAGTTGTTTGGTTGCACTTGTAGTTCCTTTATTACAAGCATCTATTCTGCCATTGATTTCATCTATCTTTCTTGATTACTATAGTTTAGATCTTCTGAGATTTGACATATTCTTGATAGACAGATCGACTTGCATTTGATTCTGGAACTTACAGTATTGGTACCTTGATTGTTTCTCAATTTCGTGAGATCTTTGTACATTTGTAAAATTATGAGCTCGGCCTCCTTGATTATTCATTGTTTGGCCCACCATGTTATAGATGAGTACTACTTTGCTTGAATGGATGTACTTCATTGATATTGTAGTATTTTTGTGCTCTCATATTCGCTTCATTCTAAAAAGCACAACCTAAAATACCTGAACCTTAGTATTATCTTGAAACTTCATTTTATTCAGCTATTAAGATAGAATGAAAGATCCAAAGTTCTTCAATTTGTTGACTGAAAGTGTAGTCCATTTCTTTTCTTAAAATACTACATTTAATCTTCATTACAGCTTTAGTATGTATGCTGGAAAATTTAAGATGTCCATTTTACATGGCAAAGCCCTGTCAAAATTTTCCCAGAATTCTTTCTTTTATTTCTTTTTTAGCTGTAATAGATGTACTTTCTGATTCAGAAAACAGAATGTATCACTTTTCTATTGAAGTTGATTTGTTGTTGGAAACTAAAACATAATAATTGTTATCTTGATCATGGCATACTTTTCTACTTTTCTGTATCACTTATTTGATTTACATACAACTTTTAAAGCATGTATTTATTTAAAACAGCATGATGGAAAGATGTAAATGTCCATTTTACATGGCGAAGCCCTGTCAAAATTTTCTCAGATTTCTTTCTCATTTTGTTTCAGCAGTAATCTTATCTTTCCAGTTAACTTCAGCCTTTAAATTCAGACTCTTCTTCTTCAGTTGTAATCTGAAACATACATTTTTGTCTGCAATTCTCTCCTCTGTTCTGTACTGCAACTTCTTTTATTCCTAGAATAGCTACTAAACTTTGAGTTTCATTCTTCCTTCATTACAGTATGTACTTGTCACTCATATGTTGCATGTACCAATGATAGAAGTTATTGAACTCTGTAATCTTTATCCATAGTGAGGACTATAAGACATGATTTATTTATTTTTGGCTCCAACCTGTACCTACACACTTGAGAAAATAGTTAGAAAATATTTAGGCTTTTTGGCCTCTCTTATGTCCATGTTTTTTCTTTTCTTCTCTTTATTTCTTTCTAAGTGAGTAAATCATGTATACTATTTGATCTTCAAGTAATCTATATCTCCTTTTATTAGAGATCCATGTGCACGAATTAGGATAGTATAGGAATATGAATTGTACCCTGAGCTCATAAACTGATAGTTTTCTCTTTTTTTTTAGGTATAGTGCTCTCAGAAATGAAGATGAAGAGGGAACAAAGCTGAAGATGAGGATGCATCAACCGAAGGACAGACGTCAAGGCAATGATGGGTTCACTTATACTCATTTATTTTCTCTTTCATGCATGTGTACCTCTTATTTCAGTAGTTGTACTTTACATTCCAGTTACATCCCACAGCTCGTGTGGGAACATTTGAAATTCCTTATGAATAAAGAATTGAATTGTGAAATTGAGTTGTGTATTTATTTCTGTATTTCTGATTTCTGATATGGATTGTATGGTGAACTAAACAAATCAATAATATAATTGAATGTCTTAATCATGAAGCAAAGAACATTAAAGAATACATGTAACACCTAGTAATGAACTCTAATTTTTGTAATCTACAGCCTTGATTGGTTCTTCAAAACCTAACACTTCATTTATTCTGCAATTCAGTGTCTTCATCAAGAAAACACAGCTATCCTTCAGGGCGTTGTGTTCTTTTGATGAAGATAGCATGAAATTACGGGCTATGTGATCTGTTATGTTTTGTAACAATGCACATAGCTGCAGATTTCATGTAATCATTAATTAATTCAATAGTAACAATATTGTCTGAAAGAAACTCCCTGAGCTTAGGTATACTTCACCAATGCTATCCATCATAACGAAGTTCCGAGTTTCCCATTTTTGCACAAGTGCAAAAAATTTCAACACTACCTCCCCCACATGAGATAGAATTTTTTATTGATTTGGTTCCCAAAGTGGAGCCTATCTCACGCGCACCATATAGGATGACCACACCTAAGCTATGTGAGCTCAAGTTGTAGTTGGAGGGCCTTGTTAAGAAAGGCTTAATATGTCCTAGTGTATCTCCTTGGGGTGTATCAGTGATCTTTGTGAAGAAAAAGGATGGATCTCAGTGTTTGTGTGTGGACTACAAGTAGTTGAACAAAGTAACCATCAAAAATCATTACCCCCTTCCATGGATTGATAATTTATTTGATCAGATGAATGGGGCCACTTTATTTTCTAAGATTTATCTTAAGTCAGGTTGCCATCAACTGAGGATTGTGGAGGTGGATATCCAAAAGACAACTTTCCGCACAAGATATGGCCACTATGAGTTCATAGTGGTACCTTTTGGTCTGATGAACACCCCTATTGTATTCATGATTTTGATGAATGGAGTGTTCATAATGTTTTTGGATTTCTCCGTTCTCGTGTTTCTTGATGAAATTTTGATATACTTACATACGCATGAGGAGCACCTTCGTTAGGTTTTGTAGTGTCTTCATGAGCAATAGCTATATAGGAACCTAGAGAAGTGTGTCTTTTTCCAGTCATAGGTTCAGTACTTGGGTCACATAATTTCTTGGGAAGGTATCATAGTCGATCCTTCCAAGATTAGATCTATTATGGATTGGCCCACTCTAACCAATGTGACTGAGGTTCATAGTTTCATGGGGTTGGCAGGTTACTACAGGATATTTTTTTAGGACTTTTCTCGGATTACACACCCTATCACTTCTCTTCAGCGGAAAGGGAAGAAGTTTGTTTGGTCTGATGGACATGAGCAGGCCTTTAGTACACTGAAGGAATACCTTACAACAGCACTGATTCTTGCAATGACACATCCTCAGCGGTATTTTTTTATGTGTACGGATGCTTCGTTGGCAGGATTAAGAGGTGTTTCTATGCAGGAGGGTCGTGTGGTTACCTTTGATTCTCACATACTGAAAGATTATGAGATAAATTATCTGACTCATGATCTTGAGCTTGTAGTATTGGTGCATACTTTGGTGCATTGGTTTCATTTCCTTGTTGGCATGAGGTTCATTCTCAGGATAGACCATTTGAGCTTATGTCACCTCTTCGCGCAGCCCAATCTCAATGCTCGTCAACATCATTGGATGGAGTTGTTATGCAAGTAAGACATGGAGATAGAGCATGTGAAGGGGAAGGATAATGTGGTTGTAGATTCTTTGAGTAGATAGAGACATTTGGTTTTGGATACTTCAGTGGGTACAGATTTGCGGGGTAGGATTTTGTGACATCTTCCAAATGACAGCTTCTACCTTGCAGATAGATCATAGAATGAGTCTCAAAGACACCTTGAGGGGAATTTTGATGGATTTACATTAGATTTAGATGGACTTCTCAGACACAGAGGCCATATCCATGTACCTATGGATGGATTTTGGAGACAGGATATCTTGGCAGAGGCTCATCGTGCACCTTATTCAGTCCATCTAGGGGTGAAGAATATGCATGCCACCTTGAGACAGTTGTACTATTGGAGAGGTCTTCAGAGAGATGTAGCTCAATTTTTATCACATTTTTTAGAGTGTCAGAGGTTAAAGACTGAGCATTAGCATCCATCTGGCCTGCTTTACCCACATGATATACCGGAGTGGAAATGGGACACCATTTCCATGGATTTCATAGTAGGGCTACCGACATCATGAAACAACCACGATGCCATCATGGTCACGATGGATAGATTGACGAAAGTGGCTCATTTTTCTCCGGTGAAGACCACCTATACATATAGTGTAGTGGCGTGAGTATACTTAGATAATATTTTCATAGTGCACGGGATTCCATGGAAGATTATTTGTGACTACGATCCCTTATACACGTCTCATTTCTGGACTACCATGCAGCATGCCCTTGGGATGAGTATCAACTTCAATATAACATATCATCAAGAGACATATGGATAGAAGGAACGGGTGAATAACATTTTAGAGGACATGCTTCAAATGTACGTTATGGACCATCAGTTGAGGTGGGTGGAATATTTATACCTAGTGGAGTTTACTTATAATAACATATTTCAGAGTTCTATTGGTATGGATCCATTACATGCACTTTACGGTAGGGAGTGCAGGACACCTCTGAGTTGGGACAGATTGGAGGATAGTGTATCTCTTAGGCCAGCTTTATTACTATATGTAGAGCAACATGTTGCTTTAATGATGAGGAGGATTCAGGAGGCCTAGGATAGACAGAATAAATACGCATATAAGAGTAGAGTTTACCGCAGCTATGAGGTGGGCACGAAGGTGTTTCTTCATGTTAGACCTCATAAGATCCCTATCTGTTATGGAAAAGTCTCTAAGTTAGCTCCTAGATTCTTGGGTCCATTCAAGATCTTAGAGTGGATCAGTCCCTTAGCTTATCGTCTAGCCTTGCCACCCATTTTGTCTCGTGTGCATGATGTATTTCATTTTTTTGTTATTAGGAGATACATTCAAGATCCCTCTCATGTATTTGATTCAACCACATTGCAGGTGTAGGGGTAGGGGCAGGTTACTGTGGAGCCCATGCACATCTTAGTGTGTAGGATACTGGGCCTTCAAGGCCACAAGATTGACCAGGTGCGAGTCCAGTGGAATAGGTATGATGAGAATGCAGCCACATGGGAGGATGCTTCTTTGTTATAGACCCATTTTCCACACCTATTTTAATGAATTCAAGAAGGAAGTCGAGTCTAAGGGAAGGGGGATGTAGTGCCCACTCCTCTTTGACACTATTTTCATTATGCCGATATTACTTTTGGATTGATACTTAGACATTTTGATTATGATACATTAATCATTAGATGATAGATTACACAGGTATTTGGACTATTGACATGTTTTGATTATGATACACTCAATGAAATTGGTAGTCAGTTCTATATATGTTGATTTGCATTATTTGGATTTTATACTAGCACGTTATCCTTTGGAAGTTCTGAGTAGAATTATGATCTCATGGATGTTAGAATCGAATTATTTGATATGATGATAGATGATAGAATTACTTAGATTTGGATGACGATTATTGATTTCTATGTATATATTATTTCTCTATGTTGTTGATGTGGACGTGAGGCCATAGAGGTATTACATATGTGTTGTAGGGATATTTTATCACATACATTGAAAGGGGATAGGGTACCCACCACGGAAGGATGATGGGTTTTTTGCAACATGGCCAAGTTTGACCACTTTTTTTAATGTTTTTGTGGTGTTATTACATGCCTAGTTAGGATGTTTCCCATGGGGGTGACCTCACATGTGCGGCGATGGGGTGAAATGTATTCCCTTTATTTTACTTTTGTGTGTGCTTTATTTGGTGTTATATGTATTTAATTATTGAAAAAATTTGTCACTTTATTAGCAATTATTAATGTGTCTTAATTATCTAATCCAACTTAATTTGTTAACTAAAATATGGATGTGAAAATTGGATAATTATGAGGATAGATGGTCCCTGAAATCTTGTCGATGTAAGTTGGATTTGTATTGGATTTTGTGTGTTGTACTCTTCCCCAATTTCAAAATTCAGATTTTGACTTGGGAGACATTTTTGGAGGCTTGTGGGACAAGCTAAGCTTGTCCCATGTCTCTTCAATTCACCCAACAATCATACCTATGGTATGGAGAGTTAGTTTTAGACTTATTAATTAATTTTGGAGTGTAAAAAGTGAAAATAATTGCTCTTTCCTACTTACCACAATTAATTTTTCCTTGGTAGGCATGGTGTGCAAGTTAGAGTGTCATGTGGGCTTGTCATAAGTCTAACATGTTAATTTATTATCTTGGGCATGGTGTTTGACTTATGTGTTTGAATGGAGGAATGATGAAGTGGCACCCTATATGGAGCCACCTCATCATCATCACATCCCATTTCTATTTATTGATTGAATTTCAAGGATTTTGGGTTACTTGTTCATTTTCCTTCTTTTGCACTTTTGGAATTGGGAGCTTGTTGGAGTTTCTTTTGGGGTGTGTTTGGCTTGAAAGTGTCAAAAAATAGTTTTGGAGTGAAGGATATTGGAATCTTGATGGAGAGGTAGGCTCTCTACTTGTCATTCTTTTATTTATGCATTTGGATGTAGAAATTTGTGCTTGTTGAATTTTGTATGAGTGTTGTGAATGTGTTAATGTGTAGTTGGGTAGTATTCCTTAAGAAGGGAGTGGGAGATGAAAGTATGGGACCATTGGGGAGGGAAAAGGGAGTTTTGAGGAATGTATTTTAGAGGGAGTGTGATTGGGATTTTCACCTATGGGGGGTGAAAAGGAAAACATGGACATATTTTTGCATACTTACAAGGGGAGATATAAGGATGTTTTTTTATTTTTTTTACACATGGAGGCTTTGGATGAAAATCCTATTTCACTTGGGAGGAAAAATATGGTGGTTCCCATATTCCTTGCTCCTTTTGGTTTGATATCAAGCATATATGTTATTTGAGAAAGTTGTAAATTTTGTTGCATATGTCTATTTAGATGTGTTGAATGTTTATGGATTGTATGTTTTTGTTGAAGCCATTCTTGTAAAAATTTGTCAAATGTTACTCAAGATCCCTCATTGTTCTTTGGTTGGGACTCGGGGGCCAATAAGGGGATGGCTTCTCCTTTTATTGGATTAAAGGTTGGGCGGAAAGCGTCGCCTATTCCCCCTTTCTTTGTATTGTGATCCAACTTTTTGAAATATTGAAGAATACAAGATTAAAGCTACAAGTTGGGAGAAGACATGCAATGAATACTTGTGTTTTGGCCTTGTTGAAAGTCTCTATGTTGGAACATGATAATTTTATTATTCCCACTTTGAGTAGAAGATTGTAACTTTGTATGCTTGAAATAAAGTTGTAATATTTCATTTATTTCAAGTTGTAGTGATTGAGTGAATGAAGAAAGCTTTGTATATTTCATTATTTAAATTTGTAGTGTTTTAGTGAAAGGAGAAAGCTTAATTTACATAGTTGCTTGAAATGAAACTCTCCTAAATTTGTATGTATTTAAAGTTATAATGTGTGTGTGTGTGTGTGTGTGTGTGTGTGTGTGTGTGTGTGTGTGTGTGTGTGTGTGTGTGTGTGTGTGTGTTTGAAAAATAAATATGTATTGAAACGAAGTGTGTTGAATTCTTGTTATTTTTGTTGGTAAAATTGAATATGTGAAAGAGAATGAATTTTAGTATTGTTATATTCAATTTTACATTTTATTTCAAAGGAAAGTATAGAGAATAAATTAATGTTTGTAATTTTGAGTTATCAAACTAGATATACCAGCAATATAGAAACAAATGAATGGAAAACACCCTTATTAACATTAATGATCAAGATTTCTGGGATGTCATCGGTCCCGATGTTTGGCAGGCGGTTGAGGAATCCAGAGTTACTGGGAAGATTCTTGGGAACCTGAACCACACTTTCATATGTCTTTTCCCTAAAAAATCCCATTCTGAGAAGTTGGATGACTTCAGGCCTATTTCTTTATGCAATACCACATATAAAATCATCTCCAAAGCTATAGCCACGAGACTTTCCCCTTTGATGCATAAGCTTATAGCCCCGGAACAGAGTGGGTTCATTCCCGGAAGATCCATCACAGAAGGCATAATTATTTCTCATGAACTCATTCACTCCCTTCATAATTCCTCCAGAGCAGGCATGCTGCTTAAACTGGATTTCAGCAAAGCTTATGATAGAGTAAACTGGAGATTCCTTCTTCTTTCTTTGCAAGCTTTGGGTTTTGGTGCTCAGTTCTGTAAGTGGATTTTTGAATGCATTGCTTCTCCGCGCTTCTCGGTTCTCGTAAATGGGTCAGCGAAAGGATTCTTTCAGATTAGCAGGGGCATCCGTCAAGGCGACCCGCTCTCCTCATTCCTCTTTACAATAGTGGTAGAAGCTCTCAGTCGCAGCATTAAGGCTATAATTCATGATGGTTCCTTGAAAGGCCTTCACGTGTCCTCCAATCTTCCTCCTCTTTCTCATCAGCAATTTGCTGACGATACTTTTCTTTTCGGCCAAGGGACTGTCCTGGAGGCTAGACGCATTTCCTCTATTCTGGATTCATATTCTGCTGCGGCGGGTCAGGTACTAAATTTTCATAAATCAGTGATCTTCTTCTTCAATGTGGCCCCCAGGCTTCAGGGGAGAATTAAAGAGATTCTTGGTTTCTCTTTGGGCAATCTTCCCCACTCTTACTTGGGAGTTCCTTTGTTTCACGGGAAGGGTAAGGCTCATTTATGGAACGGGCTTATCAACTCCATCTCTGCAAAACTCCTCTCTTGGAAAGGAAAATGGTTGTCCCTTGCTGGTCGTGCACTCCTCATAAATTCGGTGCTTCTTTCCATTCCTATCTACACACTCTCCATTCTTCAGATCCCCAACTCTGTTCTCCTCAAAATTGAGAAGGTGGCCCGTACCTTTCTTTGGCAAGGTCTCAACTCTGAACGGAAATTCCATTTAGCCAAATGGGACCTGGTCAAACTTCCTAAGAGGTTGGGTGGTCTAGGCATTCTTGATTTGGCCATTCAGAATATAGCTCTCGGAGAAAAATTGGTGTGGAATTTCATTACAGATAAAAGTAGACTTGCCTTTAAAGTCCTGGCTCATAAATACATGGAAGGGCAACGAAATGAGCTTTTTCTCTCCAGTTCTGAGCTTCCTCTGGGCTCTCACATTTGGAATTTTATGTGTAAATCCAAAAATCTTATTGCTGATCGGGCTTCGTGGAAGATTAACAATGGTCGGATTGCGTCCTTTTGGGATGAAAGCTGGAATGGCTTCCCTCCCCTCAACTTGATTCCCTCTCTCAATGGTATTATGAATTCTTCCAAATTACTTTGGGGTTCTCTTGTCGATGATTATGGCTTCCAGCATCCCGACGGCTCGCCCTCTTGGTGTTGGAAAGATGTCTCGTCTATCGGCGCCTCTACTCAGGAAGCTGATCTCTTTTCCTCCACTCTAAAGGAGCGCCATGCTTCATTCCTTAATTGTTCAGATTGTATCTTCTGGGTTGGAAATAGCTCTGGCCAATACAATGTCAAGAATGGTTACAACATACTCCTTTCTCAATTCGGCAAGGGCTCTCCGAGTTCTTTTGGATGTTGGCACCCCCACATTACACCAAAGATAGCTTACTTCGGTTGGCTGGTTCTGCAGAGAAAGGTTCTCACTCAAGCAAGAAGGCGAGCGTGGGGCTTTATTGGCCCATCAAAATGTCTTCTATGTGGCGAAGCTGAGGAAGATCTAGATCATCTCTTCCTCTTCTGTCCTTTCACCTCCAAGTGTTGGGATTGGCTCTTTAGTAAGCTGAACGTTGCTTGGGTTCATTGTAGCAGTATTGAAGCTAGTCTTTCCACATGGCCGACCTTTTCCCAAAATTGCTGGCACAGTTCTATTTGGCTTGTAAGCCCCTACTTCTTACTTTGGCACGTTTGGTGGGAACGAAACCTCTGCCTTTTCAGAGAGCAAAAAGCTGAGCTCCCTTCTTTCCTCTCCAAGCTGGAGGTGGCAATCTCTGAGTGTATTAACACTAAGAGTTCTTCTTTTCATTCCTTTTCCTCCAAAGACTTCGCCATTCTTCAGCATTGGTCTCTCTTAAAAATCCCCACTCCTGGTTCTATTATCCGAAAGGGGCTCTCACAAATTGAAAAATTGCTGCTTAGGAAGAATACTAGATGGCGTTCCCCCCCAGATGGGCAGTGGAAATTAAACTTTGATGGAGCCTCCAGAGGCAATCCAGGTCCCTCTGGGGCTGGTTGCATCATCAGAGACGATCGAGGTCTCTTAATTCACGCGGGCTCCTTCCCGTTACAAGTTGGCACTAGTAATTCTGCTGAAGCTCAGGCCCTGTTGGAAGGGGTCAAGATGGCGGTCCATCTGGGTTGCTCTGAACTTTGTATCGAAGGGGACTCCCAAATTCTCATTTCAGCGGTCTCTATTGGCGCTTCCCATTCACTGGAAAATGAACTTATTCCTTCCTTCTATTCACTACTGGCTTGGCAAAATACCTTCCTGGAACATTTCTCACAAGTACAGAGAAGCTAACAAGGCAGCCGATTTCCTGGCCAATTTCGCTATTGACAATCCTTCCGCCTCACTTTCCTCCAGTGACGGTAACTTGTGGCCAGGTCTGCCTTCTATCCTTTTCCTCGATCGGAGCATCTGTTGCAGTTAAGTCACACGCGCCTACAATGAGTTCGCAGCTCACCCGTGCGTCGGTCTCATCCTTCCCCATCTCTCATCTCTTCTTTCGGCGGTGTCCTTCCTCTCCCTAGCTGTTCCCCCACATGCTTCTCTGGCTCTTGTCTCCTCCCGCGTCTCTTGCCAGGCTTCCCTCGGGACTGCTCCTTCTTCCCTTTCTATTTTAGCCTGCTTTGCTGTCCGCATGGCGTGTCTTTACTTGCATTCGCCTGTTTCTTGCTTGCGCCATGTCCTTCTTGGGTTTTCCTTTTGTGACTCTGCGAGGACAGTTCCGAGAAATCACAGATACGTCGGCCATCGACAGGAGGAGGTTAGCCATGATATTCAAGTTTTCGACCAATGCTGAGGCCGAGGCCATAGAAGCAATACTTGGTGATTCGTTCTGCTATAATGCCAGTCACCCGCGCACTGACTCTGATGTCACGTCTGCATTCGTATCCTTTTGCACTTTGCTTCACCCTGTCATAGCGGATGTGGAACTAGTTGCTTCTGATTTCATCTATGTTGTGCATTGCGTGGGTCTTCACGCCCAGCTCGCGGAGTTTTCAATTCCTGACCCACTTCTTTGGGTTGAAGAAGTGGATGAGCTTGCTATCGGTTCAGGCAGAGACATCCGCTGGCTCAGCGGACAATACCGCGAACTGGCTACGTTTGCCCAAAATTTCCACCCTTCTTTGGATCAGCGCTTCCTGCCTGCAGTAGACATCGATGCGGCCTTGTTTCCTCTTCATTCGGCTGTGGATCAGCTGAATGCACTCAAGGATCGTGCACTTCATGCCTTCAACGTCCTGCTTCAGGCGGCTTCCTCACGGGCGGGTCACCCCGCGGGTCGGTAGCGACATCTTTGGGTCCTTCGTTCGTCGGGCTTCCTTTGTCTTTGTTCGTTCTTCCTTTCTTTGCTTCAGTTCTTCTCCTTCTCTCCCCCTCGTCTTCTCATTCTCCTTCTTCCTTCCTCCGTATTTGTAGGGTTGGGGTCCCTCTCCCCACCGGTTCATAGCTCCGGTCAAAAGCGTTTACCAATCAAAAAAAAAAAAAAAACATTAATGATGCATTAAAAATCAACTTAAGAATAAAAACTGTTGAAAAAATACAATTTTGAATGTTCTGTTTTCGGAGAATAGAACCTCTGCCCTATGTAGAGCAGCGGTTTCAGAATTGTCGTCCAGCATAGAGTGGTGGTCGATGAACTGCCCCCTAGGCAGGGCGGCGGTCACAAGACCGCCGACCTATGTAGGGTGGCGGTTTCGTCACTTTTGATGAAAGAATAAAATTCATCTATGAAAAAAATCTAGTTTTAAAATTAATTAAAATCTAAGCTTAAATCCATTAAAAGGAAGCTACCAACAATTAGTAATCAATCGAATTTAATTTTTTAAGCTTATCTAATCTCTCTTATGGGCACCCAAATGTGTAAAAATTCATAGATTTAAATGAAATGGGGTTTTATCCCTCAATTGTTGAACTCAAGGATGTTTACATTAAATAAAATAAATAGATCCATGGTGGGATCTCTACATTAAGAAAATGAGAAGTCTTACAATAGTAAACCCTTCACAACTAAAACCAAGAAAATTTCTCCATGGTTGCACTTAGTGCTCTCATGGCTTCTCTTCTTTGCAAAATAAGAATGAACAAATGAAGTTGTTTTAGGAAATAAATAGAAATAAAATGAAACCCATAAGGATATTTAGGGCAACCCAAATCTAAGGGTTATGATAAATTCAATTTAATGGCCCAAACTAAACCCTATCTCACTTAAGTGGAAGGTATTTTGTGGGAATGAAATTTAATAAAAGCAAACATGGGTAATGGGGTGAATGGGGCTAGTTACTGACTAGGCAAAATAATTAAAAACATGTGTTAGAAAATAAAGTTATCTTGGTGCACAATAATTAATTAAACTTATAGAACTTGGTAATCGTATTGTTTTAAACCATAAATATATTTTAGGAAGTAAATTAATAATATTTAATTATTAATTTAATTCTGACTTTCATAAGCTTGTGTAAAAAGACTTTTAAACAAGAAATTTATTAATTGTGGATAATGTCTAACCTTGCAAACCTCATTTACAAAAAAAAAAAATTTACCGTAATTTTGACTATTAAATTATTAGTTTTTTTTTGTTTGAGAGTAAAAATTTGTAGGCATTACAATGAGAGAAGCACATGCTTCCAAACTATCGTGTAATGTTGGCGTTAATAAGACTACAACCCATTTGCAAAAGAATGTCAATATGCAAGATGAGTGTCAAGAATCATAAGAGGATGTAAACCACATTGTACAAGCAAGCCTCAAATTTGGAAGGAACGATTGGACATGCTTCTAGATCACAAGAAAGTATTTATATGGATTTCATAAGACTACCTATGTCTAAACATGACAATAACTAACTATATGTTGTTGTAGATAGTTTCATTAAAATGTATATTCTCATTGCATGTTAAAATACAATCAAAGGGCATGAGACAACATGAACTATTCTTTTCTAACATTTAGGTGCATTTCGGATTACCAAAGTCTATTGTTTCAAACAATGATTTTAGAATTTGAGGAAAATTTGGACCACATTGTAGTGTAAGATAGACAGAAAGCTCCTACAAAGTACAACTTTCCATCCACAAATTGATGGGCAAAACAAACGTTTTGAACAAGACTTGGTACAATGAACAAGAGGTTACACCAACAAGTATTTGAGGACTTGGGACGAGTCTTTTGCATACATTCAGTACTCATACAATAGGGCAGTACTCAAATCCACCAATCAGTCGCCTTTTGAAGCATATTTCAGATATCTACCCATTATTCCTCTTGATGTTGCAATGGAACATCAAAGAGAAACATAAAATGCAAAAGTGACAAGAACAACAAGATTCATTTAGAGAATTAGGCAAATCCATCTCAAGGTAAAATAACAATTAGAGAAGTCTCAAGCCAAGTACAAAGCATACACTCAAGGTGGGAGATGAGGCATGTTTGTACTTCAGCAAGGAAAGGCTTCAAGGACAAGCAAGGAAGCTCAAACATGTGAAGGTATAGACCATTCACCATCCATGGGAACATTTAAGGAAAAGCTTTCAAGTTTAAGCTACCACACTTCATAAGGATGTCTTAGTAGTAAATTGTGATAATTAGCATTTATATGAGCCATCAATGCTAGATGAGGAAAAAGAATATCATATACGAACTTCCATAAGATTGTCTTGGATACTAGAAGGGAGTTAGAAGATGTAATGTTGCAACAGAAAGTTAGGAGACATGCAAAGGATCAAAGGAGCATTGGCAAATTGCAAAGAAGTACAAGACAATGAGGCACACAAAGTGGTACATTAAGAAGGTTGTGGGAGAGTTGTTCCTACATCTCCCACACTAAGCTTTTGTGGGACGAAATGCCTCTCATAAAGGTGTGATCCATAAATTCCATAAACAATCATCTTCATCACCAAACACAGTTAAGAGGTTTCAAAAGTCCACAAGAATCCAAAGTAAGAATCCAAAGAGAAGAACAACGATGGTTGTGAAACCGTTGCATGATGCAAAGCAGTAATTGCGTCAAGGCAATTGCATAACCACCAGTATCCATACAGCGGCAGTTGTGCAACCAAGACGATGGTTTTGAAATCACTGATCTATGTCGATAATGAATATGGGTGGTCCAATAATAGCCACAAAATGATGTCTTCTATTCCTTCCAACTTTTGGGATTCACCACTGTAGGGGAGAACATTCCAATACGATAAATAGGAGGTTTGGGTTCTAAAGAAAGCACTGGCGAACATAGAACATTTGATAGTGTGTAACTGGTTGTAGGAGAACGGTTGTAAGTGAAGACGAGAGGAGAAGCTTAGGAGCAAGATAGCTGAGTTTGTACTTGTTCCATATCTCTTTGTAATCTTGCCTTTGGCCAAGAAGGTATAAGGAAAGATAGGCAAGTGCCATTCCTAGTTGATTTTCCCCACACTAGGGTTTCCAGGATAAACATTTAGTGTCTATTGTCTTCTTATTCCTGAAATTATTATATGCTGCAGTATACATTCCTATTACAGTACTATATTCAATTCTAGCAATAAAGTACACTACCTCTAGCTCACTAAGACACCATTCTATCATTTCTAGAAAATAATTGGAGTAGAACAAGAAGTTTGTGATTCTGTAGATTTAAATGTAGGCAATCTAGAGAGTTTACACATCAATTTGAGAGTGTTCAAAACCACAATTTCCCTCTTCATTGATCAAAAGTGAACTTCATTTTGCTGTTCTACAATATATATTTTTCAGCAAAGAAACTCACATCTGTAAGTCATTTCCATTAACGAAATCAGTGCACTAAAGCAATACGCCATATTTAACCTGGTGTGGAGGTTAATGTTAATGTATTATTAAGAATGCGGGAATATTTCTCTTTTTTTCCTCGCCAAACACTACATTACATGACAGGGACTAGCCACTATGCAGCCCTTATTGAATCTAATCTTTGTATCCAGTGCGTCAGCAAAATTGAAGTAATCTAAACATAAAGCAAATGGTGTTAATGCAATGGTAAACATTGTGCGTCAGCAAAATTGAAGTACTAAACATAAAGCAAATGGTGTTAAGCAATTTAAACATTAAACCAAAATGATGTACAATAATAAAATACAAGGATTGGTTGACTTCAGTCAATCCAACCAGATTTCAAATATGCTAACCATATTTTATTCTACATTAGAAATAGATTTCTCTATCTTCCTCCACTAATATGATGGGTCTGAATTAAGTTAAATATTGTAAAGGAAAATGTAGCTAAGAATAAATCAGTGGATGGATATATAAAGTATATATTACAGTTCCTTCGCATACTAATTCTGGGATACTCTTTCATTGCTGCTGCTAGCTTGCATCTTTGGCTTGTTCTTGAGCCCGGCTTCTAAGATCCTCAAATGCCTCCATACTTGCTGCATCAAAACCTCCAGCAAACTATACCCAGCTTGTCAGTATTCCAAAATTTATGAAGAACTAATATTGGTTTAGGACATACCTAAACTTAAAATAGTCATATGAGATGAGATGAGATGATATTTAACACTCTTCAGGCCAAAATAATCTGTAGGGGCCTATAAAAGTCTGTTTACGAGATGACGTTTAACTTTCTTTAAGCCAAAATAAATAGTCATGTGAGATGAGATGATATTTAACACTCTTCAGGCCAAAATAATCTGAGGGCCTATAAAAGTCTGTTTACGAGATGACGTTTATTTGGCTTGACAACTATCGAATCGTCTTTATTGTTATACAGATGTATGATTCTTTAGATGTCAAATCGTTTCTATGATTGTTAATAAGTCGAATGTTTCATTTTGCATATTTTAGATGACTTGTGTAATCATCAACAAAAAAGTTGCAATTCCTCACCTGATGAACACGAAAGGCAAAACGAACTCCTTGCAAATGAAGAAACTCTCTAACTGGTTCCTTTTCTGGAACATTTGCAGAGGCATCCAATTCTGATATCACTCGTTTCATGTACTTATGTGCTAATTGAACACAGGCATTTCCAACAATTTAACAGTCCTTTGTTACTATTGCTTGTTAAGATAGTGACAAGATAAGTTCCTTAAATATTAAATTTTATTATTTAGCAATGAAAAAAATCTTTTCTAAATCAAAGGAAAGATTTTAAAACTTAGAAAAAGCATTTTTGTTGTGCATGGACATAGTGAAAGAAGATAACTTGTGGATCTTAAATATTAAATTTTATTATTTAGCTGAAAAAATCTTTTCTAAATCAAAGGAAAGATTTTAAACAATAGAAAAAGCATTTTAAATGGACAATTCTAATGAAAGAGAAAACTTGTGGAATTAACTCTGATCTTTTCTGGGAGATGAACTTAAGGGTCATTTGGAACCAGGTGCACTATCTAAAATGTAAAAGAACCTCAACAAGTTTGCTAATAATAGGCACTGATCATTTTTATTAAATCAGGGAGTTTCCTTGTATTGACAAGAATTTATTGGCAATTTCTGGCATGTTTTTCTGCTATATTCATTGATCAAGTTACCATAGAAATTCTTAGACTTTTCGAATTGTAAAATCACAATGTTGATTGGCCCTTGACATATCCTGGGATGATAAAAGTCTACAATTCATATTCAATTTTCTTACTGACAACTTTTTTTTCTTTCTTTTTATATCGTGGACAGGCCTCAAATCTGAAGATTTCAACTACTGAAATCAATATACGTTCCGATTCAAATATATTCTACATGTAATAGTGACAAGATTGCTAGCATGAGAAAATTACAAAATAGACTCTGAAGATTTCAACTACTAAAATCAATATACGTTCCGATTCAAATATATTCTACATGTAATAGTGACAAGATTGTGCATGAGAAAATTACAAAATAGACTATGGATCCTCAGTCACAAAATGAATCCTACCCGAAGAACTCTTCAATGTGCATAAGCTGCTTTGTGTATGTTCTTTTGGTCATATGGAAGGAAAAACCAGTCGGAGAGCTACACAAACAAAATATTCTATCTCTGATAGAAGAAATGAAATACCATACCAATAACTAAATACTATTCGCAGGTATGAATAAAAGACAACATAACAAAGCCTTTAATATACAATGTTGCCATAGGCCTTGCCACATATAACCTGGGTTCAATTTTCTTGGTGAAAAATTTAGCAAAATGATATAAAAGCAGAACTTTGGCTCTTGGCATATCAGAATACTCAGAATACAACCCGTTATTGCGGACAACTATGAGGGCTTTAGGACTACAAATAAAAACATCTATGTGTCGTTTTGGAAATACAGGACCTTATATTTTTGTAATCATGTGCCTGGAAATGGAAGGTCTGAAAGTTCGGCATAGATTTGTAGCTCTTGATTATGATTTTTGTAATTGTGCCTGGAATTGGAAGGTGAAAGCGGCATTTTGTAGCTCTTGATGTTGGTGAAGTGATAGCATTATCTCTACCACTAAATTGTGTTCCCTGTCTTTATGTTCAATTTCAATGCCTTGAAATTCAGAGAGTTTGTTAAATATTTGGTTGATAATGTTTGATATGCACCAATTTATTTGAATACTTCTGGTATTAATTTGATTACTTTTCTATAGTTGCAATTTGTTTTAAAATAGTTTAGTAAACTCAGACCTTGATATATGTAAAGATATCAATATATATCACTTGGTATATATATTCTATATACATATCAATTTTTAGAACATTTTACCTCACTCAATGACCAATACCGGTAGGCTTAACAGACATCGGTAGTTCTTGTACTAACATCAGTCACTGTATAATGTTACAATTTTATAAAATTTCACTTTCAACCAAGCTTTAACAATTTATTGTTTAGAAAATATTGCTCAGCATCAATGGAACTCTACTTATATATTTTAAAGATTCATCTAAATGAATAGATCTGAAAATATCCATTTTGTAATTGTGTTATTTGAAATATACTAAATCCTCAGTAACCCACATCGGCTACTGGGTCGGCATTCCTCTAACCGGCAGTGGTCACTGGAAACTGTATATAAATCTCACTTTCAACTTTAAAATTGGAAACTTTCACTTTCTATGCAAAACCAGAGAACTCAAGAATCATGATAAACTATAAAATGACCCAAGAATGTATATAGATGCATATATCTAAGGATATATTCATTTGTATACATTGGTTATAAACTTTTCCAGATTTTCCAGAACCAGCGCCAGTAGAGGAACCGGTGTCGGTAGCCAAAGCGTACCACGGCCGGTCAACTGACCACCACCAGTCACCTGTGCATAGAAACAATATGTAAAAATAAAAGTTAGTTTTGACCAAACCAGTGGATTTAAAGAAATGAAACTTAAACAAAATGTATATCTAATGATCTACAAGTGTGTATATATATATATATATATATATATATATATATATATATATATATATGTATATATGTATGTATGTATATGTGTATAGACTCATGTATATATGTATATAGAGGTGTATACACTTAGATCCTTGAAGTGGGATTTCCCCAAATGTAACTCAAGAAAATGAGAACCATTAAACAACTTCAACCATATTTGTGGATGAATGCTTTCAATAAAATGAATGAAAATAACTGCACTCTATAAGATTTATGTAAACAAATAAGTGAGCCAAATGGGAAATGATATTTCCCTTCCATTGCAATACTAAAACCTAAAGGAAACTCCTCCATGGTTTCTCACATGCTTTCATGGCTTCCTCTCCTCCAACCTGCAAAACAAAGAAAAGTAAAGAAAACAAATGAGGAAACTAGGGCAAGAAAAAGGTTAAAAGGATTTCATAATGGATGATTATGGCTAGAATGAAAACCTAAGATCTAAGGGACTAAAATGAATCAATATAAGGGTAGGGAATCAATCCTACAACTTTTAGGTGAGGGTATTTTTATGGGAATATATGTTTTAATTAAATTTATTTGTAATTTGTGAATTGGGCCACTTAGGGCCTTAGTGTTTTAAGTTAAAATGTAATCCTCTTATTATGGTTTAGTAAATAATTAAATGGAATTAAAACTAGAGTAACTAAATAATGATATTATGAATAGACATTAAATCTATTGACTTTAGGGGATTAATTTAACTAAGGGTAAATATTATAAGTGTGGAGTATGGATATTAATTTATTAAAGAAAATAAACTTAGACTAAACAAAGGAATTAATGGATGCATTGCGAGAAGATTATAACCGGAAATAACTTTAGAAATAGATTAATAATATTTAATTATTAATCTAGATTGGATAAACCTAATGTAATGGAGAAAATTATTGGTAGGAGTTAATTAAATGTACTCTAGGGTTTAACACCCTTGCAACCCTTTAAACAAAAAAAATCCACAATTTCCTAAGTATTTATTTAATATTTAATGTGGTTTGGAAATTTGAAAATGTGGGCGTTACACCGAACATTCAAACATAGGCAATGCATCACGAATATAATGTGTCAGTATAAAACCATAACAATGCAAATCAACATGTATAAAATTGTCTGCAGTGTTAACTAGCATATCATAATCTAAAATATGAATCACAACATATCGATAACCAAATGTCCATATAGTCTATCACCTACTAATCAAAATATAATAATCATAATGTCAATGTCTCTAATCAACAATAATCAAAATCATAATATAATAAGTGTCGAAGAGGAGTGGGCATTACAGTATATACCATAATTAACACTTTTTCACTTTTTCAAATTTTTCAAAAATTTCTCAACATTATCAAATTTAGAATTTTTTTCAAAATTATCAAGTTTATGAAATTAATTTGAACTTTATAAATATTTTTTAAAACTAAAATTTTTAAAATTTTAACATTTTCATTTTTTTAAAATTTGACTAATTTTTTTAAAATTTGAACTTTATAAAATTTTGACTAATTGTTTCAAAATTTCAACTTTTTTAAATTTAAACATTTACAATACTTTATATGTTTTTTTTTTCAGATTTCAAATTTTTCAAGAATCCAATTTTCATCAAATTTTTTACATTTTTGAAATTTTGACTTTTTAATAAGTTTTAATTTTTTAGGTATTAAATTTTTCAAAATTTTAAATTTTTATAATTTCAACTCTTTCAAACTTTCAACATTTTCAAAGTTTCAATTTTTTAAAAGTTTCTAGTTTTTCAAAAATTTAAATTTTTAAAAATTTCCACTTTTTTAAAATTTCAACTTTGTAAAAGTTTCAAATTTTTGAAAGTTAACCATTTTAAAAATATCAAATTTTTCAACATTTAAAATTTTAGTTTCAAACTTCCACTTTTTTGAAATTTCATTTTTTTTGAAATTTCCACCTTTTTGAAACTATAATAATTTGAAATAGTGAGTTTTAAAAATATTTAAAATTTTAAAAATTATATATTTTTAAATTTTAAACTTTTTTGAAATGTATTTTTTTATTATTATTGGTAAATAGTTTTTTAAAATGGACTATACCCTTGTACAAAGAGGATATGTAAACCAGATTTAAACGATTAAGTCCCAAATGGCAGAAAAGAAACAATCTGCACAAAGAAGTTCCAAAAACTAACAACACATGAACAAGAAAATGGTTGATGTACAGCAATCAAACAGATGTTGTCCGGCAAAGAAAAGTAAAGCAATATGGACTAGCTGAACAGCAGAGGAAAACTACCTCAATGGAGAAGCAATATTCCTGGAAAAAAATTATTTTTCCAAACCGTAATCCAATCATCTGAAGTTTCCTACAAAGGAATAAGAACTTCAAGATTAGCTATCAGTTGATATGTATTGTTTCAACAAGGGGGACCCTTAGCTGTTATGGACACAATTGGTTCGATGTTTCTGGTCCTTTTAGTTTCATCCCTGGATGACTCCATCATTGTATGATCTATGCTTTTACTCAAGGGGGTTACGAGGGCCTTTTCTGTCATGTCTTTCATGCCTGAGTCAACATTACTATCGGCAGCATTAGCCACATCATCACCGCATCTGAATCAGGGATGTATTTAGGTTTAAAAACCAAATGTTCCGGGAGGGCATTTTTCCACCAGTTAGCCTTCTCATTTTTCAATTTTATTATCTCGCAATTAGCGGCTGAATGTCCTAAAGAGAAACATCTCCTACACCTAAAAGGTAGACCTTCATAGTCCAAAGGCATGGTCTGTTAGCTTAATACATTCTTCACACGCCACGCCTGTAACTGTTTTGTAGTTGTTCCCATGTAACCGTGTAATTTTTCCTGCTTCATCCTTCTTCGCAGCCTATATATGACTCGCATGTATTTGTTTCTAGACAGGCATTAAATAAACAATCTCTTTCTTCCATCATTGGTATCAGAGAAGGAGTTGTTGTGCGTGAAGAATCTGCAGGAGGAAGCATTCAACAATTGCTTGGCACGTGAGGAATGAGAAAAGGCATGTTTTGCAACGATCAAAACAAAGAAACATTGCATTTTTTTATTTGTCCCTTACGACCTGTTCTGCCATATCTTGGTGTGCATGGAAATCAAATGCTTGATTTCTGATCTCTGATTTGCATAGAGGAGACAAAAGTGACCCTCAACATTGAAGGGTGACCTGACAAAATCAAACGTGGTTGTGGCTATTTCCCTATCCAGCGTGGCCATTTGTGGCTATTTCTTAGATTCATGTGTGTATTGAGATCTGTCCAAACCTGTGCTGGGTGGTTTGACGTTGGAGCAAATGAAAAGAGCAACGACCTAAAGAAGCATTGATTTCTCAAATATCAGCCTTGTATATACATTGAATCTCCCCCCTGGAGATCTGTTTGTGCAAGTGTGACAGCGAATTGAGCAGCGTCGCAAGGCAGAGGTGCCAACAGAGAAGAAAGTGCCAAAGGAGAGTAGTCGTGACCTGCGTGGCACGTATATGTCACATATTTCAGATGCACAAAGCACCGCGAGCAATGCACCAAATGTTTGGGCATTGAGTGACAATGAAGACACCACTGGACTGTTCTTTTCCTTGGTCAATGAGCTCCACAACACTGGAAATATTCTCTTTGATGAGATTGTGTGCCAAGGACTGTAAGAGTATTTTTGGTTCAACATTTGATGTCAAGCACAGCGGATTCATGCAAAACTTGAACGTGGATATGATGCAGATGATGAACGTGAAGTAGAATGCCCACAAGAGCATCTGCATCTCACTACACGATCCTATAGAGCCCATCTTCAAGATAGATTCCTTTAGTAAGCATTGTAGCCATTTTTGAAAAATAAATAAATAAAATACAATTTTGAGTTTTTGGAAATGTCTGCACCTCGCATTTTGTCGTCAGATGCCCAGTTGCTAAAAGGGCCAAATTTCACCGCATGGATAGCCAAGATGAGGACGATTCTTCAGTTTGAAGATCTTTGGGGCATCATTTCTGGCATGAACGCCCCTTCCATAGACACTGATCTGTTGGCTAAGTATGAAAAGGCCGATGCAAAAGCATTAATGCTTATCACTCTGAGCCTTTCTGATGAGGTTCAACCTCACATTTGGGAAGCAACCACTTCCTCTATGGCATTGGCTGTATTGTGTATTGTCTATGAAGCCAATAATCTGATGACGATGTTGCATCTTCAGACAAATCTTCACACAATGAGTATGCATGATGGCGAATCATTCGAAGCCTTCTTACGGCGTGTGGCCGAGTTACACGCAAAACTTTCTGCTCTCGGTGAACCGGTGGATGACAAGTTGCTAGTCCCACTCACCTTGTAAGCTCTTCCTTCCCGGTTTCATACATTGATCACCACGTTGACCATCACTCAACAAGAGGTGAGTTTTGTCAAACAGGTGAATTATCTCCAACAAGAAGAATCCATTCAGAATGTTCAAGAAGCCTTCGAAGATAAGGCTCTCATCATGAGGCAAAAGCATAGCAACAACTCTTGGAAAGGGCAGTCAACCCCCCAGAATCAGAAGCAACAACCTTCTCATCGGCCACCACAGTAGCCACCCCAGAAGCAGCAAAACAACAAGGTGGATCGATGGTGCCACATTTGCTCCATGAATACGCACACGACTACGAACTATTATTACAATGGTCGCAAGCATGGAAACTCTAGCGAAGAGAGCACTTCTGTCAGAGGCAGAAGGGTCATATTGCTGCTCATCTGGATGCCTCCTCCGATGAAGAGGTTCCAGACGCAACTCATCCGGACATTGTCCTAGTCTCATAGAATTTACAGTCGTCAGAAAGTGTCTAGTTGATTGATTCGGGCGCCAGCAAACACATGACTTGTAATAAGAAGTTGTTCCATACCCTGAGTGACCGGCCCACTGCAGATCAGATCACCATCGTAGATAATTAGGAGTATATTGTGGCAGGGATTGGTGATGTAATCATTCCTCTTGGGACACGAAGATGTACACTCATGAAAGTGCTATATGTTTCAGGTTTGACCTCAAATCTCTTGTCTGTGAGTCAGCTTCTTAATCATCGAATGCAGGTCAAATTATTTGTTTAGAAAGGGGTCAAGTCTTGCATCATTTCCCAGGGAGATTCAGTTATTACTCGAGCATTTATGAAGGGCCATCTATTTGCACTGGATGTGGTCACTTCATCTAACATTGCTCTCTTTGCTTCAACGGAAAAGTCCACTACACTATGGCACTTTCAATATGGTCATCTTTCTGTCAGGGATCTGCATCAGCTCAGTGCTAAGGAAATGATAAGAGGGCTTCCTTCACTCTCCCATTCCTTACCTGTTTTCTCGGGATATCTTGCGGGCAAACAACACAGAGGTCCATTCAAACAGAGCTCTTATCATTCTACAGAGCATTTTTAGGTTTTACACACTGATCTATTTGGACCCCTGCCAGCTAGCTTCTAAGGTTTTTGAAATACTTCCAGCTCATCATTGATGATTACTCATGGAAAATGTGGGTATATTTTCTCTGGAAGAAGAGTGAGGCATTTGCCAATATCCAAACCTTTTACTAGCAAGCCACCAGGTAGTCTAGGAAGCCTCTTCTTCTCCTCCACTCAGATCAAGGGGGGAATTTATATCGAAGAAGTTATTAGCATACCTGAAGCAGCATGGAATTCAGCAACATCTGACTACACCCTACACACCCCAACAGAATGAGATTTCCAAGAGACACAACAGGATTGCCATGGAGATGGCTCGTTGTATGCTCTCCACTGCCAAGTTGGAGGATTGTTTTTCGGCAGAAGTAGTCCAGACAACAGTGTATCTACTCAACCGGGCACCCATGAAGATCTTGCAGAATAGGAGACCAGAAGAGGTATGGACTGGTTGTAAACCTTCTATCTATCATTTGAGAGTTTTTGGTTGTACTGCATATATGCATGTTCCAGATGAGAAAAGGAAGAAGATCGATCCAAAGATAGTACTACCTCAAAGGCATATCATCTCATGGATCTTGAAACAAAGAAAATATACAAGAGTTGAGATGTGGGGTGTGATGAGTCCTTTGACTCCTTGCCACACAATGGAAATCCAGTACCGACCTCGTCACATAGATTGCTCACACATCTAGATGATGGGCAAGATGATTCTTCTTAGAGAGAATAAGAGCTGAGTGGAGACTTATTCGTTGATCTAGGCACACTCGAAAACACATCTTCACATCAATAGAAACAGTACCAACATCCGAAATGGGTCTAGAATACTATTGGGGATGCACACCTGAAATCACTTCCAGGTACTTCTACGAGAGTCAGAACACAAAGTCAAGCCAGACATGAGGTAAATTTTGCACTCATGAGTTTAGTTGTTGATAGCACCAAACTTGACACTGTTCATGAGGCATTAGACAAACCACAGTGGAAACAGGCTATGAATAATGAATATGATTCCCTACTTAGAATCAGACATGGGAACTTATCGATCTACCTCTAGGTAAGAAATCCATTGGCTGAAAATGGATTTTCAAAACAAAATATAAGGCAGATGGTTCAATCGACAAACACAAAGCATGGCTTGTTGCAAAGGGTTATGCTCAACAAGAAGGAATTGACTATGACAAGACCTTTGCACCCACTATAAAGATCAAAACCATCAGAGTTGTATGTGCACTGGCAGCACAAAATGGATGGAAACTTCAGTAGATGGATGTCAAGAGCACTTTTATGAACAGTGATCTCAAAGAAGAAGTATACATGGCCCAACCTGAAGGGTTTGTAGATGAACATCAACCACACAAGGTATGTCGTTTGATAAAGTCACTTTATGGACTCAAACAAGCACCTAGGGCATGGTATATAAAAATTGATGATCACCTATTGCAGCATGGATTCACTCGCAGCCCCTCAGATACAAATTTGTATATCAAGAAGGTAGGAACAGATATTGTTATTCTGGTTTTATACATAGATGATCTTGTGATCATAGGAAGTTTTGAAAATATTTTGGATGATGTAAAGAATGATCTGAAGAAATCCTTCGACATGACCGATTTAAGGCTACTTCACTACTATCTTAGCTTAGAGATATGGCAGAAGAAGAATCATATCTTCGTCTCCTAGATGAAATATGCCAAGACTCTCTTGGAGAAGTATGGAATGTCAGATTGTAAACCAATGTCCACAACTATGGAAAAAGGTTTGTAATTATCTAGATTCTAGGATTCATCGCAGGTAGATGGAACGCATTACATGAAGCTTGTGGGGAGTCTCATTTACTTGACATATACTAGGACAAATCTTTTCTTTGCACTGAGCTATCTCGCCAGATTTATGTAGGAGCCGAAGAAATGTCATTGGATAAACAACAAAGCATGTGTTGAGATATGTCTGAGGTACAGTTGACTTTGGTCTGGAGTATCAGAAGAACACTTAGTTCTTCTTACACGGATATATAGACTGGGACTATGTAGGATCCGTTGATTACAGGAAATCCACTTCAGGGTATGTTTTTCATCTTGGATTTGGACCTATCTCATGGATTAGCAAGAAGCAAATTGTTGGTGCTCTCTCATCCACTGAGGCTAAATACCGCGCCGCACGCGGAGCTTTGTGTGAAGCGATTTGGTTACGTCGCATTCTTACAGATATAGGGATTCCTGAAGAGAAACCTCCCATCATTCACTACAACAATCAAGGGTGTGTTGAATCTTGTGAAGAATCTTGTTTTTCATGAATGAACAAATCACATTGAGGTCGAATGTCACTACATTTGTGAACAGGTCTTTAACCACCAAATTCAGTTCCAGTACTACCCTATTGATTTTCAGGTTGCAGACATTCTCAACAAGCCTCTCGGCAAGGTGAAGTTTGATTTGTTTAGGGGGTACATATGTAGAAACAATGTATTAAGGTGGGGAATGTTACCATTAGTTTAGATTAATACATTGTAACTGTTGTTGATGGACAATTATAACTATCCTCCTTCCTCCTGCAATCTTTATATTTGGGGCTCTGCTCTTTTGTTTGAATTGAATCGAATACATTGAATAAATAATTCATTATCTCCTGTTATCATCCACACCATACATTCCATAAAAAACACATTCAAACAATATACTTAAACAATATTACAACTTTAGGAACATACACAAAGGCTTTACACACAAGCCAAAAAGGAGCAATGCAATATGGGAACCACCTCGTTTTATCTCCCAAGTGATGTAGGATTTCCAACCAAAAGCCTCCATCTACACAACTCAAAAAAATAAATCAACTCCTTATTTCTACACTTGTAAGTATGTGAAATATATCCATGTTATCATTTTCACTCCCCATAGGTTGAACTCAAACTCACACTCCCTCCACAATGCATGTCTTACATCTCCTTTTTCCCTCCCCAATGGTCCCATAAATCTATCTCTAACACTCAACTTAAGGAAAGCTACCCATTCACAATCAAACATCAAAATACATTACTACAAAGATTCAAACAAGCACAATGTCTACATCAAAATAATTAATACAAAATTAAAATAGGAGGAGAGCCTTCCTATCCATCAAGTATCCAATTTCTTTACTCAAAAATCTTTGAATCCTTCACACCAAGCTCAATCCAAGATGCAACTCCAAATAAAAAAAACTAATTATTAAAACTAAGATGAATAACTCAAAATCTATCAAAATCATCCAATAAATAGAAAAGGGACGTGAGGATGATGAGGTGGCTCTACCTAGGATGCCATGTCATCATCCTTCCATTCCAACACACAAGTCAAATGCCATACCCAAAGAAATTAAATGCACATGTAAGACTTATGAAATTCCCACATGACACTCCAACTTGCACATCAGTACTTATCAAGGATAAACTCGTAAATGTGGTAAGAAAATCGCAATGCAATTATTCTACCCTTTTTAACCACATAAACCCAATGGCATTTCCCCACCATTTGATAAAATGTATGCCTCATACTTCATAAGTATGGTTGGTAGGAGAGCTTTGTCGCCACTGTGATCTTAGGAAACTTAACTGCAAGTCCCTCAAGTCTCTAAAATTGGCCAACAAGGTCCAAATTGGCCGCGCCTTCCTCCCGATGGATGGTGGAGTACACACCATTCGCATAAATGCATTTAATTCAATTTAGGGTTTCTATGCAGTTCCAAACGTAGGATCGTTAGGGCTACACCAATCGCATTCCCCACATGTCACTTAACTTCCCCCTCAGTTTTCAATTTAATATACAATTAGTTGACATAAAGTGAAAATATTTCCCAATAACTAAACACATTCACAAAAATTTCACAAACAAAATTAAAATAATTTTTGAACACATTTGAAGATCACATTGTGTGTTGCGGGGTAAATAAGGTTACCCCCTATTTATTCTTTTGGTACCTCCTAAAGCTTTACATGTCAAAAACACAATATGATCATTGTACACAAGTTATCAAATTTGGCATCATTTCACAACCACTCTAATCATCTTTCTCGGGTTGGTCCTATTATCCCTATTTCACATTTATCATAATATCAATGTCCCTGCAACAGAAACAAAAAATAACATTTCTGGCAACATTTCTAATTTCACAACATATTAATATGTCATTTTAAATCAATGCATTATATTGAAACATTCATCATACATCCTTCAGCGTACATCAAGCAATTACAACCATTTTTACATAGATCATATTTATCAATTTTTTAACATCATAGTATACATAGACTAAATCTTCCTCATCAAGTTTACAAATTTTCTATCAATTATTGAAAATCACTTGAACTTTTTAATTCTGAACTCTAGTAAATAATTTACAATCATCAATAATCAAATTCACAAGCTATTTAATAATCATGAACATTTTCTTATGTGTAATGTCAACTCCTAACTACTAGATACACTCCACAAAATCATAAGAGATTCTTCATGGTTAGTACTAAACTTTTAATATACTCACTATCGGTCAAGAATCTAAATGTTAGTATTCTATGTAATTCGTGCCACATTCCTCCCACTTAACCTCAAATGGTTTTTTGATAGCGAGACAAGAGCAATTATGGAATATTTATCTAAAAAAAATATTTATAAATTTCCAAGGCCTTAGTTCATATTTTAATAAAATTTCATTAATTACTAAAAAAATTTAAACTATTTGAAATTTCACCATGTTTGAAATTTCCACATTTGTTTATTATTGGTAAATGGTTATTTGGGAGGGACCCTACCCCGAATTACAAAAAATCCCAAAGGCTAGAAAGAGCATGAAGACCAAATTGGTTTTTTGATGAGTGGGGATCAGACCCCAACAACAAGCCTAATAGCCAAATAATACAAAAGATACATAGGTGGTTTTTTGAGCCATGGGGGCCACACCCCATAAAAAAGGCCTAAACTTCTAGATAGTGAAAAACATAACAAAGGCGGAGATAAACTGCCATGATGAAGCAAAAATGCAGCCAAAAACTAGCTACACAACCAATACGAAAACCTCAGAGAAATAGAAAGTACAAAGAGGATAGAATCCTCCTGACCAAGACATTGTTGAAAAAAAAAATCACATCCTCCAACGCCTTAAACAGGTTCAAGGCTAGAAGCTTTTTCAGTATATTTGTTGCTAGAGGAGATCACCTTCTATGTAGCCTTGCCCCATTTCTACAATTCCTCCGGAAGGCCACTCACATCATAGATTTGATTAACCTGAGTATGCAAAAAGTTGAGAAAGGCTTTCTGAATAGTGAGATGATTTAATTGCTTGGAGAAAATTTTGTCAACAGTGGTTCCCAAGCCTGCTGCTTAATAAATTCTACCAATGTGGTCTCAATACTCTCTATCTCCATTTTTTCTAGGGGTTGAGCTGAGGAAGAGGAATATCTAGGGTCTAACTAATATTCAGCAAGCTCTTGACAACATCATGTTCTTTTTTCTTATCAGATCTTCTAAGGACCCTCCTATATGGTGGAGTGGGTTACCTAAGCCTTTTAGATTTGTTTGAGTGGGGGGGCAAGTGGGGTGGAGGAGGAAGGGTCGTTGGCCACAATTTCAAGACAGTAGAGATGAATTAACATAATTACCCCTTGATGAAGTGGAAGGGTTCTCCTATGGAAGTGGACTTTGTTTATAGAATTTTCAAGGGATTGAAGTATATAGTAAGCCAAACTAACCCTAGGAACCCTGCGAAAATGGTTCAAAATAACCAAATGATGAAGGGGGGTAGTGAAACAACCTTCCAAATTCACATACCAAACAACCAGGTGAGACACTTCATTATACGGGGATGGGATGGAGGAACAGGAAATTCCAGCCTTTTTTATTTCCATTTTCTCTAACCCTTGAAGGAACTTCTTCTCCTTTGCATCCTTGTCGAACTTATTGTGGAATAATTTTATGCCATCATATCCCAAACCTGTAAAAAAATAAATCAAGTTCTCATTGATAGGAAAATCTTTTCCCTTGTATGTAAACACCCCATTTTTCAATACTTTGCAAAGAGAATAGAAATGTGTTGGTCAAAATCCTTTATCCTTTCAATAAAAATAGTAAATTCATTGACATCAATGGCTTTCCACAGCTTAGCATAAGCTTTCCAATAAGGGTCGAACACAGGTTCAACTCTGTATGGTGGACCTCCCATGTTAGCAAGGATTTGGATGTTGTTAAACAGAGGGCTAAAATCTCAAAAACAATGACCAGCAAGTAAAATGACCACACAAGTGAATAATCCAAAAAGAGATATGGGAAATCTATGAAATGGATGTTTATTGATAGGAATGCTTGAGCATGCGGGCCAACCGAGGTGAAATAAGGCCATTTTCTCAAAAGAGAGATCACTACAATCCATGGAGACACATGTCCAAGGCCTCCTTTTCCATAATTTCCATCGCAATCTTAGGTATTTCTTCATGATTTTCCCAAAACTTGTAATTATTGCAAGTGACACCCACATTAGAAAAATGATCCGTCAAGTTGTTTCCTTCATGATATGTGTGGAGAATGATAACATTGATTAAACTATTTCAAATATCCTTAGCTTCTTATATCAAGTATTTAATATTCCAATTGGAAGGGAAAAGACCCTTGATATTGTTGATAATGTTGATTGAAACCCCTTCCACTATGAGCTTGGTAATATTAAGATTTTTTGCTTCACGAAGACCCCAAAGTGTAGTAAGACCTTCTGGACATAGTGATTTTTTTGGGTCCTCATAGGTCCAGCATAGGCCACCATGAGCTTCCTCTGCTAATCTATTATGACACCCCCCCCACAGCTACAGGTTTTCCTTTGGAGGTACTATTAAAGTTGAGTTTGCACCAGTCATCATATGGTTGTTTCCACTTGACCAAGGACCTATAAATGGATATGGGCCTAGCTGGGATGATTCCTAGTTAAATATTCCAATTGTTTAGGAATATCTCTTCGTTGTTTGGGAAGGATTAATTCTTAGATGGTTTGAAATTTCAAATATTCTCTTTCAACTCAACTATGATTTATTTCAGAAGTCTTTTCCTGTTGCTAGTAGTTCTTTTGAATATGAGAGAGTTTATAGCATTCCATATTTTCCATATGGTGTGAGGGAAAGCAAAACTCCACAATTTCCTTACCATGTTGTGTTTAAATGGCGAATGTCATTGTTCTCAAGCTTGGAGTATATCATTTGTAAAAATCCAAGAAATTTCAAATTTGGAAAAGTCTAACTCCCACAGACCTTGAGCAAAGGGGCATTGCAATGTAATAAGTGATAAATAGATTCACCCTCATTCTTGCACAGGTGGCATCTATTAGGAAAATTAGAACCTCTCTTTATAATATTATCAATAGTGAGGATTTGTTTTTTGAATGCCTGCCACAGAAACTGATTGAATTCAGGTGTGATTTCTTTATGCCAAATGTTGCTCCAATTGAAGTCCCCCTGCACATCTCCTAAGAAAATCTGATATCCATATTTTACAATGTAAGCACCATCAAAATAATCCACCCAAATAAACTCATCATCTTCTTGTGTTTGACTAATTTGTATGATATAAGTGATCTTATTTAAGTTGGAAACAATGCTTCTAAGATTGGGTTTATCTATATGGAGAGTCTTCCATTTAAGTGTACCATCCACATTTTCCATGTAATCTCTGACCCTATGTCTATTAGTTGTAGTGAGGTTGGCTTTCATCTGCTCCCATGTTGTGTTGCTCCTTAAACCATGAAATTCCACCAAATTATCTTTCCAAAATAAATTATCTTCTCCATTACCAATCTGCCATTTACTTCCCTTTTCCAAACCCCTACTGATCTTGTTAATATTATTCTAAAACAGGGAGCCCGTAGGGAGAGAATCCTCACTCAAGAGACTTAAAGCAGTGTTTTGAGAAAGATATTTATCCGTAGGGTATTTGTCCAAGGATGGTTTTCTGTCATGAGGCGCCACCCATTTTTGAAATGAGGCTAGTATTCATTATTCTGATGTTTTTAATACCTATTCCTCCTAATTTTTTGTGAGTGTAAACTTTGTCTCAGGTAACCAAATGGATTCTATTCTTAAATTTCCCCATTTTCAACACTTTAGTGTTTCTTAAATTTTAAATTTTGAAAATTCTAAATTTTTCTGAAATTTCAATCTTTTCAAAATTTCAACCTTTTTGAAATATTAAAAAAATATTAAATTTAAATTTCATTTTTTGTTAAAAAAAATTTTGTAAGTACATTTTTTTAAAAAAAAAATTGGATGAGGGTAAAAATAAGGGTTTTGAAATGACCCTCGTCCTTTTTACAAAAATCACGTTTGGTAAGATAGAGCAGTGAAGATTACATAGAAAAAGACACGAGGCTAAGGAAAAAAGTAGTTTCTAGTAACAGTGATATGATTAGTCAGCATAGATATTTTTATGATCTTGGATAGCTTTCTTTGTAGATACTGAAGTAATTCTATCCGCCAAGGTGTCAGCAAGTATGAGAAGCTTGCTGCATTCTTTGTTTAAGGTGTACCGAGTATTATCAGAATAGTCCTTCCAAGCTTTGAGGACTAACAAGGCTCTCTGGAGTTTTTCAAGGATAGTTTCCACAATATCAATATCTCCCTCATATTTGGGTGCGTCATCAAGATGTTTCTCCTCCTCTACTGTAATATTAACATCTTCCTTAGAAACATTAGGGGATTCCTCTACCTCGAGGCTGGGAGATTCTAGGTACACAGAAGATACGCCTAAGAGCACCTCCGGAATTTCCTGCTCGACCTTAGTTTCAAAAGGGCACCTCAGAAAAGGAATCCACCGAGGAAAGGGAGTCCTCGGGTGATGTAGTAGAAATCCTAAGAGAGGTGAAGGCATCATCTCGATTCTTGGTCTGGAGAAGGGGTATCATGTAAAGAAACAAAATGCTCGATAATCAGCACGTCAGAATGAGAGTCAGACGAGATTTTCTTGTGGGGGCGGTGGCTGCAGGGAGGAATGGGGGAGAGGGAGAAGGGTGTGATGGAACAAAAGTGGGACAACGACATTCACCCAATTTAGGTGGGAACCACAGGAATTCTGTAGAGGGAGCCACATATTGAAACAACAAGTATAAAAGACCCTCTCGTTCCCTGGCCAAATTAATGGATAACTCAAGAGATTGATAGAGAAAAGTAGCTAAATTTACCTTTTTACCATGGAGCAGATGTGAGAGAAGGAAGTGCAAAGGGCTGAATATCAATTTGTAGTGGTCGTCCAGAGTAGATTATCGCATAATGACCTCAGAAACTCTGTCCCAAGACGGTGTCATGGAGGCGCGTTCATAATCATATTAGTACTTCTGTAATTTCTCCCATTGGCCGAGAAACTCTGCCATTTATTCTTTAAGAGATCACTTGAAGTAAACATCACCAATAGCAGGGAGACGGGAGACCAGTGGTCGTTGCAATGGAATTGGTTGAGATAGTAAACTTGGTTTTCCCGTCATTCTCTTTACCTTTTTCCAAGAATCTAAAATGCTGCTGAAGAATCTTATGGGGTTCTTTGAAAGTATCTCCATGAAATTCATAATACCTTCTTCCTGTAATATATCCTAGACGACGTTATCACTCATAAATTCGTCATAGAAAACATGTTTGATTCTCCTAATCGGATCCCCCATTTTACTGAAAGCAACAAGGAATGAGAAAAGGACAATATGGGCCCGAAATGAATAAGATCTTTACGAGCCTTTCATTCGGACTCCTACACATGTCATCCAGGAAGGTAATTGAGTGCTGATAATTAATAGAAATCCACCCCCAAAAACCCATAATTAAATAAGCTACTTTGTCACCTGTGCACTAGCACTCGGAATAATAAATCATATTGATATCCCTTGGGTTATAATTAGTATCTCCTCCACCACAAAAATACGGGGAGCTATCCCTAATCCTGATGTCATCGATATCAACTTTATCAGTGAAGATGAAGCCAATAATAAGCCTCATATAAATTCTAAGCCTTTAGAGGATGGTCATCGGATATTATGATAAGAAGGCTACTCGGAAAGTTACAAATACAGGTTTTTTTGTTCCTCCAAGAGAACCCCAATTTTTTCGAGGGAGTCATCAACCTTGTTTCCTTCTCTATAGGTGTGCTGAAACTTACTCTCTTGAAAGCTTGATTGCAAAGCCCTAATATCCTCTATAATATTATGAATTGTCTATTATATATACTCCTTAGAATTCAGGATTTATATGAGGTTTAAGGAATCAATTTCCACGATAAGTTGACCTTGGCCAATAAGGAGAGCAAGTTATAATCCTTTGAGAATCGTCAGAGCTTCAACTCATTGGTTAGTATCAAATCCAATATTTTCTGCAGTTGCAACCAGAGGGAGATCAAACTTATCTCTAAAAATGGCACTGCAACCCCCCCCCCCCCCCCAAGCACTCGGGGTACCTTTTGCAACACCATAAATATTTAGCTTCAATCATCTAGGAGGAGGAGGGGACCAAATCACTCTCACTCTCACTCTCACGGATGCATAGGGATGAGCAGCAATAGGGATGGTTAGTTGTTAGAACCAATCTTCAGTGCTACTAAAATTGACTTTATGCTTGTGCTTCCTCCAGATGAAGCAGTTTATATTTTCTTAGAAAATGGTTGCAATATCATTAAAGACATGCACTAGATCCCTGGATTTCTCCTTGAAGATACATTTGTTTCTTTCCTTCTAGATTGCCCAGACGCCATGAGGGAGAAGAATTTTCTAGGCTAGGGATAATAGAGGATGGATAAATGAGGAGCGTCATTGGGTTAAAGATTCCGACAGAGAGGAGGGAAAAACCTAAGCTACCTCGAGATTGTAAAAAAAAGACCCCAAAGAGAGTGGGAGAAAGGACAAGAAATCAAAAGATGGGCTGAGTTTACCAACACATACTGGCAAAGAATACAAGTAGGAAGAGATAACCCCCTTATTTTGATATTTTCACCAGAAAGAAAAGTGTCTCTGAAGGAAAGCCAAGAGAAGAATCCAGTCTTGGGAATAAGTGAAGAAGGCCAAACATGTTTAAGCGGAGGACCACAAGGAGTATGGGGCTTGGAGAGATAGGCCACTTTGACAGAGAAGGCACTAGAAGGAGAGAGGGGCCAAATGAGCTCGTCCTGGGGAAGGGTAAAAGGAATATTCTGAGACGAGAGAGAAGATGTGAAACTTTTGATATGCTACAACTGAATATTGTTGTAATTTGTACAAGTAGAAATATGCCAGCAAGGTTTATTATTAACATTGATAATATATCCATTTACTCTTCTGCCACATATTGAGGAGAATTGAATTTTGATTAGGTCCTAGAATGTGTCGTGCATAAGTGGCTTGTCCCCAAACCACCAATCTTCCTAGAAGTCAATTTTTGAACCATTTCCTAAGCTCCATTTGATTCCATCTCTTAGCATCAGAAGGAAACTCACAATTGAATTCCAAATTTCTTATCCCCTTGGAATTTTTGTATGTAGGAAATATTCTGATGGATAGAGGTATTTAGCTATGAGGATATGAACCCAAGGGGCCTTATCCTTAGCTGCAATTACCTAACCCATATTTTCAAGCATGGTGGCATTCATATCAGCAACCCTTCAAAGCCCCAAACTGCCAATGTGGGTAGATTTATAAGCAATATTCCAAGAGACAAGGTGAACTCTTTTCCTCTCTTCAGTGCTACACCAAAGAAAGCATTTTTGAATTTTCTCAATGCAAGTAACAACCAAAGAAGGCATTTTAAGTAAGGACATAAAATAAATATGAAGACTCTAGAGATTCATTTTTACCAGTTGCAACTTATCATCCTGACTGAGGAGAGAGCCCTTCCCGCCTGCCAATTTCTTTTGATAACGCTCAATAACAGACATCCACATATTTTTGAGTTGTCTTCCCTTGAAGAGGGGTAGACCTAAATATGTGTATGGAAGGTCTACAATGTTGCAACTAAATATATCTGCAATCTTTCTCTATCTATTGAGGAGAGTATTAATAAACGCAACACAACTTTTGGAGAAATTGATAATTTGTTGCGAGGGTGATTGATAACCATCAAGAATCCTCTTTAGATCCTTAGCTTCCATAACCAAAGCAACACCCATGAGAAGCGTGTCATCTACAAATTGTCTATGGGTAGCAGAAGGATTTCTATTCATGATCTTAATACCAAAAATAGCATCAAATTACTTAGCATCTTCTAGAGCACAGCTTAAAGAATCAGCCATTAGAATGAAAAGAAAAAGTGAAAGTGGATAAACTTTCTTGATCGCTTGGATGCTATTAAATAATCCTACAGGAATGTCATTGATTAGAATCATGAAATGGGGAGAAGAAACACAACTAAAAATCGTGTTGAACCATTTTTCAAAGAACCCAATTTTTTAAAAAACTCACAAAATGAAAGGCCAGGTGACACGATCAAATGATTTTTGCATGTCTAGATTGAGAATCATCCCTCTTGTTTTGGATTGTTGATCTAGTGGATTACTTCATGAATGGAAATGACACCACCTTAAATCAAATGGCCTACAATAAATCCATTATGTTGTTTAGAGATAAGAATATTCATAAAAGGCTCAGGTCTAGCAGCCAACATTTTGGTAATAATTTTATAAGAAGTGTTGCAAATATTGGTCGGCCAAAAGTTGGAAACAGATTTGGATCCTAGTAATTTGGGGGCCAAATCTATGAATGTTGTATTCCATTCATTCATAAGAGATTCATTCCTTTGGAATTCATTAGCTTTCTCAAGAGATATTCTTTAATAATTTCCCAATAAATTTGAAAGAAAGAAGCAAGGAAACCATCAAAACCAGGGGATTTACCTCCATTCATGGTGAAAATGGATTTGTGAATTTCCTCCATGTAGAAAGGATGCATCAAATTTCCATTAATTTCATCTTAAATTAGCTTGGGAATATGTTGAAGCATGTTGGGAATTCGGGACTACGGAATAGTGCTATGATTTAATAACAAACAAAATCATGCACACAGGATCTAAACAATTCCCTAAAATCTATAGTAGTGGAAGTATAAACTAGAATAATCCAAATCAAAACAAAGTACACACACATAACACAGTATGTACCGTGGTTCACCCAATGTGGGCTACATCCACCAAAGATAGAGATCTCATATATATAATACAACAAAAGTACAAACCAACTCATTAATACAAGAGTACAATGCATCTCTCCAAGAGTATCTCCTCTCCTCCAGATCTCTAAACAGATCTCCATGAGTGCACAACAATTGTGCCTCCAAAAACTAGCAGCAGATGTCACATAACCAGGAACTACTGCATCTCTGAACTGCTACCAAGTTCTCTGTGGATCTACAATAAGACCTCTTGCATGGGTCTACCAATGTGCAACCATGATTGTGTACCAAGAAGTAAGTTGGTCTCTCCATCACTACATAACCTGTGCAAACATGAAGACAACCTCCAATACAATATCTAGATCTACATGGATCAACAATAAAATATGATCTCATGGATCTATAATATAAGACTAGATCTACATAGATCTATAATACAAGATCTCACCAACATGTGGATCTACAAGAAGAAACTCTATGTACTTTTCATACTATGCAAGCTATTATAATGAGACAATAATTATACAAAGAAAATACAATAGAAGACGTTACCCTCTTCTCACCATTCAAATGTACCTGTTATTTCCTTCTATCCAGCTCCTCTCCATGGAGACTTTGTCTTCATGTAACATGTTCTTTCTTTCTCTTCTTCTTCTTCATCCTCTCAATCTAGGAGAATCAAGGATCTAATTTAATCCTTCTCTTAATTCTACTTCTAAACCCTAGCTTTCATGCTTATATAGGCATATATAAACTTAGGGCACTTAACCATGCAATTACAATCAATAGATATAATTTAATCCTAAAAATAGATCTAATTCCTAAGAGTTAATTAAAACACTCCCACATAGATAACCAACGTCGGTTCGCCCTAATCGACAGCGGTTCATATGTTGACTGATGGCAGTTCTTATGCTGACCGATGGCGGTTCTTATGCTGGCCGATGGCAGTTCTTATGCTGACCGACGATGGTTACAACCTGACTAACGTCGGTTACTGGTAGAACCAGTAACATGTAAAAGCAAGCTATTTTTGACGCAATTCAACTCCACAATACTAATAATCTCCCACTTGGAGATAAATTTTTGAATCCATGTACCTATACCTGTACATCACTATCCTCTACACACTGTGAAGACCATCTATTATTTCCTTCAACAATTCTCTCAAAAAATAAAACCAAGAAGATCAAACCATCTTCTCAAACCAAGGAGATATAAACATGACTTACCATAGACATGCACGAAGCTACTACTGATTCGTGATAACCAAGCTATCCATACATCAAGCTCCCACTGAATCATAACACTAAGCCTCTCATGTAACCAAGCCATCATGACTAACACACCTACAAGATCTCCCACTCAAATTGAAGTACTGAGCTTCAACTGCAACCATAGCCATACCTGTAAAACCAACCATGTTCTCCATCCATCTATCCATGTCTTCATGCAACCACCAATGCAACAGTCCAAAGAAAAGTTAAATTGGAATATGCGAAAGCAAAACAAGATCCAGGGTAAAAACAACCCTGAATGAGTTCTACATGCAACAATGGGTGATCAATCCACAAACACCTGCATAACTCAAAGAAATCCAAACACTACAATCTGCAAATCCAACCCTACATAAACAGCTACCATGTCTAAGACATTCATCTGTAGATAACATACATATCAAGAAGTAACATAGTAATCAAGAGGAAATACAAAAAACCCCTACTCATGCTCAAGGCAATTGAACCATGCTCATAGGCATCTATGTGTAAATCAAGCACTACATCATCATAGACTCACAAAACTAAATCTATCCACATGTATAAACTCACCTATACATCCATCCATATCATTGGGCTCTCCATAAGCACCAAGTCTCTCAACGACTAACTCCAAAGCAATATATGAATCATATGCTCATCAATGTCAATAACAAATAATCATGCTAAACCATACAACTAATACCAAGTGCAAATACCAACAAATATGTCATCAACATACTCTGCACAATCAACCAAGATGAAAGCAAAACAAGGGCACCATCCAAAAATGGTAAATAAACACTGTTGTTAAACATGTGACCAAACCGACCCCAGTCACTGCCTGACCAATCATGGTTAATCCTAACTAACACTGGTATTTGTAACTAGCAAATTTTCTCTTTTAACACGTAAAACTCTGAAAAATTGCACTACATCTTCACCCAACTAAATCTAACCATCAACTGTAATCCTATAGGGATATCCAAACACCATAAAATAAACCAGAAGTGACATCACAAATCAATAAACTCAATATACCTAAAAATCCGTGACTACCCTCCAAAACCAACTAGTGCCTTTGTGACTCTGAACAGTAGCAATCTCCCCTCACTCTACATGTGCATCATGTATCCAATCCTACAATGCCAATAACCATGGCTTGCTCCCACTGAACATGAAATTCCATGCACTGCCTCTAACACCAAGCTCAAAAGCTAATATGTCAGTGAGAAATAAAACCAGATGAAAGAAAATATAGAATGATTCCCTTCTTATCAAAGAACACTCCTACATCACAGAAGTTTGGACTTCTTGTGAAGTAGGTGAATCAACTTCTTTTCATCATGTGTACTTAACATCTTTTGTTACATGCAACTGTGTCTAACCATGACTTTTCATTGAGGATCACATCCTTAGACTAAACATCCTTGTCCTCAAGATTCGACACAACCAGGAAACAAAATTCAAAACAACACCCAAAAACATGGTGTAAATTTGTGCACACTATCCAAACATAATATCATCTACTCCAAAAGAAAGAAATAAAACATGAACCATATAGAGATACCTGACCCAAAGTCTTACTGGACTAACCAAGCCAAATTCGTCCTCTTTCTTATCCAAACATTGAAGTGATCTGCACTGTTTCTGCCTATACACACTGTGCAAGAAACCTGATCCTCCAAAACAGGAAACTGAACCATCCATGTCCTCTTCTACTATAAGAAACCATGTCCAAACTCGTTGTCACAGAGACCGACTATGGTTTGTTGACCAGTACCGGTTACCCTCTGTGGCTGATGTTGGTTCCTTGACCGACATCGATGCTTCTGGAACTAACACAATGCCACAAATTGGCATAGGTCACCAAACCAGGTGCCTACTCCGACCAAATTCGATAGTTGTGTTGAGCCAGTCATTTCAAGAAGCACCCAAATCTTGCACAAAAACTTAGCAGCAATAATACATGCAATAAAAATTACACCAAGATGAAACACGTCACCTTACCAGCACCAAGGTACTAAACTGCATCTTCAACTGAAGAGCATGCTTCTCTGATGGAAACCCTGTCTTCATGTTGTGCTACTATATTATGCCTCTCTAAGAAGCCCATGCATCTAACTACACCAAGGATTCATAATTGATCCTCTATTTCATTCTCAAATCTAGATCTGCAATCCCAAACATGCATGTGCAACCAAATTAACTTAAGCACTGCAATACCAAGATAAAACCATACCTCAATAACCGGATCTGCAATCTGACCAACATGTTTATGCCTCCAAGAACTGGGGACACCTCAGCAACCAAGATACATTCCATGCATCTCCTTAATTATTCAGATATATGATTTTCTATTTAAAACTAGGTTTCCCAGTAACTGACCACGGTCACCCTCTAACTAACCACGGTTACCCTGTAGCCAACCACGGTCACCCTGCTGATGTCGATTTCCACTTAACCGACGCCGGTCACTATCATTTCTAGCAACCTTACTCTTTCTTCTCCCACTTGATATTGAATCTCTTCCTGCGATCTTCTCATCAGGAAAAATAAACCCTGCTCTCATACACCTGTCAGTAAACCACTAACAATATACTGAAGCTTTCTCTGAAATAACCAAGCTAACCAAGCTAACCAAGATCTGATACCAATTGTTGGGAATTTGAGACTACGGAATAGTGTTATGATTTAATAACAAACAAAATCATGCACACGGGATCTAAACAATTCCCCAAAATCTACAGTAGTGGAAGTATAAACTAGAATAATCCAAATAAAAAAAAAGTACACACACATAATGTTGGTACCCAAATTTGTTCTCCTTTTCAAGCCAAGTAGCAACATAGATTCAACAAGGAGCTTAAAGGCCCATAGATCATAAATGTATGTCATTTTATATCCGGGGAGAAATCTAGTTGTCCCTTTGTTACTTGGATTTGTGGAGAGATGGATAGCACCTCAAAAGGATATGATCTTATCCTAACTATTTTAGGTTGTTCCTTTCAGCCAAGGTAAGAGAACCTATTGTGTAACCTCTATCATTTGAAAGGAGATACAAGCACCTTTCTTTTGCATAAATTTTGTAAATAAGACCTTGGGGAAAATATGATCAACACACCAGATCTGACTCTCACGAGTTGTCACTTCCACATCATGGAGATATCTTCACAACAAGGCAAAGGTTACTATAGACATTTAAGACCCCGATCTGTTCTACATACTTTAGTAAAAGGATTTTGTTCTTGGGTGGGTATACAGAGCAAAAACAGGGGTAGTATAGGTAGGATTAGTTGTTTGTTAAATGAATTTTGGTGGGAGGGGATACAGGATAGACTTGACTCACAAAATCCTTGAGAGCTTATGCAAAATGGAAAGATTCAATCAACAAAATGCCACAAAATGTTAAATTGTTTCCTCGACTAGAATATGTGCTTCAATGGAGACCCAGATTGGCACTCTTTCACACAACCTGTGGGATTCTATCACGAAGGCTCAAGTTAGAGGACCCAATAAAGCACCAATATTTTTAAACTAAGTCATGCCTGAGGTACACCCGGAGGCTTACAGAAAATCTCTATCAACAAAATGAAAGAAAAGTGATTTTAAACTGTTTATCCCATTCCCAGATGAAGGCTCTTCTGAGAAATGAAATTGTAGATGCCACTAAACTATCACAAGGACTGAAACCTATGTGATTCGACTATATTTTGGTATAAGATTATAATAGAAACAAGAAAAAACTACCTGTATACATTCAGAAATGAAATAAATACACTTTACTCAAGATTGACACAAGATAACTCAAAGTTTGATCATATTTATCAGTAAGGGAAAGTTTCCAAAATAATCTCAAAGCTTGTCAATGGTTGTACAATTGTAACTACCTTGACACAATCAAATTTGACACAAAGAGAGATATATAGGCTTCTCTAGATAGCTTCTAAAAATGGATGGGCTCTGTCAAGATTTTTCTACTGGAGAGAATCAGTCCTGATCCTTCCAAAAACTCCCAACCATTTACACAAAAAATTTGTGCCATTTATAACATTTCCAAGAGAGCCCCTTCCTCCCAAAAGACAAAAACTTCAAATGCACCAGTGTTTGCCATGATTCTTTCGTGATTCGTAGAATTAGATCTATCAAAGTCTCCAGGTGCTCGAGGGAAAATCTCTTCGGTTTCTTCCCGCATTCAACTCCATTCTTAGGTAAAACACACCTCCATCCATTCGCCAACCACTTCCGCCCCATATCAATCAAATCCAACCCCTTGTGTGCTCAGGAAAAGAAAAACGAAAAACCATATCGAGCCCGAGAGTCAGACTATTTTAATGGAGAAAGACATCTTCATATCTCTCCCACCAAACTCTAAATATCAAAATTAACTCACTCCTCTATTTGACATGTAAAAAATAGCAAGAAATCATGAAGATTCACACTCGCAAGATTTTTACAGGAAAAATGGGGGGAAAAACATATTTAGACACTCAGCATCCATTGATCTTTGATTTTGAATGTGGGATGTCCACGTGGAAGATGCAAAAACAAGCTCGAGAGCTCCCTTTGACCTTTTCTGACCTTTTTAGAAAAATGAAAAAAATCACCTTTTTGCCCCACACCTCCGCTTCTAAAAATGGGTCTGACACATGTCCTGAGGTGGGCCCCAAAAGAAACGCAGAGAAATTATGCCATTTGACTCTCTTTTGGAAAAAGGAAAATTTTCCAAGTTTTCCCCACTGCTCCATCCTTGAGAAATACTTTAGACACATGTCCCAATGTGGGTCCTAGTAGAATTACGCTTCCCCTCTTACTTTTAACTCTTTTTTCTCAAAAGGAAAATTTTTCAATTTTCCTCCGCGGGTCTGCACCTCTGCCGTTGATCGGGGCAAAACATTGACTATTTCCCATCAGGCTCGCGGGCCATTTTCACTATTTTAACCTTTATGAAGCAAAGAGGAAAAAAGTTTAAATTGCCTCTAATGGTCTGCTTCCCCACCCCTTATGACTTTTTAAATTTCCACGTGTCACCGCGGCTCTCCTTGAGATGGTCCCAAAATTTTGATACCTTGAATGAGCGTGGGCTTGCCACGTGTCCTACTACGGCGAGATTTGTCTGAATTCTTGAAGTTCAGCATGGAAGGCGAAATGTGTTATGATCTGAGGCAATCTCCTTTTGGTCTATTAAAAAGTCTAAGTAAAATGGAAAGCAAGTTGAGGCATCCACATGTCATCCCGACGCTTCTTTATAATGAAACATCAAGGGTTAGTCCATCAAACATGCGTGGTTCATCCACATGGGTCCCCATGGTGCAACTTCAAGATGGCACCCAAAGTAGAGACCTTGAATGAGTACGCATGCTCGCCACGTGTCCTGTTCTGCCAAACTGTATCTGCAACTGCATAAAAATTTGTCTAAGTCTGGGCCAAGCAACAAAAGCTTCCACGTGTCCTCCTGGTGCTACTCCAAGGAAAATTCCAAAAGCAGATCTTCAAATGAGCATCATTCCTCCGTGTGTCTCGGACTTCTTGAAAACCTTTCAAAAAATTGTCTAAGTATGGGAAACCCAGGGGAAGCCTCCATGTGTCTCTTTCCTTCCAACTCTCCACATGTCCTCCCCGACACTACTTCGAAGCCAGACCAAACAAGTTGATTTTCAAACGAGTCGTCGTTCCTCCACATGGACACATTTTAAAGTTGATGCGATTTTTATAGAATTTCCAAAGTATTAAGCTGATCCCGCATCCAAGCAAGAGGTGCCACGTTTCCTTGTCGACTGAATGATGTAAATTTGACTGGGAGAAATACCCGTCAAACCGTAAAACACAGAGAAATGTCCATTCGAGCCAGAAAATGAGGTTTTCCTCAAGGAAAAATAATTTGAACTATTGCAAGGCTCAAACATGATCCTTAGGGACACATTAACTCATTTCTCTTTGAGTATTTAGGGAAAAAATGATAGGGACAACAGATCTTGACTTTGAAAAATGGAGGAAATGGGAAAAACATGAGTTTTGAAAGAACAGAGCATGGGAGACCCAAAATACATATATTTTTGAGAGGAACAAAGGAACCAAGAGAAAAATACAGACCCGCACATGATCCTCAACCCAGGATCAGACTAAAAATGGACCAATAAGACTGACCAAGCACCATATGGGGAAGGAGAAAATGATAGAGGCCGTGAATGAATAATTTTTCAAAGGCACAGATGGGGCGAGACCATTTTGAGCACTAACACATAACACAGCATGTACCGTGGTTCACCCAATGTGGGCTACGTCCACCAAAGATAGAGATCTCATATATATAATACAACAAGAGTACAAACCAACTCTCCAATACAATATTACAATGCATCTCTACAAGAGTATCTCCTCTCCTCCAGATCTCTAAACGAATTTCCATGAGTGCACTATAACTGTGCCTCCAAACACCACCAATAGATCTCACATAACCAGGAACTACTGCATCTCTGAACTGCTACCAAGTTCTTTATGGATCTGCAACAAGACCTCTTGCTTGGGTCCACCAATGTGTAACCATGGCTGTACACCAAGAAGTAATTTTGTCTCTCCATCATTGCATAACTTGTGCAAACATGAAGACAAACTCCTCTACAATATCTAGATCTACATGGATCAATAATACAATATGATCTCATAGATCTACAATACAAGACTAGATCTACATAGATCTATAATACAAGATCTCACCAACATGTGGATCTACAAGAAGAAACTCTATGTGCTTTGCATACTATGCAAGCTATTACAATGAGATAATAACTATATAAATAAAATACAATAGAAGATGTTACCCTCTTCTCACCATTCAGATGTACCTGTTATTTCCTTCTGTCTAACTCCTCTCCATGGAGACTCTATCTTCATGTAACCTATTCTTTCTTTCTCTTCTTCTTCTTCATCCTCTCAATCTAGGATAATCAAGGATCTAATTCAATCCTTCTCTTAATTATACTTCTAAACCCTAGCTTTCATGTTTATATAAGTGTATATAAACTTAGGGAACTTAGCCATGCAATTACAATCAATATATATACTTTAATGCTAAAAATAGATCTAATTCCCAAGAGTTAATTAAAACACTCCCGCACAGGTAACTGTTGTTGTAAATCAACAGCACCCCCTAGATGTTGATCAGATTTCTAGTTTGATCATTCTAAGCATTTAGTGTGATTGCACACTATTGAATTCTCTTCCCAAGTGTGGGACTTACAAAAATGGAAGAGGAATCTCTAGATTAGAGGCTCGTTCCTCAACTCCTCTGATCAGCTATTTTACTTGCACAATTGCAGAGGTTTAAACTCCTAATCCTACCCTAAATTCCAAAGGAGACAAAGATAGAGAATGTAGATAAACTAAAACTAATGCTAATAGGTGATGCACCAAAGGAGTTGTAGACACCTGATGCTGCATGAAATACACAATCCACAAGGAAACACAACACAAAACATGCACAAATGCTCAAAATGTAATGAAAGATCAAGAAAGCAATGATAGATATATGAAAGTATTAAGGGATTTTAATCACATAACATATATCAACATCTCAGATCCAATACAGTACATTACAGTGATCCAGAGGCAAGAAAAGGTGTTGCATTACATGGAAAGGTAAAATTTCTTCACAAATTCTGCCAAGGAGGAAGAAAAAGGAAGTTGCAGAGCTGAAAAGTGTCTCTCTTTTGCAAAAATGAACTCATTCTGGCTTTTACAGTGTAAATCACGACCCCAGGAGAGAGAACCATGGGAAAACGTGCAAGGGATTCAACCATTGACAAAAATTCCATCAAAACAGCATGGGCGACCTGACAGACCCATCCCCTGACATTTTTAACCATGCTGGGAGAGAATGTGAGCCATTCTTCATTAAAATCGGTGGTTGAAACGTCATTTCTATTCATGACCACATGCCAGAAGTGTTTTTTATTTTCTCTCTCCAAAATCCACAAAAATTCAAAATTGACCCTAAAATCTTGTAGAGAATTTCACCAGCTTTCCATTGATATAAAGAATGTGAAAAACCGAGCTCTGGATCGAAAGATATGGCGATTTGAAGTTTTAGGGCAAAACAAGGCCAAATCGGGTTGGTGGGCAAAAATTTGAATTTTTGCACCTTTTTGGTCATTTGGAAAATTTTCCAAAATTTCCCCATGCTCTGCCACTCTAGGTGCCACGTGGCGGCATCTCATTGGCCGTGGGCCTTTCAAGGGAAAATTTTTCCAAAAAACTCTGCCAAGCCATAACTTCAAAAATACATGGAGTTAGGAGGAAAACTTTACCTTTCTGGAAAGCTGAGAAAGAGATCTATCCAATGGTGTCATTTCCAGAAGGTTTTGATTGCATAAAAAGAAAAATATTATGACTGAGGCACAAGAGAGGAAAAAATGAGAGGAGTTAGCCACAAAAAATGAGCAGGGGGCACATTTCGGATAACAATTTTGGTGACTCAGAAGGGTCATCTGCCTGCTGGATGAAGTTACCAGTTTCCTGAAGCATCCATTGGGCATGGAGTCATGAGTTTGTAGCTTGCAAACTAATCTGAAATTTGAAAACCTCCTCTCTGAGCCACTTGGAAACCCACTGAAATGGACTATGCAAGAGCAAAACCAGCACTACAAAAACTATGTACAAAACTAAAGGTCATACATGCTCCAAAATAGAACATGCATAGTGTGCACAAGAACTTCTTTTACTGAAATTAAAACTACCTATCCTACTCTAACTGGAAGCAAAAGTGGGCTAAACAAACCCTGCAACTAGTTGGGAGAAATAGCTTCCCTTTCTCAAAATTGACAACCATACAACTAATTTGGCATTGAACATGGCTGATTGGATGAGTGGAAAATCAACAAGAAGCTGGTATTCTACCCAAATCATCAAGGTTTCAAGTGAAAACAAATCCAATACTTCTTTTAGTTGCTCTGCATTTAGATTGAAGAGGTATGACAGCTGATCCTTGGTACTTTGTAGCTCACCCTCATGCTTAGAAGCAAGCATGACTGGTTGTGACTTCTCCTTTGACTCCAATGAAGTCAAATACCTTATTGGGCAAGGTATGATCCATTTGATATGCCCATAGCTTTGATTTTCAACTCCAAAAATGGAGTCTTCTTGTAGACCTTCTTGGGTGGGTGATGTGGAAGCAATGGTAGGACTTTTCTGCCCTTTCTCTTCCTTCATGGCAACGTGGAACTCTTCTATAGTTTTCAACTCCTCAATATTGATTACAACATCCAATGAAGTTGCTTTTTGCATTGTTGTTACCTGCTGCAATACATTATTGGCTTTGGAGCTCCTCCATTGTAGCTTTTGGAAGATCAAATTCTTCCAGCTTTGATTCAAGAGGCATGTTGCAAATTGTAGGTTGTTGTCCTTGAACTCTTTTGTCCATGGCAGCAAGTTCTTGCTGTTGGAGAATGAATGGTGAAGAAGGAAACATGGTAATTTCAGCTAGCTCTTCATCTAAACATTCTTCTAAGTCTGATGGCAAATCAAACTCTTAAATTTCTTGCTGCAGCAAAGTCTCTCCCTCTTATATGGTGGCCTCCAAATCTACATTTTCTTCACCCTGTATAACTTCATTTTCAAACATGAAACTTGTCAATCCAAACTCATCCCCAAAAATCAGATTGTTAGAGAGATGAAGTGGGAGAGAAGCATGAAATTTCTTGTGCCTTTTGCTCACAATTTGGACCTGTTTTGTTCACCTCTATAATGGCTTCATCAATCAAATCAGCCCCTTCAAATGAAAGCAAAAACGTATCAATAATACTTCCTTCTTCTACTATTGTAAAAACTGACTTGACCTCATCCATTCGCTCCTCAAAGATGGGGTTTTGAGATGGTTTTCCTTCTTTCTCGATGGCTGATTTTGCAGTGCAAAAACTGGATCAACATTTTCTTTGGGAAAAGTGCCACCATGGACACCCAACTCATCACCAACAAACTGTTGTTTTTCTTGCTTCACTGTTGTTATAAAATCAGCCTTGGTTTTCCACTTGTTCTCCAACTTCAACATCCTCTATTGGTTTCACCATCAAGGGGATTTTTGTAATCCCAAATTTAAGAGCCCAACTCTTTAGAATTTTAATTTCTTCGTCCTTGTTTGGCTCTTCTTTCTGCTAACATTTTCTTTGATTGGCATTCTGATTTTTATCCTCCCAACATGGATTTGGGAATGCAAGAGGAGAAGTGGATTGTAACTCAATTGATTTTGTACAATTTTTTGTGGTGGTGGAGGAGGTAGGAACTCTTGTTTCTTTAGAGGGAATGGCTGTTTGGAAGGGAAATGGACAAAAGAATTGAGATGGGGTGGAAGACTAGGGAATGGAGAAATGGATTCAACACTTGGGATAACAGATGGAGAGTTTGAAACTTGACACTGCTGAGATAAAACAGATTGGGAAAGAGGGAGAGAAAAGGCATGAGATAGTGTGCTTATCTGTTGATAAGGTTGTTGAATACTCCTCTCATACACCTTTATTCCTTCAGTCCACTTTGCAATCAATGGTAGTGTTGTAATCATGAAGTCTAGCTTCTCTTAAGGGCTGTAATGCCTTGGAAAAGGTCCCACCCATAGACAAGGTGCTCTACAACCGATTCTAAATGCTTTCATTTGTGCTTGAGCCCTGGATTGCACCATGTTTACCTCCATCTTTTGAATTTGTTCCAGCAGATCTACATTTTATTTTTGACTGCCCTCACAACCAGCATACCCTTGTGCTTGACATGCTTCATATCCAAACTGAATTTGGCACTGCTGCTCATATGGGTAGACATGCTGATTTTGAATTTGATCAAAATGCTGATTTGGAGGATTTGTAAAACATGTTGGAGGTGTGATATACTGCTGTTGTAAATATGAATTCCATGATGGAAATGAATTCATGATTGCAAAACTTCATGGAATGGAAAAGAATGAAAATGATGGAAAGAAGAATGGATGGAAATGAATGGAAAACAGGTCTGCAAACTTAGAGAATGAGTTGTTTACTAGATGGAGTCACCAGATGTGCTTTTGAAAGTGCCATCCAAAAGGCTGAATCTTTAACAGGAACACACCAACCTGTCAAATATAAAGTGGAAGACCTCTAAGGTCCCACCAGGCGTGCCAAAATTGTTGTTGGAAATCAACAGCACCCCCTGGATGTTGATCAGATTTCTAGTTTGATCACCCTATGCATCCAGTGTGATTGCACAACATTGAATCCTCTTCCCAAGTGTGGGACTTGTAAAAATGGAAGAGGAATCTCTAGATTAGAGGCTGGTTCCTCAACTCCTCTGATCAGCTATATCACTTGTATAATTACAGAGGTTTACACTCCTAAATCCTATCTCTAAATTTCAAAAGGAGACAGAGATAGAGAATGCAAATAAAGAAAGAACTAATGCTAATAGCTGATGCACCAAAGGAGTTGTAGACACCTGATGCTGCGTGAAATACACAATCCACAAGGAAACACAACACAAAACATGCACAAATGCTCAAAATGTAATGAAATATCAAGAAAGCAATGATAGATATATGAAAGGATTGAGGGATTTTAATCACAGAACATATATCAACATCTCAGATCCAATACAGTACATTACAGTGATCCAGAGGCAAGAAAAGGTGCTACATTACATGGAAAGGTAAAATTTCTTCACAAATTTTTCCAAGGAGGAAGAAAAAGGAAATTGCAGAGCTGAAAGGTGTCTCTCCTTTGCAAAAATGAACCTCATTCTGGATTTTACAGTGCAAATCGACGACCCCAAGAGAGAGAAACACGTGGGCAAACATGCAAGGGGTTCAACCATTGACCAAAATGCCATCAAAACAACATGGGCGACCCTGACAGACCCATTCCCTGACATTTTTTTAACCATGCTGGGACATAATGCTAGCCCATTCTTCATCAAAAACGGTGGTTGAAACATCATTTCTGTCCATGACCACGTGCCAGAAGTGCATTTCTTGAAATTTCTCTCTCCAAAATCCACCAAAATTCAAAAATTGACCTTGGAATCTTGTAGAGAATTTTACCAGCTTTTCATTGATATAAAGAACGTGAAAAATTGAGCTCTAGATCGAAAGACATGGCGATTTGAAGTTTTAGGTCAAAACAAGACCAAATCGGGTCGGCGGGTAAAATTTCAAATTTTTGCATCTTTTTGGTCATTTGGAAATTTTACCAAAATTTCCCTGCACTCCGCCACTCTATGTGCTACGTGACGGAATCTCATTGGCCGCGGGCCTTTCAGGGGCATTTTTTTCCAAAAAACTCCGCCGAGCCATAACTTCAAAAATACATGGAGTTAGGAGGAAAAATTTACCTTTCTGGAAAAATGAGAAAGAGCTCTATCCAATGGTGTTGTTTCCAGAAGGTTTTGAGTGCCTAAAAAGCAAAATTTTGTGATTGAGGCACAAGAGAGGAGAAGAATGAGAGGAGTTAGCCACAAAAAATGAGTACGGGGCACATTTTGGATAACAATTTTTGTGACTCAAAAGGGATTTGCCCTACCTGACTGGATGAAGTTACCAGTCTGCCTGACCAATGGCAGTCCATTGGGCATGGAGTCATGAGTGGTATAGCCTGCAAACTGATCTGAAATTTGAAAACCTCTTTTGCTGAGCCGACTTGACCGAAACAACACTGACCGATGCCGGTTACTGTGCAAGAGAAAAACCAACATGTACAAAGCAAGCTATTTGTACAAAACTACGGAGTGAACTCCGGAGGACTAAAGGTAACTAGACACAACGGAGTTCATACTATGGCATTCGACGCCGTATGGGACTGCGTATCTTTAAGTTACCATGGAGTAAAAATTCCTCATACTCGTTAGAAATATCTGCTAGTTGGGGATTCAGAGCATTTGACCTTAAACAGAAGGACTGGAAGAGACTAGGATTTTGACCCTACTTTCGTAGATATAGATGAAGCTGTAGCATGGAAGGACGTTGTATATCCAAAATGGTGCCCCAGCTCATTCCAAAGTGGCTCAAGATCCTTGTGTCTCCAATAAGCCTCTCTTGTGCCTCAGCCAATTATTATGATAATCCTCTCAATATAGAAGATTCGTTGCAGGTGAGAGAATATTTCTTCCAAATTTCTGCAATATGAGCATATGTCTAAAGATCTTCCTAAGAGAGTCTTGGATTGCCAATGGTAGGAATTTCTGCCCTTCTCTTCCTCATGGCAAACATGGACCTCTTCAATAGTGTGCAACTCCTCGTTATGATTGAAAAATCAAATGAAGTTGTTTTTGCATTGTTCGTTACATGCTGCAATACATTGTTGGCTTTTGGGGCTCCTCCATTGTGCTTTTGAAGATCAAGTCTTCTAGCTTGATTCAAGAGGCATGTTGCAAAAAATGTAGGTGTTGTCCTTGAACTCTTTTGTCCCATGCAGCAAGTTTTGTTGTTGTGGAGAACGAATGGTTGAAGAAGGAAACATGGGTAATTTCGCAGTCTTTCATCTAAACATTACTAAGTATGATGGCCAATCAAAAACTCTTGAATGTCTTGCGCAGCAAAGTCTCTCCTTTGGTAGGTGGCATCCAAATCTGCATTTTCTTCACCCGTTATAACTTCATTTTTCAAAACATTGAAACTTATCAATCCAAACTCACCCAAACATCAGATTGTGGAGAGATGAAGTGGGAAAGGGGGAGAAGACATGAAATTTACTTGTGCCTTTTGCTCACAATTGGGACTTGTTTTATTCACCTCATAATGGCTTACAATCAAATCAGCCCCTTCAAATGAAAGGCCCAGACCAAACGTTATCATAATGCTTCCCTTTTCTATGTTGCTTAAAAAAATGACTTCTGACCTCATCATTGGCTCATAAAGATGGGGTTTTGAGATGTTTTCCTTCCTTCTCGATGGCTGATTTTGCCCAGTGCAAACTGGTATGGATCCAGATTTTCTTTAGGCAAAGGTGCCAACGATGGACACCCAATCATCACAACAAACTGTGGTTTTCTCACTTCACTGCTATGTTTTCCTTAATTGGCATGCTGAATTTTTATCCTCCCACATGGATTTGGGGAATGCAAGAGGAGAAGTGCTTGTAACCAATTGAGTTTACACTTTTTTGTGGGGGTGGGGAGGGTAGGAACTCTTGTTTCTTGGAGGGAATGGCTGTTTGGAAGCGGAAAAAGGACAGAGAATTGAGATGGGGTGGAAGGACTAGGGAATGGAGAAATGATCAACACTGGGGAAGTAGATGGAGGAGTTTAAAACTGACACTGCTGAGATAAATAGATTGGGAAAGAAGAGAGAAGAGTCATGAGATGGGTGCTTACATGTTGACAAGGTTTGTTGAATAATCCTCTCATACACTTTATGCCTTCAGTCCAACTTTGCAAGCAATGGTAGTGTTGTAATCATGAAGTCTAGCTTCTCTTGAGGGCTCTATAAGGCCGTTGGGAAAAAGGTCCCACCCATGGACAAGGTGCTCTACAACCAAATCTAAATGTTTTCATTTGTGTTTGAACCTGGGGATTGCACCATGTTTACCTCGTCTTTTGGATTTGTTCCACAGCTCTTACATTTGCCTTGGTTATACCCTCACAACAGCATACCATTGGCTTGACATGCTTCATATCCAAACTGACTTTGGCATGCTACTCATATGGGTAGACATGCTGATTTTGTTCGAATTTGATCAAAATGTTGATTTGGCGGATTTGGTAAAAACATGTTGAGGTGTGATATACTATTGTTGAAAGGTGAATCCATGATGGAAATGAAGTCAGTGATTGCACAACTTCATGGATGGAAAGAATGAAAAATGATGGAAAGAAAAGAGAATGGATGGAAGTGAATGGAAATAGGGTTGCAACTTAGAGAATGACTTGTTTACCAAAGGGAGTCGCCATATGTGCTTTGGAAAGTGCTCCAAAGGTTTGAATCTTAACAGAACACACCAACCTGTCAAGATAAAGTGGAAGACCTCTAAGGTTCCCACCGGGCATGCCAAACTGTTGTTGCAAATCAGCCGCACCCCCTCCGGATGTGATCAGATTTCTAGTTTGATCATTCTATAAGCATCCAGTATGATTGCACACAACATTGTGAATTATCTCCCAAGTGTGGGACTTACAAAAAGGAAGAGGACTCTCCATATATTAGGCTTAAACTCCTCTAATCAGCTATTTTACTTGCCACAAATTGCAGAGGTTTAAACTCCTATCCTATCAATTCAAAAGGAGGACAGGAATAGAGAATGTAGATAAACTAAAACTAGGCTATAGGTGATGCACCAAAAGGAGTGTAGACACCTGATGCCTGATGAAATAACAAGCCACAAGGAAACAAAAAGCACAAAAAACATGACAAATGCTCAAAAGGAAGAAAGATCAGAAAGCAATGGATAGATATATGAAAGATTGGGATTTTAATCACAGAACATATATTAACATCTCAAATACAATCAGTACATACAGTATCTCGAGGCAAGAAAAGGTTTGTATTACATGGCAAGGTAAAATTTGATTCACAAATTTGCCAGGAGGAAGAAAAAGGAAAGTTACAGAGATTGTGAAAGGTGTCCTCTTTTGCAAAAAATGACACCATTCTGGTTTGACAGTGTTGTAAATCACGAACCGGAGAGAGAACGTGGGAAGGGAAACATGCAAGGGGTAAACCATTGACCAAAAATGCCATCAAAAACAGCATGGGCGACCGACGACCATCCCCTGACATTTTTTAACAATGCTGGGAGAGAATACGAGCCATTCTTCATTAAATTGGTGGTTGATGGGAAACGTCATTTCTGTTCATGACCACGTGCCAGAAGAAGTGTTCTGTTATTTTCTCTATCCAAAATCCACCAAAATTCAAAATGACCCTGGAATATTTGTAGATAATTAACCAGTTCCATTGATAGAATAAAGAAAGTGAAAAACCGAGATCTGGATCGAAGATATGGCGATTGAAGTTTTAGGGCAAAACAGGGCCAAATAGGTGGGCGGGAAAAAATGTCAAATTTTTGACCTTTTGGTCATTGGAACATTTTCAACAAGTTCCCCGCGCTCCACCACTCTAGGTGCCATGTGGTGATCTCATGGCCGCGGGCCGTTTAGGGGAAAAATTTTTCCAAAAAACTCCGTCGAGCCATAACTTCAAAAATTACATGGAGTTAGGAGGAAAAACTTTTACCTTTCTGGAAAGCTACGAAAGATCTTATACAATGGTGTCATTTCCAAAAGGTTTTGAGTGCTTGACAAGCAAAATATTTATGACTGCGGCACAGAGAGAGAGGAGAAAATGAGAGGACGTTAGCACAAAAAATGAGGCAGGGCAAGGCAACATTTTGGTAACAGTAACCGACATCGATTCGCCCTAACTGACGGCGGTTCATCTGCTGACCAATGGCAGTTCTTATGCTGACTGATGGTGGTTCTTATGTTGACTGATGGTAGTTCCTATGCTGACCGATGACCGTTACAACCTGACCAATGCCGGTTACTGTCAAAACTAATAATATGTAAAAGCAAGCTATTTGTGAAGCAATTTAACTCCACAATCCTAACACAACATTTCATACATCGCATTCTCCCCCGAGGGGACTTCTTCTTAAAGAAGGTTGGAATAAAAATTAATCATCTCCTTAGAAATATCTTCTTTATTATTCAACATTTGATAATCTGAAGACAGTAGTTCCTTTATTTTGTCCCTACTTTCGTGTTGGGAAGCTGTAGCATGGAAAAACTTTGTATTTCAATCTCCCTGCTAAATCCAAAGTGCTCAAGATCTTTGTCTCCAATAAGCCTCCTCTTCAGCCAATTTATTATGATAATCTCTCAATATAGAAGATTCTTGCAGGTGAAGAGAATAATTTCTTCCAAATTTCTCAATATGAGCAGTAATGTCTAAGATCTTCTAAGAGAGTTATTGCTTTATAGTATGAATATCCCCAAAAAAATTGACCTTCCAAACTTTTAGCTTCTTTTAAAATGCACCAAGGTTCTTAGCAAATATGTACATCATTGTGCCCTTTATTTGAATTTTTGCACCTTTTTGGTCATTTGGAAAATTTTCCAAAATTTCCCCATGCTCTGCCACTCTAGGTGCCACGTGGCGGCATCTCATTGGCCGTGGGGCCTTTCAAGGGAAAATTTTTCCAAAAAACTCTGCCAAGCCATAACTTCAAAAATACATGGAGTTAGGAGGAAAACTTTACCTTTCTGGAAAGCTGAGAAAGAGATCTATCCAATGGTGTCATTTCCAGAAGGTTTTGATTGCATAAAAAGAAAAATATTATGACTGAGGCACAAGAGAGGAAAAAATGAGAGGAGTTAGCCACAAAAAATGAGCAGGGGCACATTTTGGATAACAATTTTGGCGACTCAGAGGGGTCATCTGCCTGCTGGATGAAGTTGCTAGTTGCCTGAAGCATCCATTGGGCATGGAGTCATGAGTTGTAGCCTGTAAACTGATCTGAACTTTGAAAACCTCCTCTCTGAGCCACTTGGAAACCCACTGAAATGGACTGTGCAAGAGCAAAACCAGCACCACAAAAACTATGTACAAAACTAAAAGTCATACATGCTCCAAAATGGAACATGTAGAGTGTGCACAAGCACTTCTTTTACTGAAATCAAAACTAACTATCCTACTCTAACTGGAAGCAAAAGTGGGCTAAACAAACCCTGCAACTGGTTGGGAGAAATAGCTTCCCTTTCTCAAAATTTGCAACCATGCAACTGATTTGGCACTGAACATGGCTGATTGGATGAGTGGAAAATCAACAAGAAGATGGTATTCTACCCAAATCATCAAGGTGTCAAGTGAAAACAAATCCAATACCTCTTTTAGTTGCTCTGCATTTGGATTGAAGAGGTATGATAGCTGATCCTTGGTACTTTTTAGCTCACCCTCATGCTTAGAAGCAAGCATGACTGGTTGTGACTTCTCCTTTGACTCTAATGAAGTCAAATACCTTATTGGGCAAGGTATGATCCGTTTGATATGCCCATAGCTCTGATTTTCAATTCCAAAAATGGAGTCTTCTTGTAGACCTTCTTGGGTGGGTGATGTGGAAGCAATGGTAGGAATTTTCTGCCCTTTCTCTTCCTTCATGGCAACATGGACCTCTTCAATAGTGTGCAACTCCTCGTTATTGATTGCAACATCCAATGAAGTTGTTTTTGCATTGTTGTTACCTGCTGCAATACATTGTTGGCTTTGGGGCTCCTCCATTGTAGCTTTTGGAAGATCAAATTCTTCTAGCTTTGATTCAAGAGGCATGTTGCAAACTGTAGGTTGTTGTCCTTGAACTCTTTTGTCCATGGCAGCAAGTTCTTGTTGTTGGAGAACGAATGGTGAAGAAGGAAACATGGTAATTTCAGCTAGCTCTTCATCTAAACATTCTTCTAAGTCTGATGGCAAATCAAACTCTTGAATGTCTTGCTGCAGCAAAGTCTCTCCCTCTTGTATGGTGGCCTCCAAATCTGCATTTTCTTCACCCTGTATAACTTCATTTTCAAACATGAAACTTCTCAATCCAAACTCATCCCAAAAATCAGATTGTTGGAGAGATGAAGTGGGAGAGAAGCATGAAATTTCTTGTGCCTTTTGCTCACAATTTGGACTTGTTTTATTCACCTCCATAATGGCTTCATCAATCAAATCAGCCCCTTCAAATGAAAGCAAAAACGTATCAATAATGCTTCCTTCTTCTACTGTTGTAAAAAATGACTTGACCTCATCCATTTGCTCCTCAAAGATGGGGTTTTGAGATGGTTTTCCTTCCTTCTCGATGGCTGATTTTGCAGTGCAAACTGGATCAGCATTTTCTTTAGGCAAAGTGCCAACATGGACACCCAACTCATCACCAACAAACTGTTGTTTTTCTCACTTCACTGCTACTGTTTTCCTTAATTGGCATTCTGATTTTTATCCTCCCAACATGGATTTGGGAATGCAAGAGGAGAAGTGCATTGTAACTCAATTGATTTTACAATTTTTTGTGGTGGTGGAGGAGGTAGGAACTCTTGTTTCTTTGGAGGGAATGGCTGTTTGGAAGGGAAAAGGACAGAAGAATTGAGATGGGGTGGAAGACTAGGGAATGGAGAAATGGATTCAACACTTGGGACAGTAGATGGAGAGTTTAAAACTTGACACTGCTGAGATAAAATAGATTGGGAAAGAAGGAGAGAAGAGGCATGAGATGGTGTGCTTACCTGTTGACAAGGTTGTTGAATACTCCTCTCATACACCTTTATTCCTTCAGTCCACTTTGCAAGCAATGGTAGTGTTGTAATCATGAAGTCTAGCTTCTCTTGAGGGCTATAATGCCTTGGAAAAGGTCCCACCCATGGACAAGGTGCTCTACAACCAACTCTAAATGTTTTCATTTGTGTTTGAGCCCTGGATTGCACCATGTTTACCTCCGTCTTTTGGATTTGTTCCAACAGATCTACATTTTCTTTTTTACTACCCTCACAACCAGCATACCCTTGTGCTTGACATGCTTCATATCCAAACTGACTTTGGCACTGCTACTCATATGGGTAGACATGCTGATTTTGAATTTGATCAAAATGTTATTTGGAGGATTTGTAAAACATGTTGGAGGTGTGATATACTGTTGTTTTAAATGTGAATTCCATGATGGAAATGAATTCATGATTGCACAACTTTATGGAATGGAAAAGAATGAAAATGATGGAAAGAAGAATGGATAGAAATGAATGGAAAACAGGTCTGTAATTTAGAGAATGAGTTGTTTACCAGATGGAGTCACCAGATGTGCTTTTGAAAGTGCCTCCAAAAGGCTGAATCTTTAACAGGACACACCAACCTATCAAAGATAAAGTGGAAGACCTCTAAGGTCCCACCGGGTATGCCAAAACTATTGTTGCCAAATCAGCAGCACCCCCTGGATGTTGATCAGATTTCTAGTTTGATTACCCTATGCATCCAGTGTGATTGCACAACATTGAATCCTCTTCCCAAGTGTGGGACTCACAAAAATGGAAGAGGAATCTCTAGATTAGAGGCTGGTTCCTCAAATCTTATGATCATCTATTTCACTAGCACAATTGCAGAGGTTTAAACTCCTAAATCTACTCTAAATTCCAAGGAGACAGAGATAGAAAATGCAAAAAAGAAAGAACTAATGCTAATAGGTGATGCACCAAAGGAGTTGTAGATTCCTGATGCTACATGAAATATACAATCCATAAGGAAACACAGCAAAAAACATGCACAAATGCTCAAAATGTAATGAAAGATCAAGAAAACAATGATAGATATATGAAAGGATTGAGGGATTTTAATCACAGAACATATATCAACATCTTAGATCCAATACAGTACATTACAGTGATCCAGAGGCAAGAAAAGGTGCTGCATTACATGGAAAGGTAAAATTTCTTCATAGATTCTACCAAGGAGGAAGAAAAAGGAAGTTGCAGAGCTGAAAAAAGTGTCTCTCTTTGCAAAATGAACTCATTTTGGCTTTTACAGTGCAAACCACGACCCCAGGAGAGAGAAACGGGGGAAAACGTGTAAGGGGTTAAACCATTGACAAAAATGCCATCAAAACAGCATGGGTGCCTTGACAGACCCATTCCCTGACATTTTTAACCATGCTGGGAGAGAATGCTAGCCATTCTTCATTAAAAATGGTGGTTGAAACGTCATTTCTGTCCATGACCACGTGCCATAGGATTTTCTTGATTTTATCTCTCCAAACTCCACCTAAATACAAAAATGACCTTGGAATCTTGTATATAATTTTACCATATTTCCATTGATATAAAGAACGTGAAAAACCAAGCTCTGGATCGAAAGATATGGCCATTTGAAGTTTTAGGGCAAAATAGGGCCAAATCGGGTTGGTAGGCAAAAATTTAAATTTTTGCACCTTTTTGGTCATTTGGAAAATTTTCCAAAATTTCCCTGCACTCCACCACTCTAGGTGCCACGTGGCGGCATCTCATTGGCCGCGGGCCTTTTAGGGGAATTTTTTTCCAAAAAACTCCGCCGAGCCATAACTTCAAAAATACATGGAGTTAGGAGGAAAACTTTACCTTTCTGGAAAGCTGAGAAAGAGCTCTATCCAATGGTGTCATTTCCAGAAGGTTTTGAGTGCCTAAAATGCAAAATATTATGACTGAGGCACAAGAGAGGAAAAAATGAGAGGAGTTAGCCACAAAAAATGAGCAGGGGCACATTTTGGATAACAAGCATATACCATCTTCACTGAACTCTAATAATAACAATACAAATTTCAAAATTTGATCTATCATATTGTTTTCTTTTCTTGAATAACCAAGAGGACCTCAAAACATACTTTGATAGACTTGGAACAAGCTCATGGAATAAAAAACATTTTAAATATACTTTTAGAGACCTTAGAATTTCAATTTCAACTATACTTTTGAAATAAATATAGTATTTATACCACCTAACATGATGAAGATGGACTTTAAGACTCTTTTCTCACATTCCACCATCTAAAACATATTTGACATAGACTGACACAATTTTTCATAACATTATGACAGATGAGAACAACTAACTAAAAAACCTACTAATGACAAGAACTCGAAAACACATCGATATGTCACTTTCCATCAAGTATCCCATACTCCTAGGATATTCAAGATTCTTGCAGGTGAACTGAAGCAGTTCTTCCAGATTTCACAATATGATCAGTAATGTCTAAGATCTTCTAATGCAAACTTACTTCCTTGATAGTATGAACTTCTCTCCCAAAAAAATTGACCTGTCCAAACTTTTATCTTCTATTTTAAATAAATCATTGGATCTTAGGTCACATTTCATACTGATAATCTGATGCTCTTAACTTATATCCACTTGATCAACCATCTCTCAATAAGACTATCCAGGATTATGATTCATAAATCCTTAGCCAACTCATTCATGAAGGGAGGACTTCTTCTTTTATGAGGATCTTCCGCACTTAATAATGAAGGGTTGAAATCTTCTAGATGTACCTCTGAGGAGATTTAATTTGGACAGAAGTCAGATATATTGAAATATGCCCTTCCTTAGAGCTAAGAGCATTTGTCTAGCAACAATACCATGGATATGGTTTTTCCCAAGTCTACAGTTCGACCAGGTGAAAGTAACACAATGAAGATCAAAATCAAAAAAGTCACCTTGTCTAATGAATTCAGCCAAAGAGTCCATGCTATTGAAATTCACCGGATAACCTCATTGCTTTTCACCATTCCTAGAGACCTTCTTTTGCAATCTCTAGCTCTATGAGCTAAGCGAGATCATTACGACTATTTCATGAATTCCAGCATAACTCATCTAAATAAATAACCATTAGGCTCATCGACATTAGGTTGGATAACAAGGTTGATACCAATCTTACCCGTATCAACTCCAATATATTAAAAGTCACCTTCTTATCAAATTGAGAACTTTTGACGAACTTCACCCCATAAAGGACATGCGGGTTCCATAGAATGTAAATACCTCCAGAATTGTCAACACTAGGTTTATTATTAGGCAACTAAGCCACTCTTTGGCCACAGCGTAAGAATCCCTTGCAATCAGCCTTAAGTATAGTCTTCTTCTAACCTCTCATGACTTATTCGAAGAGTACTTCAATATGATATTCTACTAGGAATCTTTTATTATTGGGAGTTTTGACCTCTCCTCAATATTCTAGAAAAAGTGATCTTTATTTATCCTTGAGAGATTTAGACATACTTGCACCACTCCATGAGATTAAAGTAACCTTGATGTTCCTCGTGTACCATTTTGTGTTCTATCTCCATGCACTTAATCTGATACTTGCAAGTTATGAGGGCCTACCTTTTTGAATGAGAAACCCACATCACTGTCATCTCTTAATGAAGCCTCAATATCTGATAGACATACCAGGTTACTTAATGTCTTCAAAGGATCTCACTTCAAGTTTTTGTGTTATGCACACTTAATTATTTATCTTACATGGGATGGATATAGCCAAATTACGGCTATCATAACTTCTGAATATCATGATGTATCTCTTTCATATATGATATATTATCATTATTGGGTTGGCCTTGCTGATGGCCATATCATAGGAATACTATAAATAGGGGTTAGTAAGTACTGGATGATCATATATGTTGAGTATTTGAGTCTTATTGTATGGTTTTGGAGGTTTCCCCCTCAAATTGGCTCAAGCTATTATACTTTCATATTGAGAAAAATTATCTGCAATATTGTGTTATTTTGTGTTATATTACTAGTGATAATCATATTTATTCAAGTAATTTCATTACAAGTGGTATTAGAGCTTGATCTCGGCCAGCACAACGCGTCAAACCCTAATTCTGAAGGTTTGGCTATATCTCAAGATTGGTAGAGAATTTTTTTGCAATTTTTTTTTGTGGTGTGGAGAAAGAAGGCAAGTAAAATCTCTCTCCAAATTTAAATAATTTTTGACTTGTTTTACAAAAGTTATTAGTGGTTCTATATTTATCCATAATTTGGCTCCCTAGAGCATGAATTTATTAGAATTTTTATAAGTTTCTTAATATTTTCATAAACCTTTCCAAAAATTTGATAGGGCTTTTTTATGATTTCTTATATTTGGCTAGTAAATTTGTAAAACCCCAAACCCTAAAATTTTCCCCTTTTTTGACTAACCTGAGCTCCAAACCCTACATCATGACCAGTAGATATACCCGATGCCAAGGGAAAGGTAAAGAAACTCCAGGAATGACCCCAACTAATGAATATATGGATTTAGAGTCTATCTTTTCGGGAGTATCTGATGTGGTCATCCAACTTTAGGAAAGTGGTAATCAATATGGTCAATAAGGATGACCTTAATGTTGAGCTTCATCAACTGAAAGGTAGCCTTAGGAGTGAGATTCAGAAGGATTTTCATGTACACTGCAGTAGGAGTTTTTGCATCGTTATTTCAAACACAACTTCCAATTCTAGTCATATGGGTTCCTCTAGCAATGCTCACACATGTCCAAATCACTCCAATCAAGGAGGCTACTTCACTCATTTAGTTGGATCTCCTTGCCAATGATGAGGAATTATTCCAAAAGTGGAAATTCATAAATTTTATGGAATGGATCCACTCAATTGGATTAACCAAATTGATAATTTATTTTATCTCCATTAGATCCCAGCGAGACAAAAGGTAATCGTGGCATCCTTATACCTAGAACCCGGCCAATTTGTTTTGTATCATTGTTTATGTGCTCAAAGGTAGAATAATTGTCTAAATTTCACATAGATATTTTTCACTGAAGAGATTCAATTACACTATAGCTCTAGTTTTTCAGATAATTACTTCATCCAATTAGCAAAGTTACAAAAAACAAGTTCAATTAAGGAGTATGTCCATCAATTCCAAAATATTTCCTTACGTGTAGAGGACATTACAGAAGAGTATTTGAATGATCTATATCTTGGGGGTCTTAAGGACCACATTGAACATGAGGTGTGCATCTTTAATATAATGAAGGTTTCTGATTCTATTATCATGGTGCATGTTGAGCAGAGGAAAAATTTATTTCCAGTAGAAGGCAATCCTTCTCTAGCATAAATATTGTAACACCTTGTCATCCATCGTACCCTCAGCCAATTCCGTTGACACCTCAACAAATTGAAGAAAAAAGAGCCAAAGGGTTATGCTTTAATTATGATAGCAAATATGGACCAAATCATAAATGTTTTGAGAAAAAAATGTTCTACATTGAAGGATCTGGTGATGAGGAAGAATATGAGGGAACATTAAGTAGAGGAAGTGGAAAAATTAGAGGAAGAAGTCTGAAGATCCTCATCCCATTATTTCATGTAATGATCTATCAGGTATTATTACTCTACAAATCCTTCAGGTTTTGGGTTATCTTAAGAAGCATAAGGTGACATTATTGATTGATTCGGGGACCACACATAATTTCATCAATCATAAGCTGATAGCTAGATTAAATTGATTCATCTACCCAACACCTGAATTTCAAGTAATGATTGCAGATGGTGGCATAGTCCAATGTTTAGGTAAATTCCATAAAATTATACCTATGATGGGTGACTACACATTGTAATCTAATTCCCATGGGTGGAGATGATATTGTCTTAGGAGTTCAGTGGCTCACAACTTTGGGCACCATAGAGATAAATTTCTAGGAATTGTTCATGTGCTTTCATTCTGAGGGTAAATAGTTTAAACTTCAAGGTCTACAATCTAAAAATCCTCAAGTGGTGAGCTCTCACCAAATGTATAAGATTCTTAAAAGGGGGTCTGAATGTTTTGTAGCACGATTATTCTCCATGGAAGTTCAACTGCCAATGATGGTAGTGCATCCTGATCTTCAAAATTTAATTAATCAACATGCATTTGTATCTAAGGATCCTAGAGGATTTCCTCCTGAAAGAGAGCATGATCATGCCATTTAGTTTATTCTAGGAATCCAACCCCCCAACATCAGGCCTTATAGATACCATATGTGTAAAAGAGTGAGATCGAGAAGATGGTGGAGGAAATGTTGGAAATGGGTATTATTCATCACATTAAGAGTACTTATTCTACACCAGTGTTGATGGTGCACCACAAGGATGGAAGATGGCGCATGTGTCCATACTACGAAGATAATTTAACAAGCTACACTATCAAAGATAAGTTTCTTATTCATGTCATTGATGATTTACTATATGAGTTGCATGGTGCCATTTATTTTATAAAACTAGATTTGATTTCTAGGTATCACCAAATTAGAGTCAAGAAAGAAGATATTCATAACGACAACTTTCAGAAATCATCAAGGCCATTATGAATTCCTAGTGATGCCATTTGGTCTTACCAATGCATCCCTCCACATTCCAAAGTCTTGATGAATTCAGTATTTACACCATTCCTAAGAAAGTTTGTCTTAGTATTTAACGATGATATACTCATCTACAACAAATCATGGGAGAAACACTTACATCATGTCAATACTGTCTTAGCAAGTCTTAGAGAAACATCAATTATATGCCAAGCCTTCAAAGTGTTCTTTTGGGGTACATGAATTGGGATACTTGGGCCATATTGTTTCTCATGAAGGTGTTAAGGTGGACCCTCAAAAGATCTGGGTGATGGTGGAATGGGAAGTCCCAAGATCCCTCAAGCACTTACGAGGTTTTTTAGGTCTCGCAGGGTATTATCATAAATTTGTAAAAAAACTATAGCACTATAGTAGCACCACTTACAAAATTATTGAAGAAACACTCTTTTCAGTGGAATTAGGAATCTTTTACGGCATTTGAAAAATTGAAGGTGGAAATGTGCACCACTCCAATATTGGCAACTCCAGATTTCTCCAAGACCTTCATAGTTGAATGCGATGCTTCAGGAAATGGGATTGTAGTAGTGTTATCCCGTAAAATTTGCAAGGGAAATTTTACAGATAACTTACCAAAATTTTGTTCCATTCCCTCGTCAGGGACCCCTTGCATTCGGAACGTTGCAAAATCCCTTCCCGGGAAATCTAGTTTTCCAAACTTAGCCATTTTTGGTCTTTTTTGGTCGGGCACACATAATGACTATGCAACATAAAATTTTTATGCGCCCCCTTTAAATCCTTTGGCGCATGCTTTCTTGTGTCAACAGGCGTTTTGGTGTGCCTCACTATGTTGAGCCTCCCTTGCATGCGCCAAGGCGCATGCGCCTCCATGTCAACAATACATTTGTTGCGCCACTTTTTGGTGCGCCAATGGCGCACATATTCCTCTGTCGACATCACTTTCAGTGCGCCAAGGGCGCATATAACTTTGTGTTGGTGAGTCTTTCAATGCGCCACAGGGCGCACGCTTTCTAGTGCCGACAATGCTTTTCATGCGCCACTTAAAAAGTTGGTGGTGCATTTATTACTACCTCGCCTATATAAAGGCGCGTCTGCACTGTCATTGTCACTAAACACAAATCACGTGATTATTTTTCTCTGTACCTGTCAGCGCACCAGCCCTGTCACTTTCAAAACTTTTTGTGGACCTGTTTGCACACTTCTCCACTATTTATCCTGGTAAGAGGTCCTCTTCTTTTGTGCACTTTGTGTTTGTGGTTTTTGGCTACTTGTTGGTATGGATTGGATTGGAAAGACTGTGAAATCATGAACTCCCCCCCCCTTCCTTGTTGTCTTTTCCATTCTTCCACATATTCTTCCTCCTCTTTCCAGATCTGCTAGTAGAGGAAACTCTGTCCTAAAAAATAGCTTGGAACTCTCTGAATAAAGCTTCTTCATAACCCAATAAACCCTGCAAAAGGAGCTTAACCACATGCAAATCCCTCAAGAAAAGAATCATGGCTTGAAAAGAAAACACTGTTATTTTCTCCATTGGCGCATCTATCATCCCTGCAACATAACATACAGTTGCGCCAATGGCACATGTCCTCTTCTTGCAACATAAAGAGCAGTTGTGCCCTCATGGCGCACTTCCTTCGCCTGTTACAGCCACTTTCCCTGTGCCCTCTTGGCGCACAAAACTTGCATGCAACATTTCAAAACCATGCGCCCTTTGGCACTTCCTGCATGTATGCAACACCAACTAAATATGCGCCAATTCCCCCTGATAAATCGGCGCAGGCGCATCCATTGTTACAACAACATCATGTTGTGCAGACCTTCCATGCGCCGCGCCAAGTTCTCCTGTGGCGCATGAAAAAATGATGTTACACGCATTATACCTGCACCCGTGTAACATGAAAAATATCTGCGCCCTTTATAAAATACATGTACATGGCGCAGGCGCACTTGTGCTTACAACAACAAGAAATGCAATCTGACGTGTCCATGCACCATGCGCCTTTTGGCGCTGATTTATCCCCTACCACATCCCTTTCCTGTGCGCCTTATTATTTAGCCCTGCAACCTGCAGTATTCATGCACCCTGAGGCCTTAAAATTGCTAACTCTTTCTTCTGTCAGCATTTTAATGGAAAATCAAACAGCTGACATGACTTTCTTGCATTGGGTTTCACTTCTTATTATTATTGCAGATCAGCAACTAAGTTCAGAGTCACATATGTCAACATCAAGCAAGAAACCTACCAAATCTAAGGGTAAAGCCAAGCTCACAGAAGAAGAAATGAAGTATAAATATCAGAGGGTCAGAATGCCCAAATCCCAGGCAGAGTATGACGTAGATATCAGAGACTCAGAGCTGGGTCATATTGATATGGAGGATTTCTTGACCAGAACCAGGAAGGTCACAAGAAGTCCATGGAAGGACAAATTGATAGGCAGTGCCCTGCACTTTTCTAGAGGAATCCCAGTTAGCGCCATGAACAATGAATTTATGATGGTAGTTTCCCGATGCTACAATAAAGACACAAGATGTGTCCACAATGAGAAGGGCGAGGTTATAATCAACCTCATTTCCCGTCATTTCGAAATAATGCTCGGCATCCCTCAACACCGGCACTTTGTGGCCGTCAGCCGGGAAGATTGCATCAAGGCCTGGGATGACAATGAGGATCAGTGTATGCAGCTGATGAACGAGGTATATTTGAAAAATAAAAAGGTGGTGACTCGGTGGCCACAAGTCATTCATCGTAGTGACTTTTCAGAGGAACTCAGCGACACCATCACATTCCTGAGCAGAGTCTTTGGGCTTCCTGATGCCCATTATTTTCACAAGTGGATGTTGCGGTACCTTGAAACAATGAACAAAAATGTGCCCGATCAACGCTTTGAGTGGGCAGAAATCATAAACAGCACGATATCGGAGCAGCTACAACAACTTAACACAACGGGGAGGTTCTATATGAACTCCTACGTGGTCTATGCTGCAGCTTCAGAAAGGGACTATCTGGCTCTGATGCGGTGTGGGGTTTGGCCCCAAGTTAAGATTTATGAATATTATCCAGAACTGAAGCTAGAAAATAGTATTCCCCAGTTCACAAAGATCAACGATGCCTTCTTCTACGGCATCATCCGCCTCTTGAGGCCGAATATGACTCATGGTCGCACGATCAAGAGTATTGTAGTAGCTACCGAGAAGTGGGGGGCCCTGTTCACTCAATTCCCCACGTTCACCTATCTAAGGGCGGATAACTTCTTGGGGGAACCAACTAAACTGCCAAGGTATGCCGGTCCCAAATTGATCCTGCTTGAGCTGTCAAGGCAACTAATCACCTACCATGAGAAGTGCCTCAAGAGAAAGAAGGGTGGAACTCCTTTCCCCCTCACAGTGGGTAGGTATACGTGTCTCACTCACCATAAGGCAAAAGACATGTTTGCAGAGCTGGAGCTGCTGAATCTGAAACATAACTTCCCAGAAAGGCCCACCTTCAACCGAGGGCCAAGCTCGACCCGATCCACATCCCTCAGATTGAAGATATCTACATCGATATATATCATGAGCTTGAGCTCAGGAGGAAGGACCATTCTCGCTTGGCCTTAGCAGAAATCATCTAGTACGAGGTGGCCATCGTCCCCAAAGGCTACCAAACTACTGAGCAAGAAGTAGATCAAGTGTATCTTGACACAGGTGGGGACGATTGGCCTTTCGCGGTGATTGATAGAACTAAAGCACCCCAGACAATAGAGGAAAGGGTCAAGGAAACTTTGCGCAGGACGGAGCATTGGTGCCGAATGAACGGGCTCATCTACCTCGGAGTCGATTTCACAACCTCTCTGTTGGGCAACGCACCTCCTCGATCAAAGCAGCCAAAAGGCAAGGGAAAAGGAATAGAGGGTGAATCCAGTTCCACCCAAGAGGAAGCTCCTAAAAGCCCTCCTTCCGCTTCACAAAAATGGGTTTGAATCCCGAAAATCTCAGAGGAAGAAGCGGCGGAAGATGTTCCAATAGGCATATCCACCTAAGATGTGGCCGCGGCTATGACAACTAAGGTCCCTTCTGTTCCTTCTCCTTCTCCTCCTTCCCCTCCTCGAGTGACTCAAGCAACCATTCCTTTGGTCGTGTCCTCTCCCCCTTCTTCTTCTGTTCCTCCTGCTTCCTCGTCCATCTTCTCTTCTCTCGCGGACTTGTCCCCCTCCATTTCTTCCCTCATCTCTGAGCTCCCTTCCCTTCCTATGTCTTCCACCCTTGCAGTATCTCTTCCTCCCGTGGGCACTTCTTTGGCCTCCCTCTCGATGCCACCGCCACGTGTCTCCACATTTTTCCCTTCTACTACTGCAGTTGCCCCCTTCTCTGTTTCTGGTCCTTCTCCCCTAAGTCCAGCCTGGATCTCCCAGCACCTAAGTCAACAGAAAAGGAAAGTTCCCATCGCACCGATGGACTTTTCCGTTATCCCATCAAAAGGGTCCAAGAAGCAAAAGCCTATCACACGCTTCTCTCAGAGTGCTTCGAGAGAGAGGGTAATGGAGATCGCATACCCCAATCCTCTGAAAGATAAAAAGGATCTGTCTTCGACAGATTACATAGTGACTCAAGTCACAATGGGGACGTCTTCTGAAAGCCTTCAGGGAGAGGCCCTATCTGTAGTTGACGCCCTCTGCAAGAAGCTTCAAGAAGCAAAAGAAGAGAAAAGGCTACTGAAAGAGCAAAATAAACATCTGCTCCACGCCTTACAGAAGATGGGCAGTGCGCCTCCCACATCTGCCGCCGAAACTCCTCAGCCTCTGAGTCAGGATAAAATTAATGAATATGTGAAGATCGGCGAGCAAGGTATGGCAGTTTCCGCCTGGAGGAACCAAATCCTCAAGGACAGTGAACGAGTGATCGCCAAGTTCACCGATTTGTATCTGAACATCAACAAGGTGAATAAAGAGCTCCAGGCGTTAGCAGGACCCATATCCGAAGAGCTGGACCATGCTAGGCTGCAGCATGAGACCTTTCAACGAATGTTCGACTGTTTAGTCAAAGATCTGGTCAAGTTCGGTGTTTTTGGTCACCCCAGGGCCCTCAATAAGACCCTTTCCACTCTGGATTACCGGATGGATCAACTGGAATTCGTCCTCGAAAATATTGATAAAGTAAAAGAAGAAGCCCTGGACGCAATGCATCAGATGGAACAAATTATTCTAACAATGTCTCCAGGGTTGCTTACTCCTTCTTTCGCCTTAAGGAAGGTTGAAAAAACCATTCAGATCTTCAAGGAGATCGTTTCGCAAGGGCTAGGACCAAAGGTCACTTTTGACGCAGAATCCATCAATAACCTGCTGCCCTGTCGGGACTTCATCAGGTTCTTAATAGAAGCAGAGAATGAATATTCCAAACTCCCAGAGAAGCTCACAGACGAGCGGGAGACTTGCGAGGCTATCACTGAGCGACACAAGGATCCTTCCTAGGATCAATTAGAGCCCATGATCAGCAAGTTCATGGAATACCGTGCCCAATTCCACATCTCGTCACCTGAGCAGCAGCAGAAGCAGGGTCCCCCCTTTCAGCCGCGGGATGACGACGATGAATAATTTCTCTCTCTTCTTCAACTTTCTTTTTGTAAATGTCTAAAGTATGTTGGCACAAATGATGACATCGTCCATGTTGCACCATGGGATGATGTCATCCATCAAGTTGTCAAAAGTCAACATGACTTTGAGATATTTTGTAGATATTATGTAAATAGGTGGTTGGTTCCTTTTTGCCTTCCTTCTTCTCCTTCTTCTATAAATACTCGGATACTTGTTGTATTTGGGGGGTGAATACTTTTCAGATGAGAGATAGAAGTAACGCGAAGATTTTGAACTCTTTGTAACAGAAACAAACAATGAATACAATATATTTAGACTTTGTGCTGAATACATGTGTTTTTATATCAGATCTTTCTTATGTTAGATTTGTATGATTGTTCTGTTGGATTTGCTTCTATTTTGTTGTCATTTATTCATCAGTATTGCTTTATCCATCTATGCAAGTAGGTTCGGCTTTGTTTACTACCAACCCAAACCATAGACCCTTTGGCCCTTCTGCTTTGGAATTAATTTCTTTTCTCCCTTCGGATCTGATCTTTCCTCCATCTTCCCCTCCTTTCTTTTCTCCTCACAGCCGGAAATACACCTACTGGGATGAGATCCCAAACCTCCGAAGGCAAAATATTGTGAGACTTGCACAGATTCCTACCGGTAGAATAGCAATAAACCAGTTTTGCTTTGCTAACTCAAAGAGGGGCTATGCCCTGCACACTGTTGACTCGTTTATCCATAAATATGCCCAAGTGACAGATTTTTGAACCAACAAGTAGTACTTATGCAAGAAGTACATCCAATATCATTTGAGAGTCAGAAGCTAAAAGGAAATAATTTATTGAATCCCACATTTGAGAAGGAAATGATGGCAATATTACATGCATTCAAACAATCAAGACCATACTTGATGGGTAGACACTTTAAGGTAAAACTGGTCATTATAGTTTTAAATACTTCTTGGAGGAATGACTATCTTTATAAGAACAACAAACATGGGTCACTAATATGTTGGGGTATGAATTTGAGATTTTTTATAAGAAAGGGAAGGAAACTTTGGTCATCGATGCTTTATCTAGGAGGGATGAGTCTACAGAAGAATTGTTATGTGTCATATCTATACTAAAGGCATATTTGGTAGATCAAGCAAGGGAAGAATGATAGAAAGATGCATCAACACATACTCTCATTCATAATATCTAGGTAGATCCATCTATATCAGAATAATTTATATGGAAGGGGGATATATTGTGGTATAAATGTAGGTAAAATCTATGTAAGAACTCTACACTTAAACACTAGGTTCTTTCAGAGCTCCATTCTTCTTCACTAGGTGGTCATTCCAGGTTCTCAAAAACTTATCATAGAGTTAAGTAGGATTTATTTTGGGAGGGGTTGAAAGGAGATGTTCACAAATTTCTGGTATAATGTTTGGTGTATTAACAAAATAAGGGTGAGACCATTAAGACACCATGTCTCCTCCTACATTTGTCTATTCCTAGCAAGAGATGGGAAGAGGTATTGATTGATTTCATCACAAGATTATCTAAATCAGAAGGGAAAAGTGTCATCGTGGTCGTGGTGGATAGACTTACCAAGGATTCTCAGTTTTATTCCTTGGCTCATCCTTTCATAGTGAGTACAGTTTCCATCTCATTTATGGACACAATTCAAAAGCTCCATGGCATGCCCAAAATTATAAAAAGTGATCGTGATCCAATATTTACAAGCAAATTTTGGATTGATTTGTTCTCTTGTTTGGGTACCCAACTAGCCCAAAGTTCATCTTATCATCCTCAATCATATGGGAAAACTGAGGTGGTAAATAAATTTTTAGAGGGATATCTTTGATGTTTTACTTCAAATAAACAAGAACATTGGGTGCAATGGTTGCCACTTGCAGAATGGTGGTACAATACTTCATTTCATACCTCCTCCAAAATTTCTCCATTTCTAGCACATTACAAGTACTATCCTCCATCACTCTTACCTAGCTTGAAGGTCAAACCAAACGTGAGAGCATTCAAATATCACTTTTAGCACCAACACAAGGTAATCTCTAGTCTTAGAGAGAATTTGACAAGGGCACAAAACTACATGAAGAAACATGCTACTCAACATCGTAGTGAGAGACACATTGAAGAGGTTGACTTTGGTTTTGTGTGGTTACATCCATATAAGCAGTTATCATTAAAACAACAGAAGAAAGATAATAAGCTTGCTCATAAATGCTATGGTCCTTACCAAGTGTTGTAGAAAAGTGGTAGTGTGGCATATAGGCTGGAGCTCCCTCTAGGAAGTAAAATACATCCAGTCTTCCATGTTTCTTTCTTGAAGAAAGTTATTGGGCAGCACGCTTCCACCTAGTGAGTACATCCAAAACTGGATGAGGAAGGAAGGATCATGTTGGAACCTAAAGGTATTCTTCATAAATGCACCAAAAGACTGAGGACCATATTCATTACCGAATACCTGATCAAGTGGAAGAATATGGATATTGAGGATGCATCATGGGAGGATGAAGCATTTGTGTAGCAACATCTAAGGCTTCGAAACATTGGGGACAATATTTCTTTTAAGGAGAGAGGCATATTACGCCCTTAATCATATATCCTACATTGGATGTATGTAGCTGACTTGTGGCTATCATAACTTCTTATCATGATGTATCTCTTTCATATATGTTATATTATCATTAATGGGTTAGCTTTGGTTGATGGCCATAGCATAGGAATAGTATATATAGGGGTTAGTAGGTAGTAGTTGATCATATTATTGAGCATTTGAGTCTTATTGTATGGTTTGTAGGTTGCCCCCTCGAAGTGGCTAAGTTATTCTACTTGCATATTGAGATCATTTGTCTATAGTATTTATGTTCTTTGGTGTTTTATTGCTGGTGATAATCAGATTTATACAACTTATTTCATTACAATGTGAGGGAAAGGAAGAAGGATTCTCCAAGAAGAGAACGAGGGTTAGAGGGGGGGGGGAGGAAATAGCTTCAACAGAAGGAACAGATGGATAGAGAACAAGAGAAAACTCAGGAGGGGAAAAAGAGGGGGCAGATGATAAAGGGTGGTCGAGGGGTTGCTGCTCGAGGGGGCTCAAAAGAGGAGATTTCACCCTAATCCAGAACGAAAAAAAGGGTTGGAAGTGCTAACTTCATGTACGAATTTAGGAATAAAATTTCCATTCTTATTTGGAGATACGTTTGATTTCTTTTGTTTAGGGGGTGGTTTTAATGGACAGGACGGGGCCCTATGTCCAATACTCTTGCAGATTGAGCAAGCTTAGGGAATATATTCATATTCAATAGGTTGTGACCATACGCCAAAATTCGATAGGAGGTCTATGGATTTGGACAGAGGGCCAATAACATCAGTGTTAACACAAAAATGTGCATGAATAAATCTAGTTTTATCCTTAGTTTCTTGATCTATGGCGATGAGAGTACCCATAGAAAGAGTGATACCTTCTATAACAGCACGATCCCAAAACTCTAGGGGAAGGCCTAGAAGACGAACCTATACCCGAGCTTGAGTCATGCTTTCATTATGCAGATTAAATCTTACAATCCATTTATGTAGATAGAAGTCTCTTCTTCCGAAAAACCACAGACCTCCAAGGAGAGCACAAGAAAAATCTTCCTTCAAACTGAAGGTAAACATGATGAAGCCATTTTGGCGTGGTCGCAATCTCAAAGGAGCCACAGGGAGCCCACTTCAATCACACCCATTTTTTGATGTCCTCCAAGGGGGTTTGGGAACCATGAGCTTGCCTATCAAAGACAAATCCCTTGAGGTCGTAGCAACAGCTATGATTTGAGAGAGGATCTACAAAGATAAGGTCCCATCAAGGACATATGATTATAGCTTGACAGAATGGGATGTCAAAGGGGTCCCAGCTACCACATTTTTCCATGCCTCAGGCTGACAACGAGGGGACAGGCCACCTGAAGGGTGAGGTGGCGCATTAGAAACAAGACTAGAGGGATCCAACATGGAAGGAGGGAAGTGAGCAGAATTCAAAATCAACGAGGGGGAAACTCCCAGCAAAAATCTAAATTTTTTAAAATCCCTACTTTTTAAAAATTTATATCTTTTCAAAATTTCACTTTTTTGTAAATTTCAATTTTTTCAAAATTTAAAATTAATTTAAAATCACAATTTTTTAGAAATTTCAAGTTTTTAATATTTCAACATTTCATAAAAATTATTGAAATTTCTAATTTTTTTAAATTTTTAGTTTTTGAAATTACAAATTTTTTAAATGTCAAGTTTTTTTTAGTTTTACTTTTTTAAATTCAATATTTGCAATAAAAAATACTTTTTTAAAATTTCAAATTTCAAATTTTTCAAAAGTCCATTTTTTACAATTTCAACCTTTTTGAAATTTCTATTATTTAATTTAAATTTAAATTTTTCAAATTTCATTTTTAAGTAATTTTATTTTCTACAAATTTGAAGTATATCAAAATTTCAATTTTTCAAAATTTAATATTTTTCAAAATTCAACTTTTTTCAAAATTTCCAGTTTTCAATATTTTAATTTTTTTTTTAAATTTCAACTTTTTAAAATAACAATTTATTTTGATATCAATTTTTTCAAACTTTTAAGTTTTCAAAATTCAATATTTTAAACATTTGAATTTTACGAATTTCAAAAATTAAACATTTAAAAATAATTAAAGGTTTTCAAAATTTTAACATTTTAATAAATTTAAGTATTAAAAATTTCGAATTTTTTTTGAGATTTTTCATTTTTTTAAATTACAAAATTTTCAAAATTGCAACTTTTTCAAAATAACTATTTCACAATTACAAATTTTTCAAAAGTTCAACTTTTTAAAGATATTAACTTTTTCAAGCTTTTCCAAAATATTAACTTTTAAATAAATGCTTTTGAAACTTTCAAATATATAAAAACAAACATTTTTCATTTTCTAAAATTTGAAGTTTATAAGTATTCCTCAAATTTATCAAAATTACAACTTTTAAAAAAATATGTTTTTGAATTTAAATTTAACTTTCTAAATATTTCAATATTTTAAAACATAAACTTTTCTAAATTTCATTGTGTTTCAAAATTTAGACATTTTTTTAATTTTCACTGATTGTTTCAAAATTTTAACTTTTTGAAATTTTACTCTGTTTCAAATTTTATATTTTTCAACACTTTAATCTTTTCAAAATTCCAACTACTTCAAAAATTTGAACATTTTCAAAAATTCAAATTTTTTGAAATTTCAACATTTTTACAAATTTTAACTATTTTAGAATTTCAAGTTGTTTAAATTTAAACTTTTGAAATGTTGACTTATTCAACAATTTATAATTTTAGTTTTTTAAATTTCCAAATTTTTCAAATTTCATTTTTTTTAAATTACTATTTTCAAACATCAATTTTTTATAAATATCAAGTTTTTAAAAAATTTAAGTAGTTCAAAATTCAATATCTCAAGGCAGGGGTTAAATTTGACAGCTGTTTAGACGTTTTTAATGATTTTAGACGTAAAATACTTGTAAATATCTGATTTAACCGTCACACGCGACTTGTATATTTAAAACCTTATCGTCAATTTTTATATATATTTGTATATAAAATATAAAAAATATATGTAAATATATATCAAAAAGATATAATAAATATAGAATAGTTAATAAAAAATAGCATTATTTTGTGTTTTTGAAGGGCTGTATTGAAAAATTACTGTCACTCGAAAATTGTTTGACAGGCAGAGGTGGCCATCAAATTTAACCCCCATCTCAAGGATTTGAGTTTTTAAAAACTGAAAAAGTAAAACTTTTTCAAAAATGCATTTTTTTTCAAAATTTCAAATTTTTATTATTTTAAATTTAAAATTTTCAACTATTTTTTAAAATTTCAGTTATTTGTAATTTTGAATTGCCTCTGCTTGTTGATTCATATGCTCCTCCGGTTGCGGCCAAATCTTGGGTAGCTAAGTTGTTTGGAGAAACGGCTAGAGAACCCCTGAAAATCTTTCCAGAGTGGATTGATAATGATCCTCATCTTGATATCCCTGAGGTGATATTGAATAGAGCCAAGTGTAGATTCAAAAATGCAGCGATTGGAAGATTTGGAGGTGTCTGAACATTGATTTTGTACGGGAATGGTGCAAGAGGAAATGGGCATACAAGATGGAAGAAGAGCGTTTGGAGGGAATAGATTTATTTTCTGTTTCCTTGAGGATGCTGACTTGCAAAAGGTGTTGTTGGGAGGCCCATGGTTTTATGGGAAATCTGCCCTATGCTTGAGTCGGTGGTCTCCAAGGCTGAAATCTCACAGCATGTTTCCGGCTCTTCCACTATGGATTCGATTACCGGATGCCCCCTTAGAATTTTGGGAACTAGAAAGATCGATGGGCATCCTAATAGCAGTGGATCCAGCCACCAAGGCACGATCAAGACTGATATTTTCTAGGATGTGTGTTAATGTGCGTGTGGGGGACAAAATCCAAAAAAAAAAATGAATACCCCAAATGATCAATGCGAACATTTAATAATGGTTGAAAAATCACAGGCTTTTCTGTTAAAAATGTCGAAAAGTGGGAAATGAAGCTTTTTCATTGTGTTGCAGGAATCTACAGACTTCACAGGCAAAGGAACGTCGTGAAGAGGAGCTATGTATCCCGGTATCCCAATTCAAATATATTTTACCCAAAGAGAAAATGAAGACGTAGAGGAGGAGGACATGGAATGCTTGGAGGAGGGGACGGAAAACATGTTGGGAGGCAGCGGAGCACCACTCCTACAATGGTGGATGGGAAGTCTCCAGTTCCACACAAATTCAAAATTTGAATCCAATATTTAATGCTCCTGAGACTCCATTCGCTAAAATTTTGAATCCAAATCAGCATGCAATTAAGGCGAGGACTGCTGGCAACGACAAGTTTAGGTAATAAGCATGATTTGCGACGAGATATGGGGAACAATATAATGAATTAGTAAAAGTAAATGACCATTCCAGCAGCGAGCGGAAGAATTCAAATAGTAAAATAAATGGTAATAGAATAGACCACGTGGCAGCAAGAAACGTGGTTGTGCAAAAACACGCCCCAGCTTTGAACAATTGATTGAGGAGGAGATATTAAAGATAATCTCATGCCCTCCTTAAGAGTAGGCGATGGCTGGACTAAGGTCCACCACAAGAAACATATTCCTAAGACTAGTCTTTTTGTTTTCGTGAGGGTTTGACTGGGATTGATGACTAGTATTTAGCTAATCATTGGAAGTCGCGATTAACTGTTGTTGTTGGCCCTCGGCGCTGAGTTGTTGTGGATCATATGTTTTTGTGTTGATTTTTTATTGTTGTTAGGTTCTTTTCTTGGCAGATCACTTCTGTTTTTGGGATTTCTTGTTATATCTTCACGTTTTACTTTTTGTGTGCTTTCAATTTGTGAAATCTAGTTTTTGAGTTTCCTTGTACAAGGGTATGGTCCCTTTCAAAAAACTATTTTCCAATAATAAAAGGAAAAAAAATTCAAAATTCCAAAATTTTAAAAATATTCAACTTTTTTAAACTTTCAATTTTTTCATAATTAAATTTTTTAAATATCAACTCTTTCACTATCTAAAATTTCTTTTTTTTTCATTTCAACTTTAATGAAATTTCCACTTTTTAAATTAAAAATTTATTAAAATGTTAAGTTTTTCAAATTTCAATATTTTCAAATATATGATTTCCTCAAAATTGAAAACGTCGACTTTTTAAAAATTTCAACTTTTTCAAAATTTTAACTTTCAAAAATTTAAGTTTTACAAAATTACAATATTTTAAAATTTTCAAGTATTAAAAAATTTGTACTTCTTGAAATTTTGCTCTTTTTGTGAAATTACAACTTTTCAAAATTACAATTGTTTCATACTTGCAACTCTTAAAATTTGAAATTGTTTCATAATTAAATTTTTTTCAAAAAAATTAAGTGTCAAAAATTCAAGTTTTACAAAATTTTAAAAAATCTTGAAATTTCAACTTTTTTAAACTTTCAACTTTTTTAAAATTTAAAAAGTTTTTAAATATAAACCTTTTCACATTCAAAATTTGAGTTTTATAAAATTTCAATTTTTAAAAAATTTCTACTTTTTGAAAATTGGAGTTTTTCAAAATTCAAAATTTAAACTTTTTTGAAATTTTAAAATTTTCAAAATTTAAGTTTTAAATTTTTGCAAGGTTTTCAAAATTATTATTAACATGTTAAAATTTGCATGATTTATTAAATTTCAAATTTTGAATTTTTTTAATTACCAAATTTTCAAATTATTAACTTATTGAAAAAAGTTGATACTCTGCCCTAAGCAATACTCTACTCTAAGCGATGGTTTCTTGCCCTAAACGTCTCCTCGTAACTTCCAGAAATACTCTGCGCTTTCCTCCTAACGTGCAGGGCGACAGCAGGGCATCGGGTGGGAGAGACCCACACGAAAATGCAGAAGCTCATCAGAAAAAAAACGTCAAACCGTACTTTGGACGCGGCCATGGTTATGGGGATGTGCTGGGATTTGCAAATCTGTTTCCTGAGATTTCAAGGGTGACTACAGGCTTCGGAAACCCTAACCAATCTCCTAGTTGCGTGAATAAAGGAGGCTGCAGATTATCAAGAGGGGAAACGACATTGGGGGGACATGGATCCACTAGTATCACTGACTGTAATCCTAGGGGTGGCCGGGATCACTAGGAGAACATTGATCCAAATCTTTTGCGAGGCCATGGATCTAAACAAAAACAAGATGCACCGAACACTAAACAGAGAAGGTTTGCAGACCTATTTCCTGAGATTCCACTGGAGGCGCCATTTGAAGCTTCGATTCCAATTGGGGGTTTCACTCAGATCCCTGCCAATAAGGATTCCTCCCCTGTTACAATGACAGAAGCTGCAAATAAGAGATCATTTAGGGAGGTTTTACAGAAAAAGCCAGAGTTTGCAAGCATGAAGCCTTTTGAGACCAACCCATGTATAACCTTTGGAGATGAAGTCCTCGAAACAGAAGCATTTTCTCAAGCTCATGCCTTAATTTGTCGATTTGCTGGACTCTAGCCTAGTCTACCTATCTTACATGCATGGATCTCCAAACATTGGATCCCACTCCTAGAAGGACGGTTAGATCTCTACCCTTCTGCTAAGGGCATTTTTATTATTGCTTTCAAATCCATTGCCGATAAGAATATCATTGCTAAGCAACTCTGGGTCTGTCAGCAAAAATACCTTATTTTAAAACCCTGATTCCCATCATTTAACCCACTCATTGAATCCTTCTCTCGTAAACCGATATGGATTTGATTACCCCACCTTCCTCTGCAATTATGGGATCAAAAGTGTCTGATATCCATAGGTAATGCCTTGGGCAGTATCATTAACATTGACTCCCAAACCTCCGATTTTACCCATACAACCTATGCAAGAATTCTTGTTGAGATTGATACTTCAAAGGATCTTCTAGCTCATATTGAGCTAAAAGTGCAAGATAGATCCTGGACTCAGCCTCTGGACTATGAAGGCCTGCCTTTTAGATGCAGGAGATGTTTCTCTTTAGGACATTCAGCCACTAATTACGAGATAGTAAAACATAAAAATTATGAGGCCAACTAGTGGAAAAATGCCCTCTCGGAACATATGGTGTTCAAACCTAAAGACATTCCCGATGCGGATGAGGACGTGGCTACTGTCCCTGATACTAATATTGATACTGGCATGGACGACAGGATGGAAATGACCCCTTTGGGTGAAAATTCACCCGGGGATGAAACTAAAAGGACCAGAAACATTGAACCAAACGTGTCTATAGCGTCTGAGGTCCCCCCTGGTTCAAGCAATACATATCAGCCGATAGCTGACCTTGAAGTTCTTATTCCTATGCAGGAAATTCCGGATGCTTGGATCACAGTTAGGAAAAAGAAAAATTCCTTTTCCAAGAAAACTGCCTTTCCTTCGAGGTAGTTCTCCACTGCTACATTCGGCTATCTCTAAGCTGGACAACAGTTGTTTGCTTGTTGTTCATCAGCTATTTTTTTGTTGTTGTGTTGTTGGCTTTTGGAACTTCTCTTGGTAGATTGCTTTCTTTTCTGCTGTGTGGGCCTTAAGTGTTTAAATCTGGTTTGTGGAGCCTTGCTGTACAAGGGTATAGTCCCTTTCAAAAAACTATTTATCAATAATAAAAAAAAAACTTATTGAAAAAAGTAACTTTTTCAAAGTTCTTTGCAAAATCAAGTTTTTCTAAATTTAAAGTGAAATTTTCATTTTTTTTTAAATTAATCACTTTCCAAATTTCAATTATATTTGTGCAAAGAGTAGAGATTATAAAGGACAAGCGATGTCAAGTACGACTTGTGTTGCAAGGATTTTCTGGGATGCACACAGCAAGCCTGTCAAGCTCTCTCCCTCCTAGAGAGATCCCTGGTTCAATCATTGATAAAGCTAGGACTAAGTTTAAATTTGCACTTGTAGGTAGGTTTGCTAGCATAAGACCGAATATTGATTTTGTAAGAGATTGGTGCAAAAGAAAATGGACATGTAAAGTGGAAGTCAGAGCACTAAATTGGGAGGGCTTTCTGTTCTGTTTTCTTAATGATATGGAGTTGCAAAAGGTGATTCAAGGGGCACCATGGTTCTACGGGAATGTTTCCCTTAGTGTTCATCGCTGGGAACCAGGGCTGTCTCAGGGTTCTCAAGACTAGTCTTTTACCACCTATGTATCATTGTTCCTGTAGAGACAAAAATACCCAAAAGAATTTTTTTGAATTCCCCAGATGAAAAGTGGGAATAATCCATTGAGGTGGAAAGTTCACCTAACTATTGCATTAATTGCATGAGTGTTAAATATGTATCAAAAATCGTGTTGTGAAGAGGAGGAGATCCTGGAGAAGCATCATTTTAAACATATGAATGATGCGTCCTCTGTGGATCTGAGACTGAATTTGTAGCAGACCCCAAGGTGGATGGGGAGGGTTTACCAGGGATGATTTGGTTGACAATGCATGGAGGGGGAGAGGGACCGGTTGAAATGGTCTTTGGGGTGGGAGGATTCAAATTTTTAATCTTTCCGATTTTTGGCCATTCGATCTGACGGATTTTTGAACGATCAAAGACTGAAGGAGGTTCTTGTTTCTTTGGTAGTTTTGTCTTTTCTAGCCACAAGTAGAGGCCATCTCTCATGTTCCCCATTGTAATATATTTTCTCCACTGTTTCGGTTTCTCACTATGCATATCTTTGTGTAAGGCTTCTCGGAGCCATAATCCCTACTTATTATCCTATAGCTTTAAAAAAAAATCACTAATAATATTGTATTGGTTCTGATCACAATCCGATAGCTTTAAATTTTGTTAATTGGGCTAAGCCCACTAGGAGCTCCTTCAAATTCGAAAAGATGTGGATGGAATATGATGACATCTTTGATAAGATTAAGGAATGGTGGAATTGCGTGGGTGGGGGAACTGCTCAATTTAGGCTTATTCAAAAGCTTTAAAATGTCTAAAAATAGGTAAAATTTTGGAATAAAGAAGTCTTTGGGAATTTTTTGTGAGAAAAAAGGAATTGAAACAGAAACTCCAAGATTTGGACAATAAAATAAATTCATAGGGGAGGTCTCTGGAGGATCATTTAGTGGAAAAAATATCCTTTCAGAGTTGCACACGGTTTGTAACAAGGAAGAATCCTTATGGAGACTTAAATCTAGGGCTATATGGCTGAAAGAGGGTGACAAAAATATGAAGGTCTTCCATATGACCATTTTGAAGCATAGATCCTGTAATAGGATTGCAGAAGTTTCTAAAGGAAATGGCATCATCATAAAATATTTTCGGATCATCAAGGATGAAGCTCTTAGATTCTATGAAAAAATGCTCAATGAGAAGAGTGTTATTAATGATATGGCTGACTCTTTTATGTTAGAAGTTATCCCACAAGATAAAATTGAGGAGAAGAGATTTAAAGACATTACCAAAGATGTTACTTTGGAGGAGCTTCATAAAGTTGTTTTTACTCTTGAAGGAGATAAGGCTCCGGGACCAGATGGCTTCTCTGTCAATTTTTTTCAGAAATTTTGGGAAATTTGCTTGAATGATCTCCTTAGGGCTGTAAATGAATTCTTTAGAACTGGAGAATTACTGAAATAGCTAAATAATACTCACATCATGCTGGCTCCCAAAAAAATAAACGCTAAATATTTCAAAGATTTTCGACCCATTAGCTTGGTTAATTGTTATGATCCTCATGTGCGGCTTTCACTAACGCCTCGAGGTTTTGGTGTAACAGTTCGTTACATTTGGTATCTGAGCGACCGCCCATGTTTGAATCCCACTCGGTTGGTTACATCATGTAGCCGGGGCCCGTGGGGCGCCTAAACATCGGTGAAGCGGGGCTCGTACGTATGGGAGTGCGAGCGCAAACCCAGCCTGAGTCGGGCTCTATAGAAGTGTGGTGGGATGTTATGATCCTCATGTGTGGATTTCACTAATGCCTTGAGGTTTTGGTGTAACGGTTCATTACAATTGGTATCAAATCGACCACCCATGTTCGAATCCCACTCGGTTGGTTACGTCATGTAGCCGGGGCCTGTGGGCCATCTAAACGTCGGTGAAGCGGGGCTCGTACGTATAGGAGTGCGTGTGCAAACCCAACCCGAGTTGGGCTCTACAGAAGCATGGTGGGATGTTATGATCCTCATGTGTGGATTTCACTAACGTCTCGAGATTTTGGTATAATAAATCAATAAATTGCATAAGATAACACAACACCAGATATATGGGGGGCCAATATGCCCTAATATGTAATATATTAAAAATATTATCCTTGAATTATCCATCTGATACCACTTGATAAGAACCTTGCATATAATAAATCAATAAACTGCAGAAGATAACACAACACCAGATATATGGGGGGCCAATATGCCCTAATATGTAATATATTCAAAATATTATCCTTGAATTATTCAGAATATTTCACACCATCTTGAATTATCCGTCCTCTGATGAACCCACTTTGTTGTTTTGAGATTAAATTATTCAAAATGAACTGCATTCTGGTGGCAATAATCTTAGTAAAAATTATGTAGACAGCAGTGGAGGTAATGATGTGCGGATCATTGGGAGTGATCGGGAAGCTAAGGAATTTGGAAACACAGAGCTCATGAAGTAAGAATATGAGGCCCTGGTGGAGAGGGATAGCACGGGAGTGCTTCTGAAAGTCCAAAATGGAGCGCTGAAGGGAATTTAGCAAGTGATGTGGGAAGTAAACCGTAAATTTCCTTTTGAAGTGATTAAGAAAGACCAGGTGCTTAACAGGGACAGTTTTGTATCGTCCTTCCAGAGAAATATACCTAACCATCATATTTGTGACTTCATCAAATGGCTTGGGGATAGAACTTACCATGATACCCACAAAAACAATTCGATCTCCTCTCCCTCATCAGAGAATTTCTTGGCCTCGGCGGTCTTGTCAATACTTTTGTTGAAAAAATGATATCATGTCATTGGTATCACCTTTGAATATATAACCATCAACCCAAAAGAAATTATTTCCTAATTCATCATTATTCAAAAGATATAGACGAAACCATAAAATTAGGGTTTCAACCCTAAAACAGACACAACTTTGCAAAACAACTCCAAAAAATGTGAAACTTGGAGGGAAGATCACTTGAACTATGTATCCACTCCCCACAAAAAAATCTGAAAAATTCTAATTCTATCTCAAGATATAGATGAATCACCAACATTAGGGTTTCATCCCACAAATTACCCAGATCACTACTCTGATACCACTTGATAAGAACCTTGCATATAATAAATCAATAAATTTCAGAAGATAACACAACACCAGATATATGGGGGGACAATATGCCCTAATATGTAATATATTCATAATATTATCCTTGAATTATCCATCTTATAAGAACCTTGCATATAATAAATCAATAAATCAAAAGATAACACCAAAACTAGATATCAATAAATTGCAAAAGATAACAATTTATTGATTTATTATAATTTATTGGTTTTGGTGGAACCACTTGATAAGAACCTTGTATATAATAAATCAGAAGATAACACAACACAAGATATAACGGGGGGCCAAGATGCCCAAATATGTAGAATAATACCCTTAAGGTAGGGCAACACCATACAATGCTCATTAAGGAAGGAGTAACTCCACAATCTCCCAAGATGGGAATCCACTTCGAGGGGGACACCTCCAATATACCTCTACCAAGTAGAAGACTCAACTCATACATACATTATGGACTCATAATGATACTCACATCCTTTAAATAGGATGGGTAACACCTAATCCCAATGTAGGCCGACCCATTACCCAATATAATTAATTCCTATGTGAGCCTATATAACTAACTAAGGGGATGTTTGCCACATGTCGGCATCTCCGTCAACTCATATATATTAGATTATCATATCCCAAGGTACATAGCAATTTTGGACTTTTAAAAGCACTCCCGTGTTATCCCTCTCCACCAGGGCCTCATATTCCTACTTCATAAGCTCTGTGTCTCCAAATTCCTTGGCTTCCCAACCACTCCCAATGATCTGCGCATCACTACCTCCACTGATGTCTACAGAATTTTTACTAAGATTATTGCCACCAGAATGCAGTTCGTTTTGAATGATTTAATCTCAAAACAGCATAGTGCGTTCATCAGAGGAAGGATAATTCAAGATGGTGTGATCATGGTGCATGAGATTATACATTCTATGGATAATAATAAAAAAGCAAGCATGGTCCTTAAATTGACATAAATAAAGCCTTTGATAAAGTCTCCTGGTCTTTTCTTGACACGGTTCTTGCCAAATTTGGTTTTCTCAACAAATTCAGATGAACTATCAAGGCTTGCATTTCTACTGCTAGATTCTCTGTGGTGGTTAATGGTGAACCAGTGGGGTACTTTACCAGCAGTAGGGGTTTAAAATAGGGGGATCCTATATTCCCTCTGCTCTTCATTATTATGGCGGATAGCCTCAGCAGAACAATTACCAAATCTGTTAAAGATGGTCTTCTAAAAGGCACTAAACCTACCTCTACAAATCAAATGGCTTCTCATCAGCAATTTGTGGATGACACTATCCTACTTTTAGTGGCATCTATCGTGGAATCTAAGGCGATCAAGTCCAATCTAAAATTTTATGAGGCTTCTGGGAAAGAGATCAACTTTGATAAAAGTTCAATTTTCTTTTTCAATACTCCTTTGGAAAGGCAGCATAGAATTGCTAAAATATTGGGGTGTAAAATCAATTCACTTCCCACTACATATTTGGGGCTCCCCCTTGGTACTAAAAAAGTTTCAATCAAAGTCTGGAATGATCTACTAGAAAGATTCCAAAAGAAAATGGTTGGATGGAAAGGGGCCATTCTTTCCAATGCTGGTAAATGTCTGCTTATCAAAAGCACTCTTCAAAATATACATATCTACATTAGGTCTCTCTATAACATTCCTTCTACCTTCAGAGAAAAAATTGAAAGGATTCAGAAACACTTTTATGGCAGGGAATGGAGGAAAAATTCAAATATCACCTGGTTGCTTGGGATCAAGCATGCACTCCTAAAAGGATTGGGGGATCGGGCATAAAATATATAAGAAAAATGAATATAGCCTTAATTACGAAAATGGGTTGGAGAATGCTCTCAAAGGAACAACCATGGATTGATCTCATTAAGGCCAAATATCTTGAACAACAATCAGCTTTCTCTTTCCTTCATGATGAACAACTTCCCCAAGGTTCTGTTTTCTGGAACAACTTGATTCTAGTCAGGAATTTCATCAAGCAAGGTTGTAGATGGAAAGTGGGAAATGACAGAGACATCAATTTTTGGGGAGATAATTGGTCTAATTTCATCCTCAATGATAGATTTGGTGCATCCAAGGATAGTCTTGAACATAAATATGGTAGTAAGGTCATTGATTACATGGAAATTGATGGAAATAAGAAGAGATTGAAACAACTCTAAGTGGATAGAATTGAACTGAACTCCATGTTGTCCTCTCTTCAGGAGTAACTGGACCTCATTCCCTTGAATCAGTTGGAAGTCAAGGATGAAATTGTTTGGCACAAATCTAGAGATGAGAATTATACGGTTAAATCTGGATATAATTCTTACTTTGAGAATATCTAAAGTGAGTTTAATTGGAGCAAGATTTGGATGACTAAACTAACCCCTAAAATTAACTTTTTCTTTTGGCTTGTGCTCAGAGGCAAAATTCTTACTAATGACAACCTGATTAAGAAAGGATTCATAATGCCTAATAGATGTCACCTTTGCAAAAATGAATCTAAGTTTATTAAGCACCTTTTTGTCCGCTATGAGTATGCTTCAATGATCTAGAGTTATGGTTTTTCCAAGTTCAATGTTTTCTAGATTGTGCCTAAGGATTTCATTCAGTTTTGGATCCAATGGAATCCTCCTTTTAAGCATTGTGTTGTGAGAAGACTTTGGAAACTGGTCATGCCCCATATTATCTGGAGGATTTGGAAAGATAGAAATGATATCATTTTTTAAAAAAATAAACAGCATTGCAAGCTTAGCTTTATTAAGATTGGTCATGCTATTAAAGATAATATTGGGAGATTAAAACTTCCCAAGAATAAGAAATATCCTGAGAATGAAGAATATATACTTTCCAACTAGAAGATAGGAGCTGCAAATTTACAGATCAGGAATACCTCAAACATTGATACATCTCTGATTCATTGGATCCCTCCTGAGATTAACTAGCATAAACTAAACTTTGATGGTACCTCCAAGGGTAATCCTAGAATTGTTGTTGGGGGAGGTGTAATTTGGGATCATAAAGGTTGTTTAGTTGTTGCTTATGCTAGAAAAATGGGGATTCAGACAAATCATTATGCAAAATCCCTAGCTACTCTATGGGGGCTAAGGGTTGCCAAAGATTATAATATACAAAACATAATTTTGGAAGGAGATTCACTAAACATCATCAATCACCTAAATCAAATTTCTCCTCCTAGCTGGATTATCAAGGACTTTATTATGGAATCCATAAGTATTTGTCAAAATTTCAAGAATATCATCATTAGGCATACTTATAGGGAGGGGAATAAGGTTACGGATACCTTAGCCAATGTTGGCATCAATAATAATCTAACCATATGGGATAATGAAAATTACATCCCTAAGGAGGTACATAATAGCATCAATGTGGATAAATATGGGCATTCAAACATAGAGTAGAAATAATAATGGTATGGAGCAGGCTTTAACGGATGTGAAAGATCACACATGTGAGAATTATCATCCTAACTATGGCCATATTAACACACATGATCCTCTCATAAATGGCTAGGTTCTTAAAATTGGGACAGACATAAGGAAGATAAAGATTCAAAGGAGGGTTTTGAGCAAAAAATTTGTAGGAATAGTAGGGAGAACAAGAAAATGCGAGGTGCCCCATGCCAACTGGAGCCTTGCAGTGATCCAGCCTGGAAGAACAATGAGGAGCTATGTAACATCTTACACAAGGGAAACATTTCTAATTTTATATAATGAATTCAGGGACCATGATAAGAATATTTTGGTTAATTTCGCAATGGACTAGAAAGATAGAATGGTGAAATATGGTGGCCATCGTGTTACTATTAATGGAGATTTGATTGTTGAGGCTACAGGCCCTCAAGTTGGAGGGTTATCATTGTTTCAGAAAAAGGATTGATAAGGTCATTGACGGCTAAAAAATTATATGATGAGGGAGAGGATCTCAAATTTTTGTCTACGGGCATCAAGGTAAGTTCTATTCGTAAGCTATTTGATGAAGTAACAAATATGATGGTTCGGTATATTTATTTAGAAGCGCATACACAATATTGTACCATATTAAACACCTTGTATTTCTAAATCAATTTCATAAGGAAATTTTTTTTCTAGTTCCCACATTACCTGCTAAATTCTCTTCACTCGCACTCCATTTTAGACTTTCAGAAACACTCCTGTGCTGTCCCTCTCCACAAGGGCCTCATCTTCCTACTTCCATAAGCTTTATGTCTCTAAATGCCCTAGCTTCTTGACCGCTCCTAGAGTGATTCACACCTCACTACCTCCACTACTCCCAATCCTGTGTTAGACACCTCTTCCAGACCCAAGAATAAGAACCCCAAGCTTCCAAAAATTGACATCCCATCACTATGCCCAGGTTCCTAGAAACACTAAAGAGCTAGAATTGGCACAAAATTTGTTGTATATCAACAATGCTGGCCTGGATATGGCCCTGCATCAGGAGGGGAATAATGTGCCTCATAGATTGGAGTATCTAGAGAAAGAGAGGAATCAACTTAAAGAAGGACTTATAGCGCATGGACAAGTTGAAAGGAAAGAGAATTTTTTGATGATGATAATGGCATTCAGAAGGATCAAATTTCTGACATTTATAAGTAACTAAACTCTTTGGAGAGTAGATTTCAGAGAGGAAAAGATAAACATGATCACAACATGGCTATCTTCAATGACCATCAATGACTTCTTATAGGGGCATGTTCAAAGAATTGTCATGCTTAGTGGGATCCCTGACACTATTTGGGGGAATGAAAAAGAGAGGAAGCCAAACCATCTCGTAGCTGAACGCATCTGACCCAACACACATTACCACATTAGCGTTGTTCACCTCACTAAAAAATATCTAATCTAGAATCGACAGAGCCTCTAAGAAGTGAACTCACTTGGGTTGGGGGCGTCATTTTGGTTGCTGCTCGTTTTTGGTCTTTTTGATATGTATATGTTGCTTTTGTGTTGTATTGTTGCAGTTTATATTATGTTTTATTTCTTTCTTGTAACTATCTGTTTCGTTACTGGTTGGGCATAGTTTTTTATATGGATTTTGATCCTCTTTTATTCGCTCCTTTATAGATATATTTAGCTATTGAACCCTTTTTGTAACAAGGTATAGTCCCTTTAAAACTATTTACCAATAATAAAAAAACATTTTAAATTTTAATTTATTTGGAATTTTAACTTTTTCAAAAATGTAACATTTTAGACATTTTAGCTTTCTAAAAGTTTTAAATTTTTCACAATTTAAACTTTTTAAAATTTCATTTTTTTCAAAATTTTAACTTTTTAAATATTTTAACTTTCGAAATATTGATTTATTCAACATTTTAAATTTATTTTTTATTTTTGTAAAATTTTCACTTTTTTGAAATTATATTTTTCAAAACATCAAGTTCCTCTAAATTTCATTTTTTTTAAAATTTAATGTTTTCAAACATTTGAGTCCTTCAAAACTATAAATTTCAACTTTTTCAAAAGTTGAGTGTATCTAGAAGAGGGTTTGATTTTCCTGGATCATTCATTTCCTTGACCACCTCCTCAATGGTTGTAGTGTCGCCAAGCCTATTTGAAATTTGGGACCTAAGCAAATTGGTGATCATCCACCTCAAAAGATTGGGGTCCTTGACCCTGTTAATTAAAATGTGTTTCCAGGAGTCCATAGCTTCTTTCACATAAACCATTGTGCCTTTATATATCAAGTGCCCCGCGTTGAGAAGTTGCCTGAGCTTCAGATCATTGACGAGCCCGAGAAAGGAGTAATGCACGTCCTTAATGTTATAGCTATGAACCAATTTTTCCTGCTTTTCTTTTATAGTATTATTGGTAGTGGATTTTCCCTTACCCGCCCATGATTTTTTTTCCATTTTACCACTATTGTCACCTCTTTCCATGGTATTCACAGGCCAACATGATGAAAATGACTCACTATCCTCACAGCTAAATAAGATTTTTTGCTAGCTAATGCATTCACCCCACACGAGACCTACTGATTTTATAATTAAGGAAATTTGTGGTGAATGATCCATCATTAAGTGAGTTAAGAGGATGTGGGATCCTCCGCAGTAGCCACTTGTGCTGGCAAGGATAACCCATCAAGCCTAATAATGTCACATAATCTTTCCATTATTTCAAGTGAGTTAATTAGCTTTAGGGGCATATTATCATTAATTTCCACCCCCATGTTAGCCAACTTATCAGCAGCTTTATTTGCCACTTCGGGTATATGGGATGAATTTTTTTCCTTTAGAAACTGAGAGCATTCTTTGACAATGTAATTTAAATTCCAATGATTGGCACTTCCTTGTTTTATAGCATTTACTATCAATAGTGAGTCTCCTTCCACCAGATGGTTGTCCCATTATCTATTTCTAACAATTTTAAGTCCACACCAAAGGGATTTAGCCTTAGCAAAATTATTAGAACATACACCCAATGCTTCAAAAAATCCAAGAATATGCTCTCCGTTGAAATTTCTGGATAATACACATGCTCCAATGTTTCCCATGTTGCCCTTAGAAGCACCATTAAAGTTGAATTTAATGAAATTCTTAGGGGGTGACACCATTTTATTTGAACTTTTCCTTTTCTTTGCACTCCAACCCCCTTATCAAGGAGAAATTTCAACTTTTATAAATTTATATTTTTCAAATTTTAACTTTTAAAAAATATATTAATTTCAAATTTTATGAAATGTCGACTTTCTAAAAATTTCAAATTTATTGAAATTTCTTGATATTTCAAAATTTTAAATTTTAAAATATCAACTTTTTAATCATTAGTTTTTTGAAATATTTTTTATCTATTGTTAAAAGGTTTTTTTTTGGGAGGGGACCATACACCCGAGTTACAATAAGGCTCAAAAGTCAAATGCAGCAAGAAAAATAGAACCAAAAGAAAGGCCTAAAAACCTAAGTGAACCTTGAAGCACAAAGGTAGTGGACCGACTATCGTAAGAAGCTAAAATACTATTTCCTCACCCCGATTTTGGGTCATGGCAAGATGGACCGTATGTGTAGCCTTCTTCTTAACGTTTGTCTATTTATCCTCGCCTTCGCTTAGAAAAAATATGTCCACTTTCCCCAATGACTTGGAGAAATGTTGTGAAGAATCTTTGGGGGGGGTCTCACCATATTAGAAGAAGCGTTTAAATTAGATATGGACCCACCAATTGTAACTAAGTTTTATAAGTCCTCTTGCTTCCACTCAAATTCTAAAATTAATGGTTCGTAGTTAACAATTTCCCCAAAAATCTACCTTTTCCCACTAGCCGACGAATCTGCTCTCTCGTCAGCAAATCTACTTTCAAAGATCAAACCACCTACATCCTTGGGATTTGGGACGTCGAATTAAAATTTGGAGTAAGCGGGAACATCTCCGTCATCTTGAGAAGGCCATTTCTCAGCTCGACTCCACCCGTCTCATCTCCATTCAGGTCGACGACTAGTGTGAGATGGGTTTGGTCTTACTTACAAACAAGTGAGGCTATGTCATGAACCAGGATTCATCATCGTCTCTTCACAGCTTTGCAGCAGCTGTTCTTTTGCCTTTTCACTGCTTTGAAGCGGTTCATTCTGTTTCAGACCTGAGGGGTTTTCCGTTTTGTACTTCCGTGGCTGACATGTCTGACTATCCTGCACTTATTGCAGAAGACAAGGGAGTCCTCCAAATTTAGCCGTTGTCTCCAGACTCCATCCCATGATCTCAGGGAGAGTTGTTCCAGCAGGGATATTGATACACAATCTTGTTATTATGAGCCTGGTTCGTGTTGTTGTAGACGGGTCGATAGAAATCAGAACGCCCATTGATTTCGTTATCCCGATTAACACATTTGTTTCCCAAAATTCCAAGGGGAACGAACCCAGGGATCTTGACCCAAACAAGGCACATTGTTAGAGTGTGGGTGATGGCTCCCGTTTTCCATCGGGCTAAGGAGAGGGTGGTACTTTAACTTTTCATATTAAATTTCTCAAAATTTTAACTTTTCATATTTCAATATATTTTAAAAATTAATTTTTTGAAAAATTAATTTTTCCCAAATTTCAACTTTTGATTTTTTATGGTTTTAAATTTTTTAAAATTTTCAAAATTTTAGGTATTAAAATATTTTGACTTTCAAAAGTTTGACTTTTTGCAATTTATAATTGTTTCACAATTACAAACAAATAAAAATAACAACTTTTTCAAAACATTACTTTTTAAAAAACAATTAAAATTTTAAATGTTTTAAGATTTCACATATTTACGTTTTTAACAAAATGCTTTTCAAAATTTTAAATATATCAAAACAAACATTTTCAATTTTTTAATTTTTTAAATAAAAAATATTCCAATTTTTTTTAACATTATAAAAATTTCAAGTTTTTTAATTTAATTTTAACTCTATAAATACTTAAATTGTTTCAAAAAATTTATTGTGTTTCAAATATTTCAAGATTTTTGAATTTTCACTAATTGTTTGAAAATTACAACTATTTGAAATTCTATTATGTTTCAAATTACAATATTTTCAATACATTAAATTTTTTAAAATTCTAAAATTTTCAAAAGTCCATTTTTTATGAAAAAAATAACTTTTTTTGAAATTTTAACTTTTCTATATATTTAAAAATTTTGAATTTCAACTTTCTAAAATAATTTCTTTTTGTAATTTAAACTTTTTTAAAAATTCAACATTTGTTTAATTTCAACGTTTTTGCAAGTTTTAAGTTTTTTAAAATACTAAGCTTTTCAATAGTTCATCTTTGTGAAAAATTCCAAAATAATTTTAAAAATTTCCTTTTCAAAAATTTAAATTTTGAAACATCAATTTTTTCAACATTTTAAATTTTAGTATGTTTAAATTTTAATTTCTGTAAAATTTTCACTTTTTTGAAAGTACAATTTTTTTGATATATCAAGTATTTCAAAATGTAACTTTCTTAAAATTTTAAATTATTCAAAATTTTAATATATTTTTTTGTTATTGGTAAATGGTTTTGAAGGGAACCATAACCCGGAGTATAAAAGGCTCAAAAGCCATAAGAAGCGTGAAAACAAAAGTGGTTGTTGACAATTGGGGACCACCCCCAAAAAAGAGGCTTGGAAGCTAAAATAACCAAAGAAGCACCAAGACAGTGGGAAAACTGCCAACAAGGAACCCAAAAACAATTAAACCGCAGCGACACAACTGCAACACCACAAAATAGCAAGATGCTTCCCGGAAAAGACAAATATAGCAAGAAGGAACAACTGAACAACAATGAGGAATAAATTCACCTAGGTGGAGAACCCGTATTCTTGGAAAGATATTTTTTCTTTTTGCGCACCGTTACCAAACCTTATGGGACCTCCTCAAAAGGGAGAATGACCTCAATATTATTTAACGACAGATAAGTATTTGGAGGAGTATTTTCCTTTGCCGCATTGGTTCCAGCTGGGACAACAATGTTGTTTGTTTGAGTTAAATCTTTAGCATTCTCCTTGCTGCCCACAACTAGAATTTCAGTGAGAGGGGTTTCCGGGACAGATTCGGATTCATCACATGTGTCTACATTTGAGTCTAGATCATATTTTGCCTCAAAAAACTAGGTGTTCCAGGAGGGCATCTTTCCACAAGTTGTTTCTCTCATGTTTGCGCTTTGCCATCCCATATTCAGTAGCAGTGTGGGCTACACAGAAAGGCCTTATACATCTAAATGGTAAGCCTTTGTAATCTAAAGGTTGTGACCATGTTCTGTTTTGCACTCTTAGATCAATGATAGCAGGAAAGTTTTTAGAGGTATTTAGTTCAACCAGGATCCTGACAAAGGTAAGATGGGTGTAATCAGTATTTTGAGAGTCAATAAAAAGTATATTTCTCAGGACGCTGTCAATAGAAATCAGACAGTCACTGCTCCAAAATTGCAGGGGTCAATCGGGTAATCTTATCAAAACAAGTTTGTAGGAGAATGATTCAGTGAGAGGGTTAAAAGAGGGGAACCATGGTTTTAAGGACCAGGTATCTAGATTGATAAACCCAAAGTTTGGAATAAATTATGTCTTTGTCAGCTAATGAAGAGAAAACCACAGTAAAATTTCCTTTAACGCAAGGGTAAATATCTAGCCTTCCAGCTTGTAACGAAGTCCAGTGTTTGAAAATCCAGGCGTGTAGTGCAGGAAGGTTGGGCCATAAGCTGCTGAATCTACATATCAAAGCATGTTCCTTGTAATAGCTTTCTAATGATATGACTTCTTCTCCAAATCTAATGCATGGAGTAATAACAATAGGTATCAAGGGGGACCCCTTTCCTTTGAGAGCAACTTTGATGGAAAAATCACTCACCAAACCATCATTTTGGGCAAAGGCATTAACATGGGAAATTATATCACAATCCACTCCGTGTGGCTTCAGAGGTGACAGAGAGTGCTAGGGAAGATCCGAAGCAAGGGCTCCCTTCTCATCCCTGTCTAAGTTTATGTGGCTGCCCAACAGAACCCGGAAGGAGCCAACAGCAGCAACATGAGAGGGGAAAGATGTAGGAATGGTGTCGCCACCAGAAGACATGCATCCACCATTGCCTTCGACCTCAACAGAAACAAAAGAGTGGGCCTTGTTGTTATAGTTGTCAAGCTGAGCAGGAGCATGCTCAGACCTTCTTGTGTCGTCGCCATGGGACTGAGGCAAGGTGATTAGGGTTTCGAGCAGAGGCAGAAGTCATCATGCGCTGATATTGCATTCAAATTCTAATATATTCAAAGATTTTATTTTTTTCAAAATTTTAACTTTTATTAAATTTGAAATTTTATAAATTTCAACATTTTCAAAATTTTATTTTTTTCAAAATTGTAACTTTTTTATAATTTTTTTCAAATTTCACCTTTTAAAAAAATCAATTATTTGTAAATTAAACTTTTTTAAAATTTAAACTTTTTGTAAGTTTTATGTTTTACACAGTTTAAACTTTTTCAATATCTCAAATTTTCAAATATCAAGTTTTCTAACATTTAAAATTTTAGTTTTTTTTTTAACTTTCAAAATTTTAAACCTTTTTGAACTTTAAACTATTTCACAATTTCTTTTTTTCTTTAATTTTTACTTTTTTGCAATTTCAATATTTTCAAAAAAAATTCAAGTTTCATGTTTTTTAAATTTTAACTTTTTTAAAATTTCAAAGTTTTCAAAATTTAACCTTTTTTCATAATTTAAAATTTTGAAATGTCAAAAATTTCAACATTTAAAATTTTTAAATATTATATTTTTTCAATATTTAAAATTTTAGTTTTAAAAAAATTTAATTTTTTTCAACATTTCAATTTTTATTGAAATGTCAGCTTTTTCTAAAATTTCAGCGTTTTCTAAAATTCAACTTTTTCTAAAATTCCACTTTTTTGAGATTACACTTTTTTCAAAATATCAAATTTTTAGAAAAAATAATATCTTTCAAAATTCAATATTTCCAAAAATTAGAGTTTTAAAAATTCAAAATTTTAACTTTTTCAAAAATCCACTTTTTTTCAAAATTTCTACCTTTTTAAAAAAAATTAAAGCTTTCAAATTTTAATATTTTCAAATTTTCATTTTTTTGTAATTTATACATTTTCAAATTTTCAACTTTTTTAGAAGTTTCAAGTTTTTCAAAATTTAATTTTTTCAAAACTTTAACATTTTAAAGATGTAATGTGTTGGTGTGAGGATATCGTTTTTCACCTTTATTTATTTATTAGGTGACTTTCCCTCACCCATGGTGAGTCATCTCACTTAGGTGAGATTATAGGTCATAGGGTTATATGACATGTGTCAGATTACGTCATATGCGTTAGTGTGTGTCATAGGAGTTACATTCCTTATTTGGAATTGTAACTCAGCTTTCCCTCATACAGGGAATGATTGTTATGCATGGGAATTACCCAACACTCCTATTTGTACCCTTTTTTAACTATGAGAAGCATGGACACACCGTTGTCTTTTTTTGTACTCTTTTGATTTCTGGTTAATCTCTTGATAATTCTTGGAGCACATCTTCAATTTCGTTGGAGTGCAATAATCTCGATGTTCACTTAGTTCTGTTAGATTCTTGGAACTCAATCTTATTGGTTTTGGTACTCATGTTACTAGTTGTTGATTACTCTTCGTTTCGTGTTGCTCTCTCTCCTTGTGCAAGCTTTGGCCATATTGGAAAACGTTCTTGCTTCACTTTTCCTTGAATTCATGCTTCGCTTGCTAATTACTTAGAGGAAGTTCGTGATAGCATTCAAGTGTAACTTCGTCATTGTGCACGTCATTCCATGAGATCTTCGAGCTCTATCTCTCGTGGTATCATATTTGCATGACTTGTCATCACACCAAAAGCTCGAAATTGTGGTGGAGAGGGATCTCATCGTGTTGAACAGTTGTTATGCCAACACCCTCTCACACGATGGAGCCGGGTATACACCCAATCAGGCCCAACAACATTAGGAGGCAGTGACACCGAGAATTTCTGGGGAGGTCACACATCCCAGCACTACTCTGGGGCTGACACGCTTAACTGCCTGGCATCAAAGTTACACGACTTATCGTCACACCAAAAGCTCGAACTTGTAGTGGAGAGGGATCTCATCGTGTTAAACAACTTCTATGCCAACACCCACCCGCACGATGGAGTCGGGTATACACCCAATCAGTCCCAACAACATTAGGAAGCAGTGACACCGGGATTTCCCAGGAGGTCAACCATCCCAACACTACTCTGGGGTTGGCGCGCTTAACTACCTGGTATCAGAGTTGCACGACTTATCGTCACACGAAAAGCTCGAACTTGTGGTGGAGAGGGATCTCATCGTGTTAAACAGTTGCTATGCCAACACTCTCCAGCATGATGGAGCTGGGTATACACCCAATCAGGCCCAATAACATTAGGAGGTAGTGACACTGAGAATTTCTGACGAGGTCACCCATCCCAGCACTACTCTAGGGTTGGCGCGCTTAACTGCCTGGTATCAGAGTTGCACGCCTTGTCGTTACACCAAAAGCTCGAACTTGTGGTGGAGAGGGATCTCATCGTGTTAAACAACTGTTATACCAACACATACCTTTGGTCCCTTTAGATTCATTAGGAGTGTTCTCCTTCTTTTCTGACTTACCATTACCTCTACCTCATCTTCGATGAAGGGGGGTGTTGATGTGAGGATATCATTTTTCACCTTTATTTATTTATTAGGTTACTTTCCCTCACCTATGGTGAGTCATCTCACTTAGGTGATATCATAGGTCATATGGTTATATGACATGTGTCAAATTACGTCATAGAATCTGTCATTGTCATATGCGTCAGTGTGTGTCATATGAGTTACATTCCTTATTTGGAATTGTAACTCCTATTTCCCTCTTACAGGGAATGATTGTCACGCATGGGAGTTAACCAACACTCTTGTTTGTACCCTTTTTATCTATGAGAAGCATGGACACACCGTTGTCTTTTTTTTCACTCTTTTGATTTCTGGTTAATCTCTTGCTAATTCTCGAAGCACATCTTCGATTCCATTAGAGTGCAACAATCTCGATGTTCACTTAGTTCCGTTAGATTCTCAGAGCTCAATCTCACTGGTTTTGGTACTCGTGTTACTCGCCTTTCCAGTTGTTGATTACTCTTTGTTTCGTGTTACTCTCTCTCCTTGTACAAGCTTTGGCCGTATTGGAAAACATTATTGCTTCACTTTTCCTTGAGTTCATGCTTCGCTTGCTGATTACTTGGAGGACATTCATGATATCGTTCTAGTGTAACTCCATCGTTTTGCACGTCATTCCGTGATATCTTCGAGTTCTATCTCTCATAACGCTCACAAAATCAGGCATACAAATACAACATTAGAAATACCAAAATGGGATAAATACCAGAACCTAAATGGGAGAAAGACACCACCTGTTTGATAGTCCCCAATTCAGTGGTGGATAAAACGTTTAATAGGTATAGATTTGTATTGATAAGGATGTTTTTCCAGGATTTGGGCAAACATTGAACAGGTAAGAAGTTGGGTAAGGAAAAAATGGAAGACTCTAGGAGAAGTCAAAACTTTTTCCTTGTCTAAAAAACATTTTCTATCCATTTTCTCAATAGAAGAATATTTAATCCATGTAGTGCGGGGTAGACCATGGTTCTATGGTTGAACCACCCTCTCCATTGCAAGATTGAAGTCAAGGACAAAAACACACATCCCATCTGCTTATCCAGATTGGGTGAGGCTTCCCAAGGTGCCACTTGAGTTCTAGGAAGTGGATGTGCTAGTAGGAATAGTTAAGGCAATAGGAGACTTGATCGCAAGGTCTAGGCTCATAGAAGCTAGAATGTGCATAAATGCCATTGCTAGCTCCTCACCCCCGGAGATCATCAATCTGAATTCTAGAGACGTGGTTTGGAGGCAAAAAATTATTTATGAAAATTCACCTGTATTTTGTGGAAAATGTGGGAAAGTTGTCCACGGGGTGCTTGGTTGCAAGGAGAACAAGTCTTCCAAAATGCATCAGAATGATCGAAAGAGTAAGGTAGGAGATCCGGGTGAGGTGGATGATATGTGCCTGTCACAGCTCGTGTTATCCCCAATCCCTGTTGGAAATGAATTATTTATCGTGCTAGAGTTAGATGTTGGGTCGGTGCCTAGTCTGAGAATTCGCAGGGGGGTGAAATCTTCTTTAGATGACGTGGACAAAAATTCAAAATCGTGGAAGGCGGGAGATGACAGTCAGCAGTCTCCAACTACTCTTAATGACAAGGTGGCGGCAGTTTCGAGAGGGACACCAGTTTTGGAGATGGCGGTTTGGAAGAAGCGGATAGAATACCGCCATTGGCCAGATTCGAGAGGAGGTTGTGTTTCTCCAAAGCTTCCAAGTGGAGGCAACATTGAATAAGGAGGCTGGCAATTGTAAGGGAGTAATTTCCAGAAAACATCATAAAAAGTAATCCATTGGAGATCACTTCGGGTATATTGCCGCGGTTAATAGATTTGACAAGTATAGTCAAATTGCAATTTTATTGGATCAAAACATTAATGTTTTCGATGGAGTAGTTAAGGAAGTAAATCCCCTCACAAAGTCGGGTAGAAACGTAATATCAATGATCTCTAAAATTTTAGGGTAGAGTTTATATCTCAGCTTTCACACTAGGGGAATATGGATGGATGAGTGTAAAGAAGAAAACACCACACTCTTCATGCTATCCTCGAGGGTGACTAGGAGTCATGATATAAGAACCTAGGCCTCTTTTGTATTTGGTTCCAGTCTAGGTTTCACTTTAGTTTTATCATGGTTTTCGACCACCCCTCGGCTAGATGCTTCAGTTGATTCACATTTTGTCCCTTGTTATTTCTTGAAATTCTCATCGTTGTATCTGGATGTTAGATCCTTGTTTTCAATAGGGTAGGGACCCTAGAAAAAACCTCATTTTACCAATTATCAAAACAAAATACCATAATAAATTTGTTTGACTTACATTGCTACATACATGACACCACATGGGAACGGTTAGGATAATTCAACATCACACAAGATGTTTATACCAACATGGACCCATATGTACCATAAGATGAGAAGTGATTGGTTTCACAACGAAAGACGACACACATAACCAAGCCTACCTAAGAGGCTTACATAGGGAAGAGGTCATCACTGTAACTAACCCTTATCCCTCCAAGAAGGGATCCTGGATAGCCTTTGGTTCCTCCAAAGTATATACACCACATCAAATTCGACAAGCCCCCTTATCCCTCCATTATAACACACTCTTATACCTGAAGGCAAAAACATATAGAAAATGAAATAAATGAATTGAATTAATAATACACAAACAAAAAATATATACGTGAATCTGACTCCTGGTATGCCAGAAAGGTGAATTGTCTAGCAGGAACGTGAACAGTCAGATAGGAAGGAGAATAATCACATAAACAATGTATTAGATTTGCTAACGTTCCCCCCCTTAATACATTATTTCTAAAAACATCATATTTCCAAATAGTGGAACCCCCTTATTCCAAACGTAATAAAAGTTTTATGACACTTTCTTTGTAGCATGTTCACCTTTGAGGTGGCATGTCAGCGTCTGGGTTCTTGGTCTTGGTGACACCTTAGTTTTTTCCACAGGATTACCACAAACTTGGAAGTGACTTGAGAACATCCAACCTTGAGAACACATTGGTGGTTTCCGGTTTCCCTGGATTACCATGAACCCATATGGTTTTTTGACTGCAGGCTCACCACAAACCTGGGGGTGACCTGATGACTCAATTGTACACTTCAGTTGTTTCTCGTATTTTCACAAACCCTTTACACAAGAACCAAGCGTTACTTAGTGTTTTTGCTCCTCACAGTGTCCTTCCTTCAATAGGTACCAAACTGGAAAACTCTCTGCATCTTATTGAAAAACACACGTAGAACACACACCAAAACCACATCACGAACAACAAAATATGAACACAAAAAAAATTATCACCGAAGGAAAGATGTGACCCTGTCCTAGGTGACTGGCGAGAGGATGCCAATTTTCCTCTGACCTTTGTCTATCCTCAAGCCTCCAGTGTGATGCTCTTAACTCAGTGAGATTAAATGAAACATCCCCATCTTTATTTCCATGTATGGATCATTTAGAAACATTAACCTTGCAGAAGAAAAATTCAAAGGTGTTCGCTCATATAACAAACCACTAGTCACGTCTCTCACAAATCTTGCCTCACTCCACTAATATTTTCTCTTTATGTTCCAGCATATTTATCTCGCACGCAATAGTGTCATTTCCAAGACTTAAATCTGGAGAATACTCATTCAAATTTTTCGTGTTTGAAGCAAGGCCCTCAACCATTGCATACAATTCTACCGCTGCTGCTTTTAGATGTGGATAGTGTATCAATGGATACTTTAACCAAACGGAATCATAAATCTTGAAATTCACAAATCCCATAAGATTCTGGTAAAACTCTACAATAGTCAGCACATGAAAATCGACATCACTAGGGAGAACTTGATGGAGAACGTGTGGTGTAAGCCATGTGAGAATTTTTCCTAGTAATAAATTATGAAATTCCTTTCACACACACAAATGTCTTGTGTAATGAATGCGTTCTAGAAATGTAGGCATGTCACTTGAGACTTAACTTCAACAGTTGTGGACTTGCTCGGCAGGAATATTCTTTGTATTTTCCACACACAATGCTATAAAAAGATGGATCATTGTATGTGCATCATCTAGGTTTTCACGCCAATATGCCATGCTTCCTCTCCCAGATCTCTACAGCTTGTGTGAGACGGAGGATTACCTCAATGCCAAAGACAGCTAAACACGACTCAAAACAGGTCCCTCCAAATTCTAAGGTCAATCACAGTAGGTCGCTCCAACTTCCAAGGTCAATTATTGATCGCTCCAACCAGGAAAGAACAGGGATGCCACGCCAAAATAATTCAGGCCACTTTTTGGATTTATCTAGCTTTGCTTCACATAGAAGGATCTACAAAAACCTCTTATACTAATTGAAGGAAAAAACAAATAGAAAATGAAATGAATGTCTTGAATTAACAATACACAAACAACGAATATATACATGAAGCTGATTGTTGGTATGCCAAGAAGGTGAACCATCTGGGAAGAACGTGAACAATAAGATAGGAAGGAGAATAGTTACATAAACACTGTATTATATTTTCTAACAATACCTCCACTAAGACTCGCCATGAATCTCCTTATTTCCTCCTAAACAACACACATATTTTATTTATTCTTCCCTTCACTAGCTACACCTTATTCCTATGGTAAAAAATGATTAAACCTCACCCCAACAAGAAGATAACACATCCACACAAAGCATGTGATGCAAATCATAACTACATTCCCCAATAAGAATGTCATACAATGATAACATTTGCCAAATGACAAGGACAACAATGATGCAACCATAATACAAATTACGGCTAGGCACTTCCCACGTTATAAAACTTTCATGGTTCTTAATTATTACAACATGTTTCAATAATTCAACTTACGAGTTTGAAGGTCACTTGACATGTGATCATACATTCTCCTTTATATTTCTAGACTAAATTTCCTTTACATCATTTAACATTTAACCTAAGATGGTTTCATTTTATTTGGTTTGTGTACCTTACAGTAATTAATTGTATAGCTCAATTGTTAATAGGGTCATTTGTATACTTGCATGAGGGTATTAGTTCGTGTCTCTAGAATTCATTTCTAAAGGGCATGTTTATTTACTTTAGTGTCATACATTCATTACACAATAGGAACTATTGTGAAAACAAGAGGGGAAAAGTTTATCGTTTAATGGTCTAAGGCTCACGATCCTCTCTTTTTATTTATACTTTAATAATTAGGTAGGTTCACTTTAACATTTACACAACATGAATTTATTTTCCCACAACATAAAGAGATTAACCAAGTTACAAGAAGATTTAATTTCACATTTCTCTTAGAATATCATCTCATGAGTACATTTTCAAGTCTAAGTACAAGTTATAATGTTGTTATTTTCCACACTTAAATCTTAATATCGTGTTAGATAAAACCATGTTCATAACTGCAATAGGGAAAGGAATTCATCCTTGACACAAATATTCAAAAATTCCTATCAATAACAACTATGAACTTTGTCGCATGGGGCCCTTCATTACTTACCTACCAACTCAAGAGGGTTTGCATTGGATTTTAAATAAAATCCTCAAGAGGTACCAACTTAAGGGGATGTAAACACCTTGTTAAATGCACAAAAACCAATCCTAATGGGAAGGCCACAAACTTAATATAGTGTTTATCCCTTACCGTTCCTATCAAATGGGATTGTGAAAATGTCTCTAAGAGTGCATGGTATAAAGATAACTTGGATTGGGGTACTTATTTTCCTTAAGCTAGGGGTGTCATCAAGTGTAATGATTTGGGTTCACCTTAAATTTCTAGTTTTCTATGTTATAAAGGATCGCATGAGAAGGGTGGCATACAAGAGTTCTATACTAAGGTTGATTGTTTTACAATTTAAATTTTTTTCCTACAATTTCAAGGTAAATAGCACAACACACTAAAAATTTAATCATTATTTTTTTTTTATAGAAATTCATTACAAGAGGTCAAATTTAATTTCAATTAACATAAATATCCAACATTTTTACAATACATAATTCTAAATCAAAATGGCACCCATGATTAAATGCACATTTCCCCAAACACCTTTAAACACTAACAACTCATAATTATTACAAAATTTCAATAATTAACATTTCAAAATATCACATAATGTTGATTTAGCCTCTACAATTTCATTGTTCCAAATAGCATGCTAATATGAGATTATCAATGATACTTCACTTCCTCCATGTCTTGGTACCTGCAACCACTACATGGTCAGCACAAATGTTGGCATGTCATCCACCTAACTCTAGCATAATTTACATTTTTAGTTTTTCATTTACATAATCAAAATAATTCAAACAAAACCAAAGAGGGTTAGAGATATATAATCATCTCATTACACTTCATTTCTTAATAAAGGGAATGAGAGAAAAAGAGAGAGAAGAGAGAGAGAGAGAGAGAGAGAGAGAGAGAGAGAGAGAGAGAGAGAACACTACTTTTATAAAAAACTAATTTCTTAAAACAAGCCAATAAATAGAGTTTCATACAGTTATTTATAATTGTCAATAAGTTTTCTCATTGGTTTTTTGACTTGACGAGGGTCCTATGGCCTTCTTTTCATTTTTCTACTAGTTGTCAAAACGTCCAGTTTTAGCTTGAAGGCTAAGAAAACACATTCAAAAACTGACTTCTAATGGCAAATGCACAAGGAGGAAAATTCCTACACACTCACCTATAAACCGAGAATTCACAAGAGTTGACATAACATAAAACTAGTTAATTATTTACAAATGGCGACTAGTTTTCTGAGGCCACCAGTCATAATTGGATTGGTTTTGACCTAGTCAAATAGTGACCGGAGGCCTACAAAATTCCTTTGGAAAACTAGCTAGCGATGTGTTTTTATCTAAGTTAAGGGTTGCAGATAATTGTAATGTAAAAATACACTAAAAATACTAGAGGATTACAAAAGTGGACATCTATTTCCTTCTCAGGGTAAAAACGATAAACCAAAATGAAAGCCAACTTTTAACTTTAACTAACTACCCGACATTGTAAACAGTGTCAGCAGGGCTCTTAAAGTGCTACGTAAAATGATCAAATGATCAACTTAGGGTGCTATAAATTTTTTGACGCATATCAAGATGGAAAGGAACAAGATCAAACCTTGACCATTAGGTTTGGCATTTCAAAGAGGTATTTCACATGTCAATAAAACTCGTGATTTATTAACTTTTACAAAGGAACAAATTAGAGGTTTAAAAGGGGACTCAAATGCAAATCATCAAATCGAGAGTTTATGGCTATCCAGTTCGGTTACTTAAATTTCCCAAACATCTCAAGAGATGTCTAAGAGTATGGTTTGCATCCAAAATGTATTTTGGTTTCGTAAGTCATGAGGTATATTTTTTACTGTTTTGCACCACAACTTCATTTTAAATAACCAAGAGTATAGTCTATTTCAAAGGTTTAAAATTTCTATCACGTTGCAAATGAAGAACTAAAAGTACGAAATTTATGAAAGACAAAGGTAGAAGACCATGCTTTAGGGGAAAATGAATCAGTAACTTTTCTCTTGATCGAATAGCACGCACACAGGTAACAAAGATGCGAATAAGGTTGTCAAGCTCCGCCAAGGATTGACTCATCTACCCAAAATAAGTGGATCGATGTATCGAAGTTGATTAAGAAGGATCAAGTTCGTATTTCATTGTTAACACCATCTATTTGTCACCAAGGACTACTCGAGGGAAAGCCGCACTTCAAACCACAACTCCCACCATGTCCAACCACCAATATCATTTACTTGAAAATTTCTAAGGCCTTTTCAATGAACCCATTTTGTGTAAACCCAATAATCATCGCAATCCATGTGACCACATCACATTGAGGAATTTTATTGGAAATTTCACCTACCAAAATGGTATGGACTTGGAAAATGATGGCTAAGGTTATGAATTCAACTTTAAACCTCAAATTTTCATTTACTTGAGGCTTCCATGTCCATTTCAACAAACCCATTCTGCAAAAAAACTTCTATCATTCCAGTCCAAAGGCCATATGTCTGTGAGGAATTTCCTTTTAGCAAGGCCACCTTATTCTCATCATGTAATAAGGCCACATCTAAAGATATATTTTTTCTCCATAAACTTGACACCAAGCTCCCAAGTTTTATGCAGGCCTGTAGATGTCTATCCCATGAGGAAGCATTTCTTTTTGATATTTTGTCAAGCAGTTCACATACCCTTGCTTATGTCCCATTTTTCAGACAGGTCTACCGTGGCATTCACAACTACAACTCCCAGCAAAAATAATCTCGGATTTACACATGTCATCTTTACTTGCTTATATGCCTCTATGGTTTTCTCAAAGAACCCAATTTTTGCACATCATATCATCAATGCATTCCCTGATATTGTAGCTATTGGAGGCATCCTGACAAATAGTTGGCATGCCTTGTGTATGTGTCTACATCCTACAGACAATTTTTCCATGGCACTTGCATCTGAACATTAGGAAAAATAGAGGGTTTCACACAAAGGAAGAGTGAAAGAGACAAATCTTGCGGAGACATGAGTGGGATAGCATGAAAGGGAACTTTCAATACCTTAATCAATACAACTACTTGAAATAAAATATAAAGGGCAAGAAACATGAAGTGGTAGCCATCTTCTACCCCAAGGATGGTGTTGTAAAGGTTACCGTGCACATAGCATAGGTTCTTAGAAGCAGAAGAAGTGAAATCAATAAAGCTAGAAATTTCACCCAAATGAAGTGCCTCCTAACCCTGAATCTTCTTCTTCTTTTGCATACAACAAACCAAACATCAGCAAGTCGTGGCTTCCTTTTATCTCAAAGATAAATGAACCCACTTCAAATACAAATACAAATCTAAATCAATCAATTTATATATACTAAAGTGAGGATACATTTGGGTTACAAATTTATCTCCGTGTGTAGGGATGATTTAACCCATAATGGTATTGATTTTAGGATGGCTATTGGCGAGAGCTATGTTTATCCCAGTTCCCTACAATATTCTATTTATTTAATTTATGGGAGTACAAAATCCTACTTCACCATTGTTAGTAAAGTAGAGCTTCGAATTCTGCACTCGCTGTAACTATCCAATCAATGTTAAATTTACAATGTTGACTTTGGTTTCCATGTGGTTAACGCCTCTAGATCTCAAATAAAGTGATTATATTATTATGCAAGGAAACTTACATGTCTGAAGGTCGTATAGGATGTGTATGGATGTGAAAATCCATGGATGAGGGTGCCCATGCCCTACCCAACTAACCAGCCTACCACACCCCATATTGCCCCGATATCTCCATCCCACCTATGCACATCAATTTCTTCCACCGCCATAATCCAATCACCTACTCCACCAACTTCATTACATTTTTTTAATTATTTCATTTGTTTATCAATTCTTCACTTATTTCTTCTTATATATAATATATTTTTTTTATTTTTTTTATTTATTTAATGTGTGTGTGTAATTTTTCTTATTTATTATTATTATTATCAGTATGCCTGGATATAACAATACACATCGATTGTTTATTCATAATTATCAATCCAAGTCGAGAGCTAATATGGAAGCACGAAGATCTATGTACAGTCTATCATATCATATAATTGTGTCCCACTTGGTGGCCAAAAATATTTTAAAATCTAACTAGTAAATAAATATTTAAAAATACTATGAAAACTTTAAAAAATCAAGTACATTTTGGATTCCCTACACCTTGATATTTATAAGCTCCAAAAATACATGTTTGGTCATTTAATATATGTTTGGTCATGTTTTGGTTGTCATAAATATTTTGTTGAAGGTACAAAAACTACAAAAACCAGTGGACTTTGTTTTGGGGTAACTTAGCTTGTAAATGTAAGTTCACTCTCAAAACACCAAATTGGGGTATTGATCAAGGAAAATCACTGTGTGAAGGGACCCATAATCTCATCAACTAGGTGAAAAATGAGCAGGGCACTACAAAAGATTCAAAAAAATTCAAAATTTATCAACATTTAAAATTTCAACATTCCATTTTTTTTTTTAAATTTCAACTTTTAAAATAAAATAGTTTTTGAAATTACATTTATTTAAGTATTAATTTTTTTAAAATTTAAACTTTTTCAAATTTAAAAATTTTAAAGATTCAACCTTTTTCAAAATTTAATTTTTTTTAATATCATTTTTTTAACATTAAAAATTTCGTAAAAATTTCAACTTTTTCAACATGCATATTTTAAAATTTTCAACTTTTTTAAAATTTTCAACTTTTTTGAAATTTTCAAATTTTGAAATTACATTTTTTACATAAAAGTTTTTTAAATATCAAGTTTTTCAAAATTTTAACTTTTTCAAAATTCAATATTGTCAAAAAAATGAGTTTTTCAAAAATCAAATTTTCAACTTTTTTGAAATTTCAAATTTTAAAAAAGTTTTAAGTTTTTCAAATTCTCAACATTTTTAATATTTTCAGTTGTTAAAAATTTAAAATTTTCTGAAATTACATCTTTTTGAAAAATAAATTTGTTTCACAATTAATTTTTTCCAAAATATTAACTTTTCTAAATAGTCGAAAAAAAAATTGATAATTTGTAAATGGAGGGTTTTGACAAGGTCCCTTCATTGTTACAACAAGGATCTAGAATCCAGATATATCTAAGAGCATTTTAAGAAATAAGAAGTTGAAACAATAGGAATGATCAGTCCAGGAGCGGCCTAAAACCAGGAAAAAACCATTAAGTAGCATGGACTAGATCAGCAAGAAACCAAATCCGAAGAGGCTAGACGTCTAGAATTTCATTCTAGGGTCGCGACTCCTAGTCACGACGGGTGAAATTTTCTTTTTTACTTTGGTCCATCCATAGTCACCCTCAGTTAGAGGTGTTTTTTCCACCTTCCCCAATGATTTGGTAGTCCCCAAAATTCCCTTTGAAAGGGCACCCACTTCCTTTAATCCCACCAAATCATATTGGGATTGTTTGATCTATCCTGCATGATTCAATTCGTATCTATCATTGAAACTCCCACCATTTTCATTGATTTCACTAGTCATGTCATTTATTTCTGGTATAGGTACAATTTTTAAAAGACCCTCATGTGGGATTAATGCCACTATGTTTAATACCCCTTGACCACTCAAATTTCCTCCCGCCTTCTTTAATTTGAATTGTGTCATGTCCTTAGCCATGTATGTAGGGGTTTTGGATGCCACCTCATTCATAGGGGATTGTGTGTCAAATTCTCATTCAGAAATAGAAACCAATGACCCAATTTTTATTCCCATGTCTACAATCATCTCGCCGCTCACCAGTGTTGGCTCTTTCTCATTCACAAGTGTTGGCTCTCTCTCATTCACAATTCACTTCTCTCCTCCAGTCATATTCTAGGAATTCTATCATTTTAGGGGATGTTTACAACCATAGGCCCCCTGTCCCACTTTCCCGCACTTACCATAGTAAACCGGTGAAGTTTCATATATTAATTTTTATCTCCAAACCCCATTTCAAGTTACCAGGTTAATATCCACTAGGGGAGGAGCCAATGGAGGCATTAAAACATATCTTTGTTGCTATGAACCTATATTTGATCATTGTGGTCGGGTCCAGAGTGATTAGGTCTCCAATCACTTTTGCAATCCCTGTCAATACATCAACTTCCCAAAACTCCAGAGGCAACCTTAGAAGTCTAACCCAAACAGGACTCACATAAGGGGTGTAAGTTTTTACTCATGGCTTCCACCTTACGATGGAGAGCATGGTTCTCCCATAGAACCACGGACCACCATGTACAACTTGATCTAGATCTTCTTCTAAAGTAAAAACAAATAAAAAACTTCTTTCTGACAGGGCAAAGGTGTCAGCTTGTCCCAAAATTTTCCAATTCTTCCTTACCCAAATTCTTACCTGATCAATGTTCGGCTTGATTCCAGCAAATATCCTATCAAAGAAAAATTGAATCTACCATAGGCTCTATCCACCACTGAGTCTATAACTTGCATTCATGGTGAATCTTGCTTCCATTTCGGTTTGAGCTTCTCTAGTGACTCTATCTGCTTCTTTTTAAACATCTTAGATTCCCATGAGTTTTCTTTCCCTGTGTTATGCAAGATCTCATCTCTCAGTTGCATTCCTCCGTCACTCAGTTGCATTCCTCCATCCCTCTGCACCTCCATCCCTTGGCTACATTCAAAATATTAACTTCTAAAAAAAAACTTTTTCAAAATTTCAAATATATCAAAATAAACGTTCTCAAAATTTTGGCATTTTCCAAATATAAATTTTCCTCTTTTTCAAAATTTCATATTATGTGTTTTGAGATATAATTTTTTTTTAAATTTTAACTTTTTCAAAATTCCATATTTCTAAAAATTTGATTTTTTCAAATTTCAACATTTTCAAAAGTACATTTATTTTCAAAATTTAACTTTTTTCTATAAATTTAAATTTTTCAAAAAAAATATATTATAGGTAAAAGAGGGTTAAGGGTACCCTACCCCATATAATAAGTGGAAAAAAGATATGATAGTGAGGAACAAATGAGGTAGCCTCTACCAGTGGCACAGAGAAACAAAATAAATCAATCAATCAAGCTAACAACATCCAACAAAAACCAACAGCTATCTCATCTTTATGACCCCTTCAAGTTAGATCTTAAGTACATTTTAAGGGGAGAGATAGCCCCTTTCTTTTTCCTTCTTACAACTATCCAATCATTTTTCTGTATTTGGATTTTCATTTTCATTATTATGTATTGGAATCATAACTTCAATCTTCTCCTTGAGATTTTGGAACCCTGATAAAGTAAAAGGAAGGGAACATGTTCCCTTTTCCAAACCCATCAAATCCTCTTCATTCTTTCTATCTTGTTACAAAGGATACATATGGGGAGGAGGAGGCCCTTCCTCCTTTTCAGCATCAAGATCAATTGATTTCTTAGATTTAGAGTCATAATCACAATCTAACAGTTCATTCACAACCAGGTGACTAGGATTAGAATTCTTCCACCATGAGCTTCTACTTTTTACATGTTTTATTTCCATTTGAAAATATGAAGCTAAATGGAAAAGAGAAAATCATGTTCTACACCTAAAGGGAAACCCTTCATAGTCCAGATTTTGTATCCAAGTTCTATCCTCAACTTTGAGTTCAATAGTGGCAGGGAAATCTACAAAATTATTTGTATCAACCAAGATTCTAGCATACATAGTGTGCTAAAAATATTCTGTTTTTGGGTCAATAGCCAAACATTTCCCTAAAGTGTTACCTATAGAGGTTAAACAACTCTCCATCCAAAATTGGAGGGGAAAATAAGGTGCACAGATCTAAATCAACTTAACTTGGAAATTATTAGATACCGGGTTAAACAAAGAGAACCATAGTTTCATTAATAGAAAATGGGATTGAAAATCCCAAACTTTCCCAAAAATCATATCCCTATTTGAAGTTTCAGCAAATACAACTATGAAAAACCATGAGCACTAGGATAATATCCAACCTACTTTTCATGATGGGACCCTAATGACTAGACATCTATGCATGAAGAGATGGCCGTCCTAGATAGAAGTTGTTGAATCTCCAAATCAATCCATTTTCCAAAAGAAAGCTTCATATTTCACCGCCTCTTCACCAAAACAAACTGATGGGGTAGATTTTGTAAAATCCATTAGCTTATAACACATGGAATCTGACATTCCCTTGTTCCTATTACCTTTCCCCTATAGAGTGTCCTTGAAAGACGCCCGAAATGGGGTAAATCCTTAGTGCCATGGAAATTGGTTTGGTTCTTCTGCCAAAAACTAGTAGCAGTGGTGAAATTTATGCAGGAACTATTTGTATTCACAAGCCCGGATTCAACCCCCAAGGCCACAGGTACTGGCTAAGAAGAGCCATAAACAAGAGCACCAAATCCATGAACAGATGTAGGGAAAACATAGCCATAAATATAGCCAAAGTCAAAACCATATCTATCCATCAATATTCCATGTACTTTTCCTTGCAACAAACCTTCTTGAGACCCTCTTCAAAACCCATCTACAGCAAGACCATCTCCGCCATCAACAATTTTTTTAGGGTTAGGTTTAACAAGAGGAGATCAGACCACCATTATCTCTTATAAATCACCATCAGAAACGGTATCTCACCCTGTTTCATCCAACATTTGGAGAGGGCCAAATCCTATAACCAGAGGAAGAGTGGAGATCGCCTATCCTGATTCATTATTCCCAAAACCACCACCAACACCACTTTTGCACACTCCAATGGGTGTGTCAAGAGCTGAAGCTACAAAATCAGACCCGGAACCGAACCCCGAGTCCACAGGTAGCCATCCATTTTCATTGAAAATGTGAACATATTAAACTAACTAAGCTATGAATTGAAAACTAACACCAAGTAGCTTAAAAAATATTTAACTTACTAAATTTATCATGATTAAGGCTTAATAGAAATTAGCTAATGAATGCAAGAACATTAAGTAAATCATCATAATTGATAACCATTCCTAATAAAATTTATGATTACCCTACAACATGAGCCTCTTTAGATCATGAGTAATCAAATTTGTATGTTTGATTCTCCAAAGAGAGGGAACGATCTCGCCAAGAAATGGCTACAAGGCCAAGATTGGGTCTTCCTTTCTACTCAACAATGGTAGAATGGATGTACAAGATGAAATAGCTATTGCAAATAATGGAGAAGGCTATTAATCATATGGCTTATATGAAATACTATCAAAAGTATTGTGTAGGTGTGAAAGGATGTAGGAGGGTCCTTTATATGGCTTTCCAATTTGGGAGAAGCTTGAATCCCAATGAATGTGGGATAAAGAATAAAGTAGATTTAGACTTGTTAAGATTGATTAAGGGAATTAACAACTCATGGGAGTTAGAGATGATTTAATTAATCAACTAGGATTAATTAATAGGCTAGAATAAGTGTTTTAGGCTATTTGAAGGTGATTAGGGTGATTTTGAATGGTTGGAAGGGATTTTAACCAAGAAAAGGGTTTATTGATTAAATACAATGGTAAATAGGCTTAATTAACTAATAATAGCTAATTAATCGATCGAAAGAGGATTATAACTAACACATTGTCATTAATTGGCATCTGGAATGTGATAGAAGCTAGTTAATTAACGAAGTGTCATTAATTGACCAAAATAGAGGGAAATGTTAGTTAACTAGAGGAAAAGTACTAATTATAATGGAAATGGTGAGAAATAGGATAGTTAGTACAATTTTAACAATAAAATTGTATAAGCGGATTTTAGGTGTCTACATTTCCCCTCTTTGGGGTGACGTAAGTGATGTCACTTCAAAGATAGTAGAAAATTATAAACAAGTAAATTTTGAAGAAAAAATAGTAGAATAAAGGTTTCCCCCTCGAGTTTCGATGGGGTGATAGAATATGTCGATCGAAAATAAAAAATATTAAGGAAACAGATAGAAAAAACAAGGTGGGGAAGGGGGGGTAAAAATAATCCCTATTTCCCCATATTACCCCCAAGTGTTGTTGAAGAAAAATTGATAGTGATAAGAAATGATAATGAAGAATGAAGGATATGGAAATAGATTTTATTTCTAGTTCGTTCAATAAACAATTTTGTTTCATCACTTTACTCACATGATCTACATCATTGGCTCTTTTTAAAATAACAAGTTCAAACAAATCACATATTAGCTTATGATGTATTGGCCAACAGAGCAAGAGATGTGAGAATGGGTAGGACACCCAAGTTCAAGTCCCACCGGGTGTGCCAAATGTGAATATACTAAATTAACTAAGTTATGAATTGAAAACTAACACCAAGTAGCTTCAAAATAAAGTTAACTTATTAAGTACATCATGACTAAAGCTTAATGGAAACTAGCTAATGAATGTAAGAACATGAAGGAAATCATCGTAATTGTTAACCTTTCCTACTAAAATGTATGATTACCCTACAATATGAGCCTCTTTATATCATGAGTAATCAAATTTGTAGTTTGGATTCTCCAAAGAGAGGGAAGGATCTCACTAAGAAATGGCTACAAGGCCAAGCTTGGATCTTCCTTTCTACTCAACAATGGTAGAATGGATGTACAAGATGAATTAGCTATTCCAAATAATGGAGAAGAATATTAATCACATGGCTTATATGAAATACTATCAAAAGTATGGTGTAGGTGTGAAAGGATGTAGGAGGTTCCTTTATATAGCTTTCCAATTTGGGAGAAGCTTGAATCCCAATGAATGTGGGATAAAGAATAAACTAGATTTATACTTGTTATGCTTGATTAACAAAATTAACAAGTGATTAACAACGCATATGATTTGGAGATGATTTAACTAATAAATTAGGATTAATTGATAGGCTAGAATAATATTTTTATGCTATCTAGAGGTGATTAGAATCAAAGCAGAAATGACATGTTACAAAAAAAAGATGATGAATCAAAGAAGGAAGTACTAGAATCAGTAAATTATGGCACACATCAAAAAGAAATCTAGTCTCCCAAACATTGTAGCACTCACAAAACATTCAGTTGATTGGATCAAGTCCCAAAAAACACATGACATGTGATATAAATTTGTTTGATTCATTGAATGATCAAACCACTAGATATCAGGTTTAAATAGTAGACAACAATGAGTATCTTGCATAAGGAATGGGAATAGTTACAATTCCTCTCACAATGAGAAGTTCTACATCAAAAAAGGTACTTCAAGGGCGCGAATGGACAAGAAGAACCCGCGCATGTAGGACAAGTAACATTTAGGACTTAGCTATTTTTTTAGCATGAAGATATATTTTTAGAAGATGGCATGCAGAACACACCAATGATACAGAGACGTGCATCCCATGCATTGTCTATTTTTGGAGGATCACATTCAGAGCACTTTTGCATGGAGACACTCTAAGAATAGGATTTTCACCTCAGTTAACTATCAATAGTATATAAATAGCACACTTAGATGTGTGACTATGCATGAGAATGACGTGTGGCTACTAATAGAATGCAGCCTATTTTTGGAATAGATAACCAGTGAAGGGCAAGTCCCCACCCTATATATATGTAGTGAATTACCTGGTAGGGTGATGATGGATATAGAGAGATAGATAATATAGTGTGTGTGTCCTGTGAGGGATAAGTATACAAAGAAATGTATATGTTTCTGGTTTACTATATCAGATACATGCGTGCATCGACATAGATTTCTAAGTATTGTAAGAAGCTTCTGTGTTATTGTGATAATTAAGAGATGGAAGATATTGACTAAACCTAAGTGTCATTCATGTGTGTAATTGGGTAGTGCATGTTCTTATTTCTATCATGACTATTGTTTAAACCTATTATTTCCTGGATCTAGATCTGTCACGCACTGTATAATGATGTATTAGTTATGGATCTATATGCTTTAAGTCTTCATCATGTTAACATTATACTACAACAACCCTAAAGAGAGACCTTGTACCTTTGCGCGCTTCGGGTGAGCGCTCAATATAGGTTGAGTGATGTGCCAGCATGTCTAGGGTATTATCTGGTGAATTCTAGGTTGCATCATTAGTTCCATTTTTGGGACCTCTTTTTCAGTTGTTTTCAGGATGGTTTGCAATGAAGACGTACCGGTTAACTCTAGAAAGTATTGAGGAGTGGATACATGATTTGGAGGAAGGATATGCACGGTGGTTCAACATTGTATTTGAGTTTAATGCATGCGCTATGGGTAGAATAGAATATGTATGACATCTTATATGAGAGCTTTTTTGCTATCTTTCTAGTAGAATTTTATGAGTGGCTGATTGCTTATGCATCTAAGTGGAATTGGAGGTATCATGCACTTGTCTAGACACAAAAATAATTTTAGGCCCTTTATGATGCTGATCTGATTTGGAATCGAGCTGTGGACATGTGGTTTGTGGTATCATAAATAGTTATATCTTAGAGTACTCAGTTTCTACTTATTCCTGTCCAGAAGTAGCTGAATTCCAGTTCTTATGATATCCAAGAGGAGCATATCTGCAAGGTATTCCACTAGTAATCAAGATCTTGATGGTAACTTTGAACATGGAGAGTAAAATAATGCCTAACTAAACCTCACCATGCATGAGGGTAGGAATATGCTTGGTGAAAGATGGAAGACCTAGTGGTAGAAAGGCAGAGAGAGGAAAGGAAACTTAAGTATAATGAGGCACGTGAGAGGGAGATAGAGAAGTAATATACCATTGTAGAAATTATGGCGTTGAGGAGAGAGATGGCCTATGAAGGATTTTAAGCTCATGTAGAAGATGTGGAGCCAGAGCATCAGGAACTCCCCCATCTTGGAAATCATGACAGGTATCCCCCCTTGGCGTCACATAAAAGTGTGCCAGCAGAGACTGCCTGGGCCATGAGCACGCATCTTAATCCACCTAGTGACCTAGCCCTTGCGCTTGGTTTTCTAAGTGTCTAGTATGGCAAGTAATCAACAAGTGAATTTGGGAAATAGGAGAACTAGAGTAATTCAGAGAGCAATTACATCAATGGCAAGACAGATGGCTTCAATGTTATTTGGAGGAAAATTTTCAGGCACATCATCTACACAGAATATAAGTGCCGTGAATGTTGGATTCACCTCTGTAAGTGGAACTACCACACAGACTGTAGGGGTTTAATATATTACTACTGTTGTCACAAGCATAAGGGAGTACATATACAGGTCCTATTCCAGCTACAGGTGGAGGATCAGGAGGTATAGGTGGTTCTAGTTCTGGTGGATCTGGTGGTTCTGGAGGCAGGGGAAACACGGAGGTTCTGGATCAGGTGGGCAAGGTCTACACCAACCCAAGAATATTTATATGGAGATGTATCTTTGTCTTCAATAGTATAGGGGCATAAAAGATGCTACTGAACATGTGCACATGTGTGAAATATTGTGGCACATAAAGGGATCATGGCTTCTAAGTGTAAGGCAAGTCAATTTACTACTACATTAAAGGGACGTGCACACAACTGGTATAGGAAGTTTGACCCTGATCAAACTTGCATGGATTATGTAGTGCTGAAGGATGATTTCTTGAAAGAGTTCTATATCCCATAATTTGAGTAGAAGAGTATAAGCACGCTCAAGGATATCAAGCAAGGAACTACTGAGAGTGTACATGAGTATGATGCCTATTTTAAAACACTCCTATCTAAGATTTCTTATGATATTCATGCAAGCCAACATGCACAATGGTTCATTGGTGGATTTATTACACCATTCAGAAGAGCACTGTCACATAAGACATACACTGATCCACGTGAAGCACTGGAAGTAGATTTGCATGTTGAGGCAGTTGGGAGCATTGACACTGGTGTTAGTCTATTCTTAGAGGCATAGATTGTAGCTATGACAAAAAATTTAGAGAAGCTATCAGCAAATTCAGCCCATGAAACACGCTCAGGGATTTGGTGTATAGATTGTGAATTGGAAGGTCACACCAAGGATAGTTGCCCTCGTAGATCTATATGCTCATTACTATTGGAATGTGAGATCTATCATTTGAATCATGATTCTAGTCAATGTCCTTTGTTACATCGAGTGATAAGGAAGAATGTATCTTGTTACTATAAAATTTTCTGGTCCATAACCCATGATACTGAAGATTATAGGTTGATTGGTCAGATCCAGGATGCTATAGACATTTGGGTATGATAGACAAGCGTAACAGATAATTCTAAGGGTAAGAATGAGCACCAGGATTGGGATCATAATCAAATACGCTATGACAGGAATGAGGGCCATTTTGAAGGAGGTCGTGGAATAGGATGTGGATATCAAGGTGGATATGGAGGATGAGGCTATGGTGGAGGAAGAGGTGAGTTCCCTTGTGGAACATGTTATACGTGTGGATCTCTTGACCACTATAGGTGTGAATGTCCCTAGAATATTACATGTTCTTTTTATGGAAAGAACCATAGCTATGAAGAGTGCCCGGACTTATATGAGCATCTGAGTAAGCAACATAAGCAAGAAAACAAAGGCACCGAGATGGTTAGAATCCATAGTGTGTGGTAGAATATCAGTGGATGCCCAAGATAGCACCAGGACCTGAGGCATTAATAGTGAAGATTACTACATGAGCTGAAGCAGTGTGCACGCAAGAGAGGCATTACACCAAAAGCCTATGATCACCAAGGAGGAGGTTTTGCATGCAAGGTACCCAGATCCTACTCATAAGAAGGAAGTCTATCAAGAGACCATGGAGGTCTTCAAGAATATTTAAGGTGAGAGACAATGTTTAAAGGAGTAGTCAAGGAAGATGGAGCAGAAGAAAGAAGAAGAAAAAAGTCCCCGCTGATATTGATGACATCAGAGAGGTTTGTAAAATGTTGCGCCAAGAGAATATTATTCCGTTGCTAGGAAATTGGTTGAAGGGGAATACCCTACGTGTAAGCACTGAGAATGAACAAAAAATCCTACATGTAAATCTTCCCCCTGATAGCATTGACTATGACAAGGAAATTACTTTGAATGTTGTTGTGGATGGATGGCTGCTGAGCAACATATTGATTGATACAGGTGTAGAAGTGAATGTGCTTACATTAGATGCATGGGTACAAATGGGGAGGCCTCCATTGCAGCCATCATCTAATGTGTTATTTATGGAAAACTAGACTAAGGCCACTCCCATAGGATTTTTGAAGGATGCATCTATAACCATACAAGGGGCCAAGTTCACTGGGGATTTTGAGGTATTAGCACTTGTAGAAGTAGACAATTTTCCATCCTTTCTTGGACGCCCTTGGTGTTATGCAAATAACGTTGACTTGAGATTCAATAAGGGGTATATCAGCTTTGAGAACCAAGGAGGAAAGGGTTGTAATACCTTTGACAGATGGGAATTCTACACCATATGTTGAGCCTCTAAGTGAGGAGGACTTAAATAAAATCTATGTACGTGCACTATTCAGGACCCAGAGGTCAATGAGCCATCAAAGGAAGGCATCCTACAGTGGGAATATTCTCATTCTATTAGTGATACTATGAGTATTGCTTGTGAAAATTGGGCTCATGGTACATATGAACTAGTAGGGCGAGGTAAAAAGTGTAGTTGCACACAAGAATGGACTTCATTCTGTTCGATGGATAGAGAACATAGTACCTTGGTATACTGGGGGGTAGAAGATCTTCTTGTATTTTTGAAAGCCATGGAAGCATAGTGGACAGATCAAATTAAGAGAAGAGATATGTTAGTGTATACCTTATGCAGGATAACAACGTGCTGGTGGGTAGTCCATAGAGATAATCTTATAGAATGGGAGGAGATTAGAATCACCCTATCTACTAGGTTTTTAAGGAGCAATGCACCTACGCAGATCTACACTTATAATGGTGATCAACCTATTTAGCATCACATTCAGCAGTGTGAGAGACTCTGGATAGCGGAATAGGAAGCATTACCACCTTCACTCTGGGTGCATAGATTGTACTCTACTCTACAAGGATGCACACACCTGGTATGTATATGTAGAACTACATCAAGAGACTAGGAATTGGCAGAATTTGACTGTACAAGAATGATCCAGACCTTTGACTACTTCTCGACTAAACCTCCATAGTAAAAGAATCATTAAAAATTTTCAAGCGCTTAACTATGGGAGATAGTGCAAAAGCAGAAGAGCATATTCAGGAATTATTTGGTGAGACAGAGTCTGGAGCACATTTTGAAAAGGAAGAAGAAATGGACTCCATACTACTTGAACATGCTTGCCTTGAGAAAGAGAAAGGAAATATGGTTTACATAGTGGATGATGAGGAAGTTGAGAACCTAGATATTGAACATTCACAAGGGGTGCATGAGGTCTTGGACAGTGTAGACAAGGATACGCATGCCTATCATGAACCCATGAAGATAAAGAAGGTGAATATAGGTTCGGAGGCTGAGCCAAAGGAGGTCATAATTGGAGACTATTGGTCAGAATCGGAAGTGGAAAAGATCATTGAGTTACTCAGGGATTATCAGGACTTATTCCCTTGAGGGTATCATGAACTTAAAGGCATGCATGAATCACTTGGGGAAATGAAGATAAAGCTTAAGGATGGTGCATGCCCAGTTAGAAAGTGACCTTATAGAATGAATCCCAATTTACGTGAAAAGGTGAAGGAAGAGATTGATGAGATGCTAAAATCTAGGATTAGTCAACCCTTGGATGAGTCAGAATGGGTTAGTCCTATGGTGATAAGTATCAAGAAGGATGGTAGGATTCAGAATCTGTGTAGATTACAGGGAGTTGAATGCTGCATGTGTTACAGACCCTTTTCCTACACCATTCACTAAGGAAATACTGGAAGGAGTGGTAGGGTGCGAAATATATTCCTTCACAGATGGGTTTTCTGGGTATCATCAGGTTAGGATTGCTCAGGAGGATCAAGAAAAGACAAATTTTACTACTGAATGGGGTAGTTTTTCCTATACTGTGATGCCTTTTGGACTGAAAAATGTGCCTGCTGTATTCTCACAGATAGTTGTTCAGGCATTCAAATATTTTATTCACAACTTTTTACAGGTTTATCTAGATGATTGGACAGTATATGGGCTTGTGAAAGATCATTGTGACAATCTGCGCTTAATGTTTGAATGATGTAGAAAATTGAGTATCTCTTTGAACATCAAGAAGTGCATATTTGACTACACCTTTTGGAATACTGTTAGGACATATAATCTATAACGAAGGTTTGCTAGTTGATCCGGCTAAGGTTGCAGTCATTCTATGCCTAGAAGTGCCTACCAGTCAAAGTGAGGTGCGCGGATTTTTGGGTCATAGAGGATATTATCGGAAATTCATCAAAGGGTATGCCAAAGTTTCTTGCACCCTTGGAAGAGTTACTAAAAGGAAAAGGTACATTTTATTGGGGAGAACCACAACAACACATTTGAGATATTAAAGGAGAAACTTACTACCGCACCCATTCTAATGCTTTCCCTCATGGGATAAACCATTTCATGTGCATGTGGATGCCTCTGCATGGCCATTGGCACTATGTTAGCTCAACCTGGTGAAGGTATTGTAGATCATCCAATTTTTTTGCTAGTAGGAAGCTGACTCCTGCTGAACATAATTATACAACTACAGAGCGCGAAGCTTTGTCAATGATCTATGCATTGCACAAGTTTTGACAGTACTTGTTAGCAACACCATTTGTGTTTTATATAGATCACATGACATTGAAGTATTTGGTGAAAAAACCCATCTTACAAGGGCACATATGCAGATGGGTACTCCTATTTCAAGAGTTTGACTTCATAGTTGTGGTGAAGCCAGGGAAAAGTAACTCTGGACCAGACCACTTGTCTAGAATTCACTCAGGAGAAGAAGCACAAACAATTGAAGAAACCATGCCAGATGCACAGTTATATAGGTTACAATGCATGTCATCAGAATTAGAAGACATTGTTATCTTTCTACGGACTGGTGTGGCACCAGAAGGAATGAAGGCATTAGAAAAGAAATAACTTGCTATACACGCGACACCATTTATGTTAATCAGTGGTGACCTCTACAAGTTAGGCAGAGATGAAGTATTATGCCGTTGTGTATTAGAGCATGAGCACAAGGATATAATGGAGGAGGCACATGGTGGTATTGCAGGTGGCCACTATGCAGGTGATGCAACTGCCCGAAAGATCCTACTTGTTGGATTATGGTGGGAGACACTGTATAAAGATTGTAAAGCGTATTGTAAAGTGTGTGACCATTGTCAGTGTCTAGGTAAACTAGGGAAAAGAGATGAGATGCCTTTGAGACCTATTACTAGTTCCGAACCATTTGAGAAATGGGCCATCGATTTTGTAGGACCTATTTCACCAGCCGCGCATAGGACTGGGTCATGCTATATCATTACTTGTACAGATTATCTCACAAGGTGGGTAGAAGCAGCACCTACGAAGGACTGTACAACAGCTACAACAGCTAGGTTTCTATGGGAGAATGTTCTTACAAGATATGGATGTCCTTTAAGCTTGACAAGTGATAGGGGTACACACTTTTTGAATGAAACAATCAGGATCCTATTAGATGAGTTTATGGTTGCACACCATAAGACTACACCCTATCATCCTCAGGAAAATGGAACTGCTGAGGCTTTCAACAAGATTTTGAGCCAGACATTAACAAAAAATTGTGATGTTGGAAGAAAGGATTGGGATGATAAAGTGTCATCTTGTTCTTTGGGCATATAGAATAACTTATAAGAGATTGAACAAAGCCACACCATTTCAGTTGGTGTTTGGTGCCAAAGTCCATTCTCCCTATAGAATTTATGTTACCTTCTTTGTGCATTACACGTGCTGGAGGTCTAGCTGATGAGAAGGATTTAGAAGAGCATATTGAGAAGATGATTCAACTGGATGAGTGATGAGCCATAGCACGATGGATTCAGAAGCAGGAAAAGGCCAGGAAGAAAGCATGGCATGACAGAAACATAAGGGATAAGAAGTTTGAGATTGGACAAATGGTACTTCTCTATGACTCTAAGTTCTTGTGCCATCCAGGAAAACTTAAGGTACATTGGTTAGGGCCATATGTTATCACTTACATCCTTGAAACAAGCACTTTCCAGTTAGAAGCACTCGATGGAACATGGCTACCCAGTTACTTTAATGGGAGTAGGCTAAAGCCCTACTATAAATAAGTCTTCTTGGTGTTTGTAATAAGGTAGTATTTCCAATTAGATTAGGTTTCCATTATATATTTCCTTAATGTATTTCCTTCATTGTCATATGCTTTGTACAATTTAGTTTTTGTTCTTGTGTAATAAGCACACTTGCACGCATGAAGCTAACTACAATATGGAGCATGTTGATGCACAGTGGACTACACATACTTTTAGTGTGGGGTGTGGTTATTGATATCAAGGTACAGGACTGCTGGAACTAAAAGGTGGAAAGGAATAAGCTTGTTACGGGTGTTTTTCAAAGTAAAAAGATTGCTTCTCAAAAGTGACCAAGGATGGAGATGAATGAAGGAACAATATAACGTGAGGTAAGTAGAGGCCATGATAACTACCAGGATAAGGTACAGTGACGAGGTACTCAGGCACATGGGCATGTGCTGAAGAGAAGTCTGTGACTAGAGGGTAGGAAGGCACGCTAGAAGGTTATAGCTGGGGTGTGAATATGTACCACGCGGAAAGAAAAAAATTGGTCAATAAATGAGAGGATATTTGGTAGGTGGAGAAGCAATAAATGCATCAAAATTTGAAAATCTATATAAGGATGGGATGTGAGTTCATTTTTACCATTGCGATTAAGATTATTTGAGAAAGAGCTAAGTGCGAAGATCTGAGTAATCGATTTGAGGTGTCAAGGGTGTGAAACCAGACGTGACAAGTAGATCTGTGTGTAGAAGAAGCTTGCGTCCCTGGTGGTGAAGGGTTTGAGTGAAGTAGGATGACAGTAAGAGGAGCTAGGGCACATGATTTCACCTAGGGCACACTAACTCGAGCTAGGGTTTGAGTCAGCATTGTAGAGTTGAAGAGGTAAGTGTCTACATAATGGATTGCAAGGTAAAAATGACACCCAAGAAAGCAAGTGCAGGTGGGAACAAAGGGGAAGAAGAAGGTAGTTGTAGAGGAGGAAGAGATAGCACCTGAAAGTAATTTTTCAAAAATGTAATATCCAGAGGGTGTCATAGTCATCCAGGAGTGGGGTTCACATATAAGAAAAATCAAAGTGAGTGAGTATAACCACATGACCATAGAGAATAAAAAGGAACTCGATGCCCTGCTCAACACGAAGACAAACAAACGCACAATAGATGACATGTCGGTTTATGATGATGCAGGTATGAAACTTCTGAAAAGAATTGGAGTCTACCAATTATATGAACTTCCATATTTCGGGAAGTATAAGCCTTTATACTAATGGCTCATGAGCAGAGTACATGAGGATTTTTTCTACTTTGCAGGATGTAGAGTCGTAATCTCATCCATGCTAATCTCCATAGTGATGGATTTGAAGGGCACATGAGAGGATATAAATACTAACCTAACAGATAACGCCGCGATTCTAGAAACCAAGAAGGAGTTGGGATACTTGAAGGGTCTACGTGGTATGGACATTGATAAACTAAAGAATTGTCTAGTTGTACAAGCAGCAACACATCTTGTTACAAAGTTGAATGACCAGGAGAGGTGGTCACAGGTGAACACCATGTGGCTGCATGTTGCGAAGCAGATGTCAGAAGGAGTAGTCTACAATATTGCAGGCTACATTGCAGAATAGATAGTCGAGGAAGTGCACATGGGAGGAAAAATCAGCTTTGGAGTTGTTCTATTGTCACTGGTATTCATGGAGATTGGAGTACCAGATGGACCAAAGGAGAAGATATGGGAATACCCCATGGAGAATAAGTCACCAGCTGAAAGGTTCAAACAAGTACCTATGTAAAGGATCCATGATAGACAATGTCAAGCAAAGAGTGGAGAAATGGTATGACAGGCTCTGCATGGCCTTTGAAGAAGAGTGGCGCATCCCGAAGGACCTACCTTCGGTAATAAGGAAACAAGTCCAGTTTGTTGTATATCAACATTTCTACATCACGTGCTTCCCAATGAAAGATGGATCCTGGAGCCCTTGGTGTAAATTGCCTTACGCCTTCACAGCGAGGTACTTTCAAACATCAGTCCACAGATTCACAGACATGCGCCACCTGGCCTTCAATGCAGAGAAGGTAGACTGTGACTACCACACCCTGAGAAAAAAATATGTGTATCTAGGGAAAAGTGCATATATCGAGAGGCTCATTTCAGAAGTATTGAGCATAAATCCCATGAGTCTAGCTGTCAGAGATATTGGGGAAGCACTAGTGTACCTTTAGCTTAAGCCCAAGATGGAAAACAATAAGTATGTGGAGAATGAGTTTGTGCTCCCAAGGCCACCGAAGGGTCAACATACAATGGAGAACATACCGGAACATAAGCCCACAAAGCCAATTGAAGTGGAAGATGAGGAGGATGAGCGCGAAGATAGTGGTGGTTTGGAGCATAGAGGTAGAAGACATCCTATGAATAAGGATGAAGCTAAGCACACCACTACACCACCTCAGCCATAAGAGGGTGATGATGAGGAATTGAATGTAGTCCAAGGAGAGAAAAAATTTAATAGGGTGTTCAAGAGAACAAGGACCCAAGGTGCTACTCCATAAATTGTGCACAGATCACCCAAACTCTCTCTATAGAAGGAGACAACCATGCACAAAGAAGGAGGAAACTGAAGTTGAATGAGGAGGTGGAAGAGTCAGAGGAAAGCATGCCTAATTCTCCTACACTTCTAGAGAACATAGAAGAAAAAAGGATGATTAATCATAGGAAAGAGGAGAGGAAAAAAAGGGAACAGAGGAGATAGCTGCAGAAACGACTCAAGACATGGAGACACAAGTCCCAAATTTGGAAGCTAAAGTTCCTAAGCAGTAAAGGTCTAGAAGAACAAGTGGAGAACACATTCCACTAGCCATGGGTTATGCAGAGGATGTAGGTAAAATTGTTTATGCCCGTTTCTAGAGCACGCTGACACAGAAAGACTTATATGGTTGGGAGCTCATGGATGAAGATATGGCCACAGTGCGCACGAGGAAGTAACTATCATGGTCAATGCACACCCACATGGATGAGCCTGAATTTGATGTATGTGAGGAGTCATGCATGTTGAGATGGATGAAATAAGGCATCTCAAGCTAGACATATGACAGTAAAGCCTATTGTTCATGTCAGATGAGCAGGTCAGCAATGCATTGGTGAAGGTTTCTACTGAAGTTGCAAGAAGAAACATGGACAAAGCTGCAACAATAAGAGCACTGCGCAAGGAGATGAAGATAAAGGATGTAGAGATATTACACTTTACCCAAGAGAGGGACTTAGACAAAAAGAAATATATTGCATTCATCAGCATGGGGGAGGCCATTTGGGATCATGTGCTGAAAGCATGCTTGCATCTGGTATCTAAAGTACCTGCACAGTTTCCCTCAGCAATGCACTATGTTATAACTTTAGTAGACTTGGTATTGGAAGATGATGCCATCAGAATGCCAAAACCAAAGAATCCTGAGGAAGAGGAAGAAAGGGAAAAGGCTGCAGTAGTCAAAAAGGTTGCATCATATGACAATTGCTATAAGCGCTTCAAGAAGAATTGAAAAAAGTAGATCATGCCTTAAATATATGCATAGCTCCAGAGGCACTGATCAAGGTAAAAACTATGGAAGAAGATAATGAACTCCATAAGGCTATGAGGGATGATACCTTGGGCCACACAGAGAGGTTAACTATTGTAAAATAAAATCTCTAGGACCTGGCAGCAACACAAGAGCCACACAAGGAAAGATTAAATGAGCTTGGGAAACTCATCGCACAAAAAATGGATGTACTGGAGGGAAGAATGGCTGCAATGTCCAACATTATGTTGGTCTTGCAGTGTGAGAAAGGTGAAGTAACGCAAGATGAACTGGAATCCATCATTGTGGACATTCCAGAGAAAGCAGAGAAGGCTCTCACTAAGTGGCAGGCCTTAGAGGCCAAAATAAAGGAGGAGTATCTAGAGTTGATCCTTCAAGATGAGACAGAGGAGGCTGCCACATAAAAGCATTCTTTATTCATTCAAATTCTTTCTGATTCTTTCTATTCACCATTTTTTTGGAGATACCCATTGTCGGGGTGACAATGAGATTAGTGTGGGGTAATTGTTGATCAGAGAACACTTGACAAAACTCACACAAGAAGTCCACGTGGGAAAATAGGCCTAGTTTAAGTGCAAAAAGGGATAGGAAGAACCCGTGCATGTAGGGCAATACAACATTCAAGACTTAGCCATTTTTGAGCATGAAGATCTATTTTTAGAAGATGGCGTGTAGAACACACCAACGATGCAGAGACGTATGCACCACACATTGTCTATTTTTGGAGGATCGGATTCAGAGCACTTTTGCATGGAGACAGTCTAAGAATAGGATTTTCACCTCAGTTAACTATCAATAGTATATAGATAGCACACTTTCATGTGTGGCTATGCATGAAAATGACGTGTGGATATTAATAACATGCGGCCTATTTTTGGGATAGATAAATGGTGAAGGGAAAGTCCCCACCCTATATATATGTAGTGAATTACCTGGTAGGGAGATGATGGATATAGAGAGATAGATAATATTGTGTGTGTGTGTGAGGGATAAGTATACAGAGACATGTACATGTTTCTGGATTACCGTATCAGATCCATGCACGCATCGGCATAGATTGCCAGTATTGTAAGAAGCTTATGTGTTATTGTGATAATTAAGAGATGGAAGATATTGACTAAACCTAAGTGTCATTCCTGTATGTAATTTGGTAGTGCATGTTCTTATTTCTATCATGATTATTGTTTAAACATATTCTTTCCTAGATCTAGATCTTTCATGCACTGTATAATGATGTATTAGTTATGGATCTATATGCTTTAAGTCTTCATCATGTTAACATTCTGCTACAGCAACCCTAAAGAGGGACCTGGTACCTTTGCGTGCTTCAGGTGAGCACTCAGTCTAGGCTGAGTGATGTGCCAGCGCATCTAGGGTATTATCTGGTGAATTCTAGGCTACATCAATTACTGGGATTCATTTTATCGTATAGAGGAATTGAATTCGACCCTACAAAGGTGTTGGCTATAATAGAGATGCCTACTCCTAATAATATAAAATAGTTGCTTATTTTACAAGGGAAGATTCAAACAATTAGAAGATTCATCTCCCAACTCGCAGACAAGTGCCATTAATTTACACATCTTCTCAAGAAAGATGTTGAATTTCCTTGGGGTTCAGAACAACAACAAGCATTTTCTTTACTAAAATAATATTTGTCTAATCCCCCTCTTCTAATGTTGCCTACTACAAGTGAACTATTGCTACTCTTTATTTATGCTACTCAATTTGTAATTGGTGCACTCTTGGCTCAATATGATATAAATCCAAAGGAAAAATTTGTATACTATATTAATCACACATTGATCACTTATGAGCTCAACTATCCACAGATTGAGAAGGCTTGCTTGGCCATCATTTTTTATTTTCAAAAACTTTGTCATTATTTATGGAATAATAATACCAAGCTTATATCTAAGGTAAACCCATTGAAATACTTATCATCAAAGTTTGCGCTTACAGGAAGGATGGCCAATTAGATGATCCTACTCAGTGAATTTCATATTGAGTACGTCCATTAGAAATCAGTTAAAGTGTAGGTACTGACAGATCAACTAGCTAAAGCCTCACGTCCAAGTACTGAACCATTGAGTCTGGAACTTCAAGACAATGTTATGGTGTACTTCACGGAACCCATTATATGGTAAATGTATTTTGATGGATCCTTTACTATCCATAGTTCAAGAGCAAGAGTTGTGCTTATTACTCCATTAGGATATTTGATTCCACAAGCTTTTAGACTTGGTTTCCCATGTATTAACAACATAGCGGAATATGAATCTCTCATTACAGGGCTGAAAATAGCTATACGCTAGGATATGAGATAGATAAATTTCATTATTGACTCAATGTTAATCATCAAACAAGTCAATGAAGAATACAAAGTTAAGGATGCGAAGTTCATTCCTTATTAAAAATCTGGTAAATACATTGAAATAATTCTTTGTGCAAATCACATTCAAGTAGATCCCTAAAGGACATAATCAAGCGGTTGATGTTACGGACACAGTTGGTTCTTTGTTTCGCATCCCACCCAGACATAATGATGTGCCTTTCTTTGTCAAGCACTTAACTATACGAGCATATGACATGTCAGAGTCCCATTTGGTATGTGAAGTTTTTGGTCCCCATTCCCCATGGTACCTTGACATTTATAATTACCTTCATGATGGAACTTTCCCTTTGGACATTTCCCATTCTAAGAAATGAAAACTTATCCAACGCATAGCCCGCTACACCTTACTTGGGGAAACCCTCTATCGTAGAGGCTATGAAGGGAATTTGTTGCATTGTCCTACCACACACGAATACATTTTAGGAGTCAAGGAGGTGCATGAAGGCATCTCTGGTGCCCATACAAGTGGGATATTCCTAGATAAAAAGACACTAAGAGTAGGTTACTATTAGCCTACCATGGAGACTGAATTTTCAAGTATGTAAAGAAATGTTTTCTATGTCATAAATTTGGAAACTTGATATATGCCCCGACACAGTCATTAAAACATGTTATGACACCATGTCCTATCTCAAAGTGGGGACTCGGTCTCATTGGGAAGCTTACCTCTCCATCTTTCGATGGAAATACGTTCATTATTATTGCCACTGAGTACTTCACAAAGTGGGTAGAGGTTGTTCCTCTTACCTATGTCATTGGTGCGCAGCTATCAAAATTCATAATAAACCATATCATCTTTTGGTATGGCATCCCCTCTGTGCCAATGGTAAATCATTTAAGAACAAGACGGTAAAGGCAATGTGTCAACACTTTTAAATCAAGCTCAATTACTCAACCCCCTATTACCCTCAAGGTAATGGACAAGTTGAGGCTTCTAATAAGACCATTGTTCATATTATGGAGAAGATGGCTAACAAAACTAGTTGTAGTTAGAATTTATAGATTCACCCAGCCCTTTGGGTTTATAGAACATCCATAAACACCCCTACGGGTGATACTCCATACTCCCTAGTTTTTGGCACTGAATCCATATTACCCCTTGAGATTGAGCTTCCCTCTTTGAGCGTAAAGCTAAGATATTACTTGGATAAATATGAGGACTACAAAGTGTCTCAGCTAGTAGAGTTAGAGATACTATATGAGAATATCCTTCATGCCATTGATCACCTCAAAGTGTATCAGAATTGAGTGCATCAGGAGTACAACAAAATAATGATACCTCACCAATTTTAGGTAGGAGACCTTGTTCTAAAGGAAAATAAGTTCAATGTCACTAAGGATTGAGAAAAGAAAGGTAAGTTTGAGCCTAACTGATTAGGGCCATGTGTTGTGGCTGCTAAATTTGGTTCAAGTGCATACAAGCTTGCCGAATCTGATGGTGATGAACTTCAGGAACCCATGAGTGACATGCATATCAAGTGGTTCTATGCTTGAGTATAGGGTCCCTCAAATATCATAAAATCAACAAAAATAAATAAAATCAAAAAAGTAAACAGAAATCAATTCATCCAAGTGTGAAAATCGTGCAATTGTGGCACTCGGGAAAATTCTTTTAGTGAAAACCAATTTCTAGCACCATTGGAGGGTCCATTATTCACAAGTATCTCATGTATAGGAATACTATAGTTTAATCCTTAGCCAATCCTTTCTTTTGTCTGCGATACTTTTGATCCTATCCCTCTTTGACTTGATCTGGTTGATCCTACTTTTATATGTGAAGAGTTTTACTTTTTATACTCACATCTCACATTGGGGGAAACTTTGCATCTTCACCTTCTTGCACATATGCGTGGAATTTTTCCCTTGTACATCCCATCTATCGTTGGGGATCCATGCTTCCTTATTTTTTTGTACATAGTTTTGGAAAAATCTTAGAAAATTGCAAAAACATTCATATAACTTTTGAAAAATCCCAAAACTTTCAAATATGTTACTCGAAATAATCCAGACATCCAAATACGTTTCATGGAAAACTCAAAAATAATATAACATTGTTTCGAAATAATACCAAAAACAATGAAAAACGTTTCAAAATTGTCCCACAAAAACGAAGTAGTGTTTGTTTACTTGGTTGGTTGTTTATAAATAGTTTTGTTGATTTTCCTTTTCTTGTTATATGCTTGGATTGGATTCATTTTCTTACCTATTCTAAGTGTTACTTTAATCTGTTCTGGAGTTTATTGGATTCTTTTTATCTTGCATGTTTTTACATAGTTGTGTTGGTTTTATTAGATTTGATTCATTTTTGTTTGTCTTGTTTGCTTGTATAGTTTGTTATCATTTCATCGTCAATATCATATATTATCACATCTAAACATCATAACATATCAATAAATGTTAAGCTACATCATCATACAAATGAAAATTAAACATGTATGATAAACTAACATCATATAATATCATCGATTGGGGTAAGAGGGACTATTTTCATCCCCCCTACTCATAGACCATAATTAAAACATGGGCTAAGCATACTATCTCATATACACAAAATCTCATAAAATACAGAACTCCATCATCATATATCCATATCAAAATAAATTTCCATATACATAAATGTGTATCGATATACATTAGATGCAAAATCGTCCATTATGGGCATAGATAAAAAATGTTCCTTCATCATGAAGCATAATAAAAAACAATACATATACATGTGATCAAAACTATGCCTTCATCACGAGGCATACATCAAAAAAGAGTACCTAAATAAAGATTCAGCCATGACTCTTTCCCACACCCAAACTTCCTATCCTGGAGCTAGGTGGAGGCCTCTTCTATGAGGATCCTGGTGGTGGCATTTTTTGTGAAGAATCTCCCTGGTGCGGTGATGGTTTTTGTACTGATCTCAATGACTGAGATGGTTTATATGATCTCAATCTAGACCAGCTTCTGGATAACTAACTGAATTCTATGGCCCTATGTCCCTCTGGAATGGACCCATGATATAATTCCCTATAATAAGAAACCTCTCCAGTGGCTGTGGAACAATCAAATACTATATCTTAAGCACCTGCTACCTTGGCTGCATGTTGGAGCACATCACGCTCTCCTATCAATCTAGTAACATCTTCCTAGAGTTGTATCTGCTCACCAGCCAACTAGTCTCTCTCAAATGTCACCTATTCATTTTGTAGAGTAACCTATTGTAGTTGTTTCCTCAAGGAAGCTAGATCCCCTGTACCCTTATCAATCTATCTCAGGGGTGATCTTGGCAGTGATCTGTATGCTGCCCTTTATCCTCCACCTACTATACTTTGCGGTGGCGACCCCCATCCCTCTCATCCGTCTACTACATATCCCCCATCCCATCCATCTCCACCATCCCTTCCTACTCCCCTTTGTGGACTCACTACATGAGGTGGTGATGCTCACACCTGAGGTATATGTTGTTGTGGAGGAACCTGTGGGAGAGGACCCTGACCATATGCTTATTATTGTATTGGTTGTTGCAGGAGAGGACCATGTGGAGGTATATGTGGGAGCCTGCTGAGCTAGCACATGTACCTATGGACCCTGGCCTTGTCCCTTTAAAGTTTCCTCGGCCTCCTATTATCCTAATCTAGCCTTGTCTCTTAAGGCATGTCCCTGTAAACCATGTGTTGTTATAGATACACTTGCATCTATTACAGCCTAAGGGATCGTAATGTGCAGATGAAGTATTGTGACATACCAGGCCTCGTAATCAAGCGTGATCCTAGTGTCTACCACATGTGGCTAGGAAATTCATCGTTGTAGGATGACATAATTGAAGCTATTGCGAGCTCTTTATAGTGTAATATATGGCCCAATATCAAATGTCTCACGTGTCTTATGCACATACCACATATCATCTCCTGGTATGCCCTAAATACGGCCAAGCTAACGATGTACCCAGTCAATATGGTACCACTCCCTGATGTACATCTAGATACCAATAATAAAGTGGTCAATCTTTGCAATACTAACCTCTATGTCATCATCGCACTACTGATACAATCTGTATGGTTTCCAAGTGATCATACACAGCTGCATGTCATCAAATTCTCACCTGTAATATGTGGTATCACCCATGTGTGAGTGAACATCCTTTCCCACTGGCTCCCAGCCCATGCAAGTGGGCTCATCTGCATCCTTGAATCATAGTTCTCCATGTAGGTGCCCTATCACAATGTGATCCCATGCCTATATTTGTAGCAGCGTGCTTGATCTTAGGCTCTTTTGGCCTCGATAAGTAATCAAATGTAGATCCTAATATAAGTGGTCCAATATACACTAACCCCAGTAAAAGACATCTCCATCCATCAGCCTATGGACTACTCACATCAAACCAAGTAGGAAGTGTGTTCTAATGTTATCAGGTAGCAAGTAGCCGCTGACAAGATCCATCTAGTAAATTGGTATCTGTGCAAACTATTGATCATCAAAGACTCATAAAGATCTACTGACATACCCTTCTAGGGTATGTCTTGGCGCCAAAACATGTTCCAAATGATAGCTAGGATCTCGTTGTGATCCTCATCATACTCCACCAAACTACCCTAAATCGGCACTCTGAAGATCTGCCAAACATCCTTTATGGTCACGGTCATCTCACTGGTAGGTAGTCTACAAGACTGGCTCTCACTCCACCATCTCTCTACTAAGCCAATAAGGAGGGTGTGATCTAGCGTAATCTGAGGCATCTGTGTAATGTAAGTCAAATAGGTAGCATTCAGAATGACAATCAATCCTTATTGCTCCCGTCATGTGAATGTGTTCTCATAGGATTTAAGGCACCCATGTCACTCGTGCACATCCAAGTTGCGCAATCTCACTTACAAGATTGCACAACACTTCATTAACATCATTTTCTTCTACTAATATCTTCCTAAGATATTCTAATTGCTACAACATTCCTCTATTCATTTCTAGGTTTTTTAAAAACTTTGAATTTTCTTCTAAAATTTTTCCTAAGGCACCAAGTTGCACTAGCGCACCCCTTTTTGGCACTAGCACAAGCTTTCGCTAGTGTGTACCTTTGCGCACTATCTCATTCATTTTCACACCAGTATAAGCATGTGCTAACGCTCCCAGTTTCTCTCTAACTCATTCATTTTCAGGCCAACATGCACCAAAACTAACCTAGCTTCTAGTTTAGCACTTGCACGTAACCCCTCTACGCCAACGTGCACCCTGTTTGCGCCAGCGCATACCCTTCATGCTAGTGCAAACCCACATTCTTTCCCTATCTTAAAAATGTAATAAATGCACTCAAAACATAAAAACTTTGATTTGTGTACCGGTGTCAGGTCCATAAGAGGCCTCCCAAACTCTCAAACTTTATCCATGCAGTGTTTCCATTTCTGAACCGGTGTCATTTCTCTCAATTGTTTGAGTAAAAATCTCACAAATCTCAATCAAGGTAAATACCAAATAACTCGCCACGATGGCTTTTACCCCTCTTGGCTTGTTATTTATAGTTATTTCTCCCTAGTTCGTCATTTTTCTCTCCCCCAAGGGGCTAGATGACCACCGTCATTCTTTTATATTCTTCTAGCACTCGTCATAATGATTATTTTTATTAAATAGTCACTTTTCACCCGTTTTTTCCACGTTGGGGCTTGTCTTCAATTCCCGGTGACCCTTTCTGCTACATGGGATATATTTTTGCTTTCCATTATTTTTTGGTGATGTCCCATGATATTAGCATTCTTCTTTATCATTTTCTTCCAAAAAATTTAAAAATCCAAAAAAATGGTAAAATTTTAAAAATCCAAGAAATTGGTTAAATTTTAAAATCCCAAAAAATTAGTGAACCTTCAAAAATTGAAAAAATAAGTAAAATTCAAAAACTTGGAAAATTCAAAAATTATTAAAAAGCATGCATGTAGCTAAAACCTGTATCAGATGCATTATCCTCAAAAATCTAAATGTGTTCTACAAAACATCTTTCTTTTGTCCTTTCTTAGTCTTATCACAACAACTCACGGATCATTTTGATCTATACCCATTAACAAAGTAGGTTTGCTTACTATGTTTATACTCTTTAGCACATCGATTTTTTGGGTGCACAATTACTTTTTTATGGAACCCATGTGTCCTCTGTGTATTCCCCTCATATGTATCCTTGTTTGGGGCACCATTTTTTAGCCCTTGTCATTAACTCAAACATTTGGCAACTAAAGCTTGATAACAAAAACATTGGTGCAACTATCTTGAATGTTTTTTGTTTGAGTATGTGTGTTTGTAATTGTTTCCCTGTCATGTTAGCTTGTTTATTTCCTCGTATTGCATTACATTATGTATGTTGCATTGAGTTAGTGTTTTAGCAATGAAAAAATGTTAGTATTATAGTTTTTCATGTTATTTTACACTTTTGTTTTATTCATATATTTTCATAAGGGCCGATGATGTAGATCACGTGAGTAACCTGATGAAACAACATTGTTTATTGAATGAATGGGATACAAAAGCTATCATTTCTTATCATTGTCAATTTTTCTTCCAAAACACCTGTAGAAATAGGGATTATTGTTTATCCCCCCTTCCACACCTTGTTTCTTTTATCTGTTTCCTTCATATTTTTGATCATCGATCGACCTCTTCTATCACCCCATCAACACTCGAGGAGGCATCCTTCATTCTACTATTTAATTGTTTAGAATTGTCTACTATCTTTGAAGTGATGTCGCTTACACCACCCCAAAGAGGGCCAAATGTAGACACCTAAAATCCACTTACGCAGTTTTATTGTTAAAATTGTACTAATTATCTTCTTTCAAACCATTTCTGTTATAATTAGTGATTTTTCACTAATTAACTAATGTTTCCCTCTATTTTGGTCAATTAACAACACCTCATTAATTAACTAGCTTCTATCACATTCTTGATGCCAATTAACGACACTTCATTACTTATAATCCTCTTCAAATCAAATAATTAGCTATTATTAGTTAATTAGGCCTATTTACCCTTGTATTTAATCAATAAACCCTTTTACTAGTTAGAACCCACCTTCCAACCATTCAAAATCACCCTAATCACCTCCAAATAGCCTAAAAATATTATTCTAGCCTATTAATTAATCCTAGTTGATTAATTAAATCATCTCCAACTCCCATGAATTTTTAATCACTCGTTAATTCCCCTAATCAAGCTTAACAAGTCTAAATATACTTTGTCCTTTATCCCACATTCATTGTGATTCAAGCTTCTCCCATATTTGAAAGCTATATAAAGGACCCTCCTACATCCTTTCACACCTACACCATACTAAATTAACTAAGCTATGAATTGAAAACTAAAACCAAGTATCTTCAAAACAAAGTTAACTTACTAAGTACATCATGATTAAAGCTTAATGGAAACTAGCTAATAAATTCAAGAACATAAAGGAAATCATCATAATTGCTAACCATTCCGACTAAAATTTATGATTACTCTACAACATGAGCCTCTTTATATCATGAGTAATCAAATTTTATATGGTTAATTATCCAAAGAGAGGGAAGGATCTCACCAAGAAATGGCTACATGGCCAATCTTGGATCTTCCTTTCTACCTAAAAATGGTAGAATGGATGCACGAAATGTAGCAGCTATTCTAAATAATGGAGAAGGTTGTTAATCATATGGCTTATATGAAATACAATCAAAACTATTATGTAGGTGTGAAATGATGTAGGAGGGTCCTTTATATAACTTTCCAATTTGGGAGAAGCTTAAATCCCAATGAATGTGGAATAAATGACAAAGTAGATATAGACTTGTTAATCTTGATAAGGGGAATTAACAAGTGATTAGCAACTCGTTGAAGTTGGAGATGATTTAATTAATCAACTAGGATTAATTAAAAGGCTATAATATGATTTTTTGGCTATTTGGAGGTGATTAGGGTGATTTTGAATGGTTGGAAGGGGGATTTTAACCAATAAAAGGATATGGAAATAGATTTTACATCCAGTTCATTCAATAAACAATGTTGTTTCATCACTTTACTCACATGGTCTACATCATTGGCTCTTCTTAAAATATACGCATACAACAAAAGTGTAAAATAACATGAAAAACTATAATAGTAATATTTGTTCATTGCCAAAACTCTAACTCAATGAAACATACATAATGTAATGCAATATGAGAAAGTAAATAAGCCAACCTAATAGGGAAACAAGTACAAACATACATACTCAAATAATCAACGTTCAAGACAGTTACATTAATGTTTGTGTTAGCAAGCTTTAGTTCCCAAATGTTTGAGTTAATGAAAAGGGTTAATAATGGTGCCCCAAGCAAGGATACATGTGATGGGAATACACGAAGGACACAAGAGTCCCATTAAAAATCAATCATGCACTATGAAACAATACCCATCAACTCATTGTGCCAAAGAGTGCAGACATAGTAAGAAAACCAACGTTGTTAATGGAGGTAGATCAAAAATGATCCGCAAGTCATTGTGACAAGAACAAACAAGGACCAAAGAAAGATGTTTTGTAGGAAAAATTTTGATGTTTTAGGACAATGTGTCTAATACATGCTTTAGTTGTGTGCATGCTTTTTACTAATTTTTGAAAAAAATTGAATTTTACGAATTTTTTTGGATTTTTGGACTTTCACTAATTTTTTTGTATTTTTTAAATTTTACCAATTTGTTTTTATTTTATTTTATGAATTTTTAGGTTATTTTGAAATATTTTAGAAGCTATGTACATGAAATTGAAGAAGCATGGATTCTCGCAATGATAGATGGGATGTACAAGGGTAGAATGCCACACATACGATCAAGAAAGTTAAGATGTGAAGATGCCCCCAGCATTAAATGGGAATGTACAAAGGAAATCTCTTCACATATAGACAAGAATAAGATAACTAGGATCAAGGCCAGTATGGATAGGTTTAACAAGATGATGAACTCAAATCAGTGAAGTGCTAAGAAGGAACAAGCATGCCCCCAGTGCAAGCTAGCCAAAAAACAGATGATAGAAAGAAGGACAAGATTATTTATTGAAAGAAGGGGAAAAATTACCCTCAAACATGGTAAAAAGGAAATCTTATATAGATGCATGTTTTTAACGATGTAGAAGAGAAAAAATTCTATGAAAGGATATGAAAAATGTAGATAGAAGACGCACAATGAAAAAGTGATTACCCATAGGCATAAATCACAAGATAAGATACGAACTAAAGAAAGAGTTCTAACACGGTTCAAATAATACTTGGTAACATACTAATCATCTTTTATCATGGACTAAAGGGAGTTAAGGAGTATTTGGTTGAAATCGGATCATTTTTAAACCTAATACCCCATTAAAGGAATATCATAAGTGGAAAATTAGAATGTTATGCTTGCTAAGAAAATAGAACCCACTCCGGGAAAATATCTTTTGCAATTCAATGCAATGGGATCTCTGGAAATCCAAACTCTTCAGAACTCCTAGGCTAAAAATGAGTGTAATATTACTCCTACCTCCACCTCTAAAGAAGAAAATAATCAAAAGGGATCCAATATTACACTTGAGGAAGGAGAAATAGCATAGCATGGAGAGAATAACATGGAGAAAATACAAAATAGTGAAGACTAGTTGGCTCTCTCCCAAACCCCAGTTAAGGGGGGATTTAATCCTTCCTCAGAAAAAGTTCACATGGGGCAAGATAAGCCTATAGTCCCAAATTATGACAAAGAAAAGGAGAACATTGATATAAATTTCAATGTTCTGTGAAGGATGGAGGAGCCAAGGGATGGAGGAATGCAACCGAGTGATGGAGGAATGTAGCCAAGAGATGAGATCTTGTATAGCATAGGGAAATAAATCTTATAGGCATCTAAGTTGTTTAAAAAGTAGCACATAGAGTCACTGGAGAATCTCGAACTGAAATGGAAGCAAGATTCACCATGGTTGCATGTTCCAGACTCAGTGGTGGACATATCCTATGGTAGATTCAATTTTTTTCTGAGAGGATCTTTTTTCGAGATCAGGTTGAACATTGATCAGGTAAGAATTTGGGTAGGGAAGAAATGGAATTTTGGGGCAAGTTAACATCTTTTCCCTGTCAGAAAGAATTTTTTAATTTATTTTTACTTCAAAATAAGATCTAGCTCAAGTTATGGAGAGTGGTCTGTGGTTCTACGGGAGAACCACACTCTCCATCATAAGGTGAAAGCTAAGAGAAAAAACTCACACCCCTTCTATGAGTCATGTCTAGGTTAGACTTCTAGGGCTGCCTCTAGAGTTCTGGGAAGTTCATGTATTAGTAGGGATTGAAAAGGTGATTAGAGACCTGATCACTTTGGCCTAAACACAGCTATCAGATCCAGGTTCACAGCAGTAAGGATATGTGTTAATGCCTCCATAGGCTCTTCTCCCCGGTGGATATCAACCTGGTAACTTGAAATGGGGTTTGGAGATAGAAATTAAAATATGAAACTTCACTATTTTACTGCGAAAACTACAGGAAAATGGGACATGGGGCCTACAGTTTCAAATATCCCCAACAGTGGCGGAATTCCCAGAACACAACTAGAGGAGACCATTAAATTGTGAATGAGATAGATCTAGCACTGGTGAATGAGAGAGAGCCTGAACTGGTGAGTGGCGAGCTGATTGTAGACTTGGGAATCAAAACTGAGTCGCTGGTTTCTATTTCTGAATGAGAATTTGAAACACAATCCCCTGTGAATGAGGTGGCATCCAAAACACTTATATATGTGGTTAAGGACATGGCATAATTAAAATTAAGGCAGGTGAGAGGAAATTTGAGTGATCAAGGGGAATTAAATGCGGTGATAGTAATCCCACATAAGGATGTTTTATAAATTGTACCTCCACCGGAAATAACTGAGACGACTAGTGAATTCAGCAGAAATAGTGGGAGTTACAATTATAGATCCTAATTGAATCATACAGGATATATCAAACAATCCCAATATGATTTGGTGGAATTAAAGGAATTGGGTCCCCCTTCGAAGGAAATTTCAGGGATTACCAAATCATCAAGGAAGGTGGAAAAAACACCTCTAACTAAGGGTAACGATGGATCAACCAAATTAAAAAATAAAATTCCACAAACCATTTCTCACCCCATCATGACTAGGATTCGCAGCCCTAGAATGAAATTCTAGACGTCTAGCCTCTTTGGCTTTGGTTTCTTGTTGATATAGTCCATGCTACTTACTAGTTTTTTCCTTGTTTTAGGATACTCCTAGGTTGATCATTCCTATTTTTTCAGCTTCTCATTTCTTAAAATGCTCTTAGATATATCTAGATTATATATCCTTGTTGTAACAAGGAAGGGACCCTACCAAAACCCTCCATTTATTAATTATCAAAAAAAATTCAAGAAGTCAGAATTCAAACTCCTCTTTTCACCACTCCTAAGATTGTCATAGACAAGGGTAAAGAAAAGGAGGAACCTAGGGCTTCTCCATTTCGCATCAAAACCCATAGAATGATTGATTCAGGAGGTAATAAACAAAAAGGAGGAGTTACTCTAGGAGGACAAAGAAAGAGAGTAACTGAAAATGAAGTGTCAGATGGTACACATCTAACCTTGGATCCCAAGGTCTCGAGGAAGCCTTCCTCTAAATCCTTCAATATAAATTCATCTCATAGAATGCCAAAGGCTTGAATGGAGGGAATAAACAAAGAACTTTAAAATATTTTATGAAAACCAATAGGCCTCAAGTGTTAGCAATTCAAGAAACCAAGCTTCGACATAGTATGATGAAGAATGTCAAAGTTTACTTTTGGAATTTCTTTAATTTTATGGGAATTAATTAGGTCTTTCCAGACAATATCCTTTCAGCATGGCAACAATTTCATCTACCTTTTAAACATATGATTGTTAAAATAATTTGGTTTTTATCCTTTCCACATATTATTTGGTATATATGGAAGGACCGGAATGATTGTATTGTCAATAATAAAAAACCTTATATCAACAGGTTGTACAATCACCTTCTGGAAGGCATTAAGTAGGATATCTCCAAGTACATGCCCAAAAATAATCTCACTCAGATGAAAAGGATTCAAAATTACTTAAGAAATGGAATGTTTCTTAATTTATCAATAGTATTCCATCTTCTAATATTGATAGGACTCTTATTACTTGGTCCCCTCCTAGTCCTGACTATTTTAAATTAAATTTTGATGGTGACTCTAAGGGTAGCCCTAGGAATTATGGGGTTGGAGGGTGTATTCGAGGAGAAGGAGGTCACTTTATAGTAGCTTTGGTTGTTCCTATGGGGATTAATACCAATCACTTTACAGAAGCTTTAGTGGCATTATGGGGAATTAGATTATCCTCTTCTCTCAATTTACAGAACATGGTCATCAAGGGAGATTCTATAAATATCATAAGTTGTCGAAATGGTTTTGTTAAATCTAGTTACTCCATTGAAAATTACATTGAAGATGAAAATCACTTAGCCAAAACCTTCTCTAGTTATACCTTCAAACTTATTTATAGAGAAGGGAACAAACTTGCAAACTCACTAGCCAACATTGGGGTTCTTGCTAATAATTACACCACTTGGTATCATTTTAACTCATTGCCTCATAATGTCCAATCAATCATTAATTTGGAGAAAGGAAATCACTCACGTGATAAATTTGGGATTTGGTGGGTGTTTGTTTGATATATTGGCTCATATTTTGGAATTCTTTCTCTTGTCATTCATCATTCCACATCTTGCACTCTTTTCTACTATCTACTTAGGGTTTACAATAGCTCTATGGGGGAGACATATGTAGGGTTGATCCTGTCAATAATGCAAATTGGAAGGAGGATGTTGAACTATGAGAAAGTATGAAGAAATGGGGATTTAATCACTTCGTGACTGTGATTCATGCGCATGATATTCATCTGTCTCAACAGTACGTGAAAAATTGGAAGAGAAGGAAGGTTAGTTACAAGAACATATACCTTTCCATTATGGAAGATATGATCTCTAGCATCACTGGGCTTTGTCCCAAAGGCATAAGGTTTTATAAGAATAACTTTGACAGGAAATAAGAGGAATCTAAATTTCTTGAGGGAGATGAGTGCCTTACGTATGTCAATATTGGCTTTCTGCGGGAGTATTTGTCAAATCCCTATGATAAGGTTAGTATTTTTATAATGAAGTATCTTACATTTGAAGGGCAGTTTAAAGTCAATCCCTATTTTCATTTTGTGTTGCTTAATTACTTTTGAAGGAATATAGCCATTATTTTTCCCTTTTATTTGTTACATTCCTTGGAAAACTTTGTGAATATGGTAGCTCAGGGGAAAAGAACCCAAAATTTCCACCACACTGTTATCCTACTGATGTATAAGCATTTAGACCTACTCATTCTAAACTCCAATCCTGTGGCCCCCCCCACTCCTCCCTCTGCCCCTTCTAAGAGACCCTCTTCCCCTGTCTTTGATCAAACCCTTAGCAGTAAGAATGCCAAAGTTAATCTCATCATTGTTCTTAATCCACTTGCTTTTCCCTTAGGCAAGGGTATTTCATCCCTAAGTCTTATGGCTGTGGGATATAAGAGGCCTGATAGCAATAAAACTCAGTCTAGAAATCTAAGAAATGAATTTGATTTACATAATGATATGATAACCTTGCTTAGAAAGGAATTTTGAGTACTAAAAGATAAATTCAGTGGCTAAAAAATTGCCATTGAGAGTGGCAAAAAGGATGATTATCTTCTGGAGGAAATGGAAAAAAGGATTTCCACCATTGAAAATGAGCAGGGAAAACTTAAATGAAAACAATGTGATAACATCTCCATGGTTAAGGGAAACATGGACATTCTTTCCAATATTACTCTTCTATTGGAGAGTAATAAAGGCAAATAAAAGTCCAATAATGATACCACTCTCAAAGAAATAAAGGATAAACTAGATAGTTTCAAGAATAAATTTTCCAAGGTAATGAAATAGAAACTCGAGGTTATCCAGTTTCAAGGTTCTTAATGACTGTATATTTTTTTATCTTGAACTGAACTTTTGCTATGGTATTATAGTTATTTTGTTCTAGTTAAGTTGTTGTTTTGTTGTGGTTTTGTTGCAGTTCTTGTTGTTTCTTCGTGGTACTTTACCTTTGTAGTGTCTTTTTTTATTTTACTACTTTTATTTGCATATTTGTGCTTAGGCCCCTTGTAATATGGGTAGGATCCCAATCAAAAAACATTTTACCATTAATAAAAAAACTAAATTTATAAAAGAAAAAAAAAATCAACATCTCAACATTTTCCAAAAGTTCTAAAATTTTAAATTATTTGAAATTACAATGATTTTAAAAAAATTAATTGATAAAATTTGGAAAGGCTCCAAGGGCTGATACAGAAAGATAAAATAATGAGGCTCACAATAGACAAAAATACAAGAGACTAAGTGCCAAAAAAACTTGGCTCAAACAATAGACATGAAGAAGATAAACAACCCTCTAAAACACAAAACAAAACTCATCCCAAAGCAGATGAGTGAGACCTTAAATTCATTTGTGATGGAATTGAAATCTTATTTGAAGAATTTTTTTTATTATTCTAGACTAATGCCCATTCTTTCTTTTTAGAATCATCTGCATCTGGGTCGCATGGGAGAACAACATCAAGAGATAAAATAGGATGATACAACAAAAAGGTTGGAGAGGAAGGATCCTTCTTCTTTTCCAGCCCATCTGAAACCAATGGAAAATCCTTTGAAGAACCGTGTTCATGTTCTGAAGAATATTGATCTACTTTGGGGGTAGTTTCTACCCTCTAAAAACTCTTCTCGAGAAATGAATCATCCTTTCCATCTAAAAGATATTTATCCGAAGAATCACTAGAAGCGGCTTCCACCACATAGTGTGTTAGAAGGGACCCCTTCCATCATCCCTTCTTAGACCCATTTTTGATCTTGGATTGAACGTAATCTTTGATCAAATAACCAGTTTCATAACACCTATGACAATGAAAAGCAAGATTTTCATAGTCCAATCGTTGAATCAAAACCCTTTCACCAATTTGTAGATTGATCTTCTAGGGAAGATCATGAGATACATTCAAATCCACCAAAATCCGTGCATAAGAGGTATTTAGAGACTTTTTAGTGGATGCATCCGCTCTAACAAATTTCCCCAATGTATTTCTAATGGCTTCAAAACAAGGGTCAAACCAGAGTTGCAAAGGTAAACTAGGTAATCTAACCCAGATTGGCATCGAATCAAAAGAATCTGTTAAAGGATCGAACAATGGGTACCATAATTTTGTCATGATCCCATGATCTCGCCAAAACTAGAGCCATTCATCAACAAATTCTCGATCTTCACAGGAATCAAAAACAGCAATAAAATAAGCTTTTGAACATAGGTAAATCTCAACCTTACCCTTAATAACAAGAGCCCATTTCTTTCTGATCCATTCAAATAGCTCAGAAATATTTGTCCATAGATCTAAGAAACGGCATATGATACCCTGGGTTCCGAAATATTTTTCATGGCTCTCCACCTGATGCAGAGAATCCACATCAAGCTTAAGGACATGGAAAATAGGGGCAGGATCTTGCTTCCTTTCCTTCTGTCCATTTGAGACTATTGCTGCAAAAGAAACAGGATCATCCAAATGTGCCTTTCCTCAATAGCCAACACCACCACCATCATTTCCCTACATCGATCCACCTATAGCAGGGCCACCAATACTAATCCCTTTAACATTAAAACATAGATCTCCACGGTTGTCACCAGGGCCAGCGCCTCCCTTCTTCAAACCAAGAGAGACAGTCACCAAAATGTGGTCCCTGTTGAAACCACCATGCACGTTAGGGTTTGGGCATAAAGGCGACACATTCATCACGTTAAAAATCCAATATACCCCATGATTTTAAAAATTATAAGTTTTCTAAATTTAAATTGTATGTACCACAATTACAATGGTTTTAAAATTGTAAGTATTTTATCAACATTATTAAATTTACAACTTTTTTATATTTTTGAGGTTTTTGAAATTAATTCGAATTGTATAAATATTTCAAAATTTTAACATTTTAAAATTATCAATTTTTCTGAAATTTCCTAAGTGTTTCAAAAATTCAATTTTTTTAATTTTCACTTTGTTTTAAATTAAAATATTGTCAATACTTAAGTTTTTTTCTAAATTTTAAATTTTACAAAAATCCCAACTTTTTTTCAAATAATCAACATTTTTGAAATTTTGACTTTTTTTATGAATGTAAATTTTTTAAATATCATCTTTTTCAAATTTTCATTTTTATAATAATTTCAACTCTTTCAAAATTTCCACATTTTTAAAATATCAATTTTTGACAACTTTCTAGTTTTTTAAAATGTATTTTTTATCAAAATTTCAACTTTGTGAAAAGTCCAAACTTTTTTAAAAATTAACCACTTTCAAAATATTAAATTCTTAAATATCATTTTTTCCACATTTAAACTTTTAGTTTTCTAAAATTTTCACTTTTTTACATTTCATTTTTTATTTAATTTATAATTTTATGAAATATACATTTTTTCAAAATTTTCAAAATTCTATCATGTCAAAAATTCAAGTTTTTTAAACTTCAAAATTTCAAGTTTTTCAAAATTTAAATTTAAAAAATAAAATAAAAATTCAACATTTTAACTGTCATGTGTTAAAAATTTCAACTTTATTTGAAAAGTTGACTTTTTTGAAATTATGACTTTTTCAAAATTAAAATTGTTTCACAATTAACTTTTTTCAAAATCACTATCATTTCACAGTTACAAATTTTCACAATATTAAGTTTTACAAATATTTTTTTTATTAAAGGTATAAGGTTTTGGAGGGACCTTACCTAGAAGTACAACCAAAGGCTCAACACCCAAGAAGAGTAATATCGTTTTTTGATAGGTGGGGGCCACTCCTCAGCCAAAAATCAAAAGAAAAAAAGTACTAAGGTACGTGTCGACTGACAATAAGAAGCCCTACTATGAATAGACAATAACAAAACTGGAGCAAAACAACATCACCACAAAAACTACACAGAAAACAGATACATAAGGCACTAACTAATAGATTTATTGTAAACCTTGAGAGAAATCTTGGGTGCCTGATAAAGATTCATAGCAGTACTAATGTTAGGATCCCAGTTGGATGCTTTAAACTTCTTGGTGTGTAGACACCAAATTTGGGTTACACTCCCCCTTTACCCCACATTTATATTAATATAATTACCTACAGTTAAATTAATGCCCACTCTCACAATATTCATTATTTAATTACCTTAATTGAACTAATTTCCATCTCACCTAGACACATCACCCCACCACATCACCTAGACACCTCATCATAAACCTATTCTTAGCATGTTTCCTTTTTACTAGGCTCAATATCCACTTACCATAACTAACTAAGACTTAATCCTACTCACCATAGCTAACTAAGACTTAGTCCTACTCACCATAACTAACTAAGACTTAGTTCAACCCTAAAATCACATGCCTATTCTTCCTATAATCGCATGCCTACTTATCTAAGAGCGACATTCCATTTTGATCCGTGATAATGGATAGATCTAGCTAAAAAGATTGCCAAGATCTGTCATTTTAGTAAACCTAGGATTCCCCGCCTTAACCGATTACGATCAACCCAAAACCGACATCGATCACCCTAAACCATCGTCGGTTACCATATATTCACTTTGGTAACCTTGTTTGAGAGGTTGGAAGAATTAATGGATTTTTGATTTAGGGCTTAGGGTTTAGGGATCATGGTTTAGGGTTTAGGGATCATGGTTTAGGGATTAGGGATTAGGGTTTAGGGTTTAGGGTTTAGCAATCAGGATTTAGGGTTTAGGATTTAGGGCTTAATGTTTAGGGTTTAGGGTTTAGGGTTCAGGGTAGTAAAAATAGGGTTTAGGCTTTAGAATTAGGGTTTAGGATTTAGGGTTTTGAGTTAAGGGTTTATGGTTTACGATTTACAGTTTAGGGTGTATAGTTTAGGGTTAAGGGTTTTAGGTTGAGGTTTAATGGTTTAGGGTTTACAGTTTATGGCTTAGGGTTTAGGGTTTAGTTCTCAGGGTTTAAGTTTGAGGGTTTAGGGTTTAGGGCTCAGGGTTTAAGGTTGAGGGTTTAGGGTTTAGGGTTTAGGGTTTAGGGATTAGGGTTTAAGGTTTAAAGGTCAGGATTCAGGGTTTAGGGCACAAGGTTTAGGGTTTATGGTTTAAGGCTTAGGGTTTAGGTTTTAGGGTTTAGGGTTTAGTGTTTAGGGTTTAGGGGTTAGGTTTTAGGGTTTAGGGATCATGGTTTAGGCTCACCCATTCACTCACTGTAATGTTTTGTGTCTTACCCATTCTTATTAGTATTAACTAAGAGTATTCAACTAAAAATGGTTCATCTGCTTTGTAGGAAGAACATTCAAAGGGAGTCATCACAATTTGATGCCTTTCATCTACTCATATTTTGAAGGAGGGAAATTACATATATCTAAAAACAATTCGGTACAAATAAATGTTACCCAATACATCTATCTTCTTTTTCCCATCGCATGGGAACTATTTCACTCAATGTAATGTTTTGTATCTTACCCATTCTTATTAGTATTGAACAACTGAAAAAGTGTTCATTTGCTTTGAGGTAGAACATTCAAAGGGTATCACAATTTGATGTCTTTCATATGTTGGTATTTTGAAGGAGGAAAATGTTAGATATCCAAGAACAATTTGGTACAAAGAAATGTTTTTGATGCTCTTTTGAATAATTCTTTCAGTTGCAAGTTGTCAGGAATGAAGGTTTCATTCGAAGAAAAAAGCTTGATATGTCCAGTGCTTGTGTAAGCTGGCAATTTGAGAGGATTTCTGAGGTTTAAGTTTATTTTCCAAGATGCATTACTCCAATGTTTGAAAATGTTTCTCCAGATGCAATGACATTCTGATTTAGACACTCAATGATTCCTGAATGTCCAATCCTACCATAGACCCCAGTAGTCCTTGATCCTTGGATATAGGGAGACATCGTTACTTGGCTTCCATTTATAATGATAGAGATATTTGTAAATTCATGTTATGACCTCTAAATATGTATGAATTTCAAGTTGTTTGGAAATCACAACACACCCTTAACTAGGCTTGATGACTACCCCTATCTTTTTGAAGGTGCTTTTGAAAACATCCATGGGTTTATCATAGAAGGAATTATAAATGAATGGAAGGTCACTAAGTCGTAGGCCAACTGACTCCCATTCAAAACTAAACAAAAAATATTTACTAGGCGATTGATAACCCCTTTGTGTTCTTAGCCATTCCCTAGTTGTTATGCTTATTTTGAACACTTCAGGAAGTTCTGTCAAATTTGTTATCCATTCCAGTAGTAGAAGAGATTTCTCTTTCTCCAAAGGAGAGGATACTGCAGGTAATTTGGTTCTGATCCTATACCTCCGTGTTGGTATATTCTCTGTGTTTCTTCCATTTCCTTTTAGATTAATTTTTGTGTTGTGATGGTTATTTTTTCCAGCTTCCAATGGGTCATCCTAGCTTGCATAATACCATACATGGAAATATGAGAAATGTAAAATTTATTTTAGAGTGTGAAGAAATTGACATTCAAGAGCGCAAGTCTATGTGGGGAGAAACAAGTTTGGCAAGGATGTGTAATATGCATTGCAAGGCACAAGGTAGATGTCATATCCATTTAGTTTCTTGTCCCACCTCTCATAAACAAGGTAGTTGTACAAGCAGACTCAATGATGGTTCTAGGCACAAGACTAGGAAATATGGTCCTAATATTGATATTCAAAAAGATGAACTCACGAATTAGACCTATTCGAAATATATGAGGTTTAGAGGTTAGACCTTAAGGCTCTTGAATTAGTGTTTAGAGTTTAGGGCTCATGGCTTAGGGTTCGAGGTTTAGGGTTTAGGGTTTAGGGTTAAGGGTTAAGGGTTTAGGGTTTAGGATATAGGGTTTAGGGTTCAGCATTTAGTATTCACAGTTTAGGGTTTATTATTTTGGTTTTAGGGTTTATAGTTTAGGGTTCAGGTATCAGGGTTAAGGCTTTAGGTCAAAGAGTTCAGGGTTTAGGGTTTAGTGTTTAGGGATCAGGATTTAGGGTTTAAGGTTGAGGGTTTACAGTTTAGTTTTTAGGGCTCGGGGTTTAGGGTTTAGGTTTTAGGAGTTAGGGTTTTAGGGTTTAGGATTTAATTTTTAGGGATTAGAATTTAGGGCTTGGTTTAGGGTTTAGGATTTAGCATTTAGGGCTTAAGGTTTAGGGTTTATGGTTTAGGGCTCAAGGTTTAGGGTTTAGGGATTATGGTACATGGTTTAGGGTTTAGGGCTCAGGGATTAGGGTGTAGGGTTTAAGGCTTAGGGTTTAGGGTTTATATTTTAGGTCTCAGGGTTTAAGGTGCTTAGGGTTTAGGGTTCATGGTTTAGGGTTTATGGCTCAGGGTTCAGGGTTCAGAGTTATGAGTTTAAGGTTTAGGGGTTAGAGCTCAAGGCTTTGGATTTAGGGTTTAAAGCTCATGGCTTAGGGTTTAATGTTTAGGGTTTAGGGTTTAGGGATCAGGGATGCAGGGTGTAGGGTTCAAGGTTAAGGGTTTAAGGTTTAGGGTTTAGGGTTCATGGTTCAGGTTTATGGCTTAAGGTTCAGGGTTTGGTAGTTACGGGTTTAAGGTTTAGGGGTTAGAGCTCAGGGATCCGGATTTAGTGTTTATGGTTTAGGGATTAGGGCTCAAGGTTTAGGGTTTAGAGTGTTTAAGGGTTAGGGTTTAGGGTTTAGGATTTAGTGTTCAGGGTTGAGGGTTTATTATTTTGGTTTTAGGGTTTAAGGTTTATAGTTTAGGGTTTAGGTCATAGGGTTCAGGTTTATTTTAGGGTTTAGGATTTTAGCGTTTAGGGTTTAGGGTTGCTTTAGATTTAGGGTTTAGTGTTTAGGGTTTAGGGATTTAGGGATCATGGCTCAGGATTTAGGGTTTAGGGTTTAGTTTTTAGGTTTTACAATTTAGTAGGGTTTATGGGTTTAGCATTTAGGGATCATGGTTCATGGTTTAGGGTTTAGAGTTTAGGGCTTTGAATGTTTAAGGTTTATGTGTTAGGGCTTAGGGTTTAGGGTTTAGGGTTTAGGGTTTAGGGTTTAGGTTTAGGGCCTCAGGTTTAGGGTTTAGGGTTTATCATTTAGGGTTTAATAATTTAAACTCTAAAAGCTTTAGGCTGAATGCTGAAATCATGAAAAGTACCTATGTAATGACTAAATTATACTATAAACAAATATCTCCTAAACCGTGACTAATAGAGCTGTGAGATTAGTTACATAAGTTGCAGAGTGACCCTAATTTCTTATATTTACTAAAATAAATTTAAATTATAAGTCTTGCATTTAGTATTATTTATAGGGTTTAGGGGTTAATTTATTATAAATTTAAATGAAAGACTTATACTTAAACATTTATGTTTTAAATAGAAGCATGCCAAAAGCATATATAATGTTCATACTATAAAGAACGTGTACATGTTATACTCACTGTAATGCATTTTGTGTCTTACCCATTCTTATTTTGTATTAACTAAGAGTATTCAACTGCAAAAATGCACATCTGATTTGTAGGAATAACATTCAAAGGGAGTCATCATAATTTGATGCCTTTCATCTACTCATATTTTGAAGGAGGGAAATTACAGAGTATATCTAAAAACAATTCGGTACAAATAAATCTTACTTGATTACTAAAACCAATACATCTATCTTCTCCATTTTTCCCATAGCATGGGAACTATTTCACTCATGTCTAATGTTTTGTGTATCTTACCCATTCTTATTAAAAATTATACTAGCCCAAAAGGCCTGATTCTATACAACATTCAAAAACAAAATTTCATATGTTGGTTATGATTTTTGAGGTAGTTTGAGGAAAATGTTAGATATCCTTGTAAGAACAATCATAAGTACAAAGAAATGTTTTTGACGCTCTTTTGGAATAATTCTTTCAGTTGCAAGTTGTCTTTATACCAATGAAGGTTTCATTCATAAGAAAAAAGCTTGATAGGTCACAGTGCTCTGTGTAAGCTGGATCAATTTGAGAGGATTTCTGAGGTTTAAGTTTATTTTCCAAGATGCATTACTAGACTCAATGTTTGAAAATGTTTCTCTAAATCTGCAATGAACATTTCAAATTGAAACACATCAATGAAGTTCTTGAATTTCAATCATGCCATAGACCCCAGTAGTCCTTGATACTTAGGTATAGGGAGACAAATGTAAAATACTAACAAGATTCCATTTAAGAAATAGTGATACAGAAATATTTGTAAATTCAGAGATCTGTTGATGACCTCTGAAATATGTATGGACCGATTTCAAGTTGTTTGGAAATCACAAAACCACCCTTAACTAGGCCTTGAGGACTACCCCTAACTTTTGGAAGGCACTTTTGAAAAGCATCCATGGGTTTATCATAGAAGGAATTATCAAATGAATGGAAGGTCACTAAGTCATTAGGCCAGCTGACTCCCATTCAAAACTAAACAAGAAAGATTTACTAGGCGATTGATAACCCCTTTGTGTTCTTAGCCATTCCCTAGTTGCTATGCTTATTTTGAACACTTCAGGAAGTTCTGTCAAATTTGTTATCCATTCCAGTAGCAGAAGAGCTTTCTCTTTCTCCAAAGGAGAGGATATTGCAGGAAATTCAATTTCTGATCCTACACCTTCCACGTTGGTATATTCTTTGTGTTTATTCTATTTCCTTTGAGATTAATTTTTGTGTTGTGATGGTTATTTTTTCTAGTCTTCCAATAGGTCATCCTGGCTTGCATAATACCATACATGGAAATATGAGAAATGTGATATTTGTTTCAGAGTGTGAAGAAATTGACATTAAAGAGCACAAGTATATGTGGGGAGGAATAAGTTTGGAAGAGATTTGTAATATGCATTGCAAAGCACAAGGTAGATGTCATATCCATTTAGTTTCTTGTCCCACCTCTCATAAACAAGGTAGTTGTACAAGAAGACTCAATGATGGTTCTAGGCACAAAACTAGGAAATATGGTCCTAATATTGATATTAAAAAAGATGAACTCACTCATGAGACCTACTGGAAATATATGAGGTTTAGAGGTTAGAGCTTAGGGCTCTTGAATTTAGTGTTTAGGGTTTAGGGCTTAGGGCTTAGGGTTCAAGGTTCAGGGTTCAGGGTTTAGGGTTTAGGGTTAAGGGTTTAGGGTGGATTCAGGGTTTAGGGTTCAGCATTTAGCGTTCAGGGTTTAGGGTTTATTATTTTGGTTTTAGGGTTTATAGTTTAGGGTTCAGGATCTAGGGTTAAGGCTTTAGGTCAAAGAGTTCAGGGTTTAGGGTTTAAGTGTTTAGGTTTTAGGTTTTAGGGTTTAAAGTTCAAGGTTTAGGGTTTATGGTTTAGTTTTTATGGGGTTTAGGTTTTAGGTTTTAGGAGTCAGGGTTTTGGGTTTAGGATTTAATTTTTAGGGATTAGGGTTTAAGGTTTAGGATTTAGCATTTAGAGCTTAAGTTTCAGGGTTTATGGTTTAGGGATCATGGTTTAGGTTTTAGGGTTTAGAGCTTATGGTACATGGTTTAGGGTTTAGGACTCAAGGTTTAGGGTTTAGGGTTTAAGGCTTAGGGTTTAGGGTTTATATTTTAGGTCTCAGGGTTTAAGGTGCATGGTTCAGGGTTTATGGCTTAGGGTTTGGGGTTTATGGCTTAGGGTTCGGGGTTCGGAGTTATGGGTTTAAGGTTTATGGGTTAGAGCTCATGGATCCTTATTTAGGGTTTAAGGCTCGGGACTTAGTGTTTAATGTTTAGGGTTTAGGGTTTAGGGATTAGGGTGCAGGGTTCAAGGCTTAGGTTTTAGCGTTCAAGGATTAGGGTTTAGGGTTCAGGGTTCAGAGTTTATGGCTTAAGGTTAGCTGTTTCGAGTTACGGGTTTAAGGTTTAGGGGTTAGAGCTTAGGGATCTAGATTTAGTGTTTATGATTTAGGGCTTAAGGCTCAGGGTTTAGGGTTTAGAGTTCAAGGTTAAGGGTTTAGGGTTTAGGGTTTAGGATTTAGTGTTCAGGATTCATGGTTTATTATTTTGGTTTTAGGGTTTAAGGTTTATAGTTTAGGGTTTAGGTATCAGGGTAAAGGATTTAGGGTTAAGGTTTTAGGTTGTAGAGTTCAAGGTTTAGGGTTTATTGTTTAGGATTTAGGGCTTAGGGTTTAGGGCTCAGGATTTAGGGTTTAGGAGTTCAGGTTTTAGGGTTTGGGATTTAGTTTTTAGGTTTAGCATTTAGGGATCATGGTTCATGGATTAGGGTTTAGAGTTTAGGGCTTAGGGCTCAAGTTTTCAGGCTTAAGGCTCAGGGTTTGAGGTTTAGGGCTCACGGGTAAGGGTTGAATGTTTAATGTTTAGGATTTAGATCTTAGAGTTTAGGGTTTAAAGTTTAGGTTTTAGGGTTTAGGGATTATAGTTTAGGGCTTGGGTTTTAGGACCTCAGTTTTAGAGTTTAAGGTTTAGGGTTTGAGCTTTCGATTGTAGAATTTAAACACTAAAATCTTTAGGTTGAATGCTGAAATACTGAAAATTACCTATGTATTGACCAGATTATACTATAAAAAACTATCTCCTAAACCGTGACTAATGGAGTTGTGAGACTAGTTCCATAAGGTGCAGAGTGACCCTAATTTCTTATATTTACTAAAATAAATTTAAATTATAAGTAATAATTTAATATTAATAATATTTTATGAAAAACTTATAATCTAAGCAATATAAATAGAAGCATGTCAAATACACATAATGTTCATACTATGAAGAATGTGTACGTGTTATAATGTGTACATGTTATAGTGCATGCACATTATAGTGTGTGTGCATTATAACGCGTGCATGTTATAACACATACGCATTTTGTCTTTTTACATTTCCAAGCCATGCCTCAAGGCTTGGATCCAGTTTGGATCCCCAAGCTTGAGGCATGGACCTGCACAAACATATCAAACAACATGTTTTTACAAGAAAATACAAAATTCCACTTCTGCCATGATAAATCAACATAAAACGATCAATTTGTTTAAAAAATTATACCACGATGTAGAGCAGAGTTTCTTCTTTCTAAAAATATAATTTTTCAAATTTTCTGAACTAATATAAGGTTTCCATATTATTTATTTTCTAACTATGCCTTTTTATAGCTATTTTTTGAAGTTTAAACATGTCTATCTTTCATCGTGTATCTTTTTTTTGGCTCATCAAAATTGAAAAAAAATTATACTAGCCCAAACTAGGCCTAATTCTATACATATTCAAAAAAAATCTAATTTTTGATATTTTTTGAGGTAGTTAGGGGGGCATGGTCGGAGCTCCGTTATGTTTTAAATTTAAAATTCTTGTACTAGAAAAATCATAAGAAAAAAAATACTCGCTAAAAAAATCTAAAAAAAATGGAGCCCAAACTAGATGCTCCTAGCTATCTTTCTACCAAAGGGTTTTCAAAAATACTAAATGGTGCTCAAAAAATGGTGGGGGGCACGAAAGTCACTCTATTATGTTTTTTAACAAAAACAGGAGCACATGTTAGTATTTTAGTTATTTGACCCACTTAAACTTATTTGTTTTCAATAAAATTTAGTAGCTTAGAAACTAGACTCAAAATGCTACAATTCATGTTTATACAACATCTTCCAATTTTGAGTGTAACTATTTTTAAAAACACATACAAGTTGAAGTTTTTTTATTTTTCAGAAAAATGTGTCCACTTAAGACCCCCTTTTGGCCCCCCTAACTTGGTGCACTTACCCAATGACAACACATTAATTATGTAAAAATTTAAAAAATATATAAAGAAAAAACAAAACCTATAATAATTTTATAAATAGACACTCACATATGCCTACACAGCATAGATAAGTGCCTCATCACCAAATAATGATCTACACATTCAAAGTTCCCTAACAAATCTTTAAAACTTTCTCAATAGTATATAGTATTTTCTATTTTAACCAGGAATGGTTTCCATTAGTCAATTGCTCATAAAATTAGAATACATAATGCTAGATTATGACAACCAAGTTTGCACATAAGCCAAAAGACTAGGATGAAGGATTATTCCTCCAACTTATACAATTCCCTCTATAAAAGTGAGAAGAAAATCTACTAGGAATATTCCTCCAAAAGCAATCAAAGGCCAAGGAGGATCCATTTTTTAGTAATAGGTGAAGACAATTCATCCATTAATGAATGAAGAAATACAAGCATGCTTGGATCATATTTGTTAAATTGACATGGAAATAAACACAAATAATGCCTAGAAGCAAGACAATTTGGTCTCAAAATTGAGCCTTGAGAAAACAAAAATGAATATTCACAGAGAAAGCAAATGTATAACCTTGAAAAGGGGGGAATTAATAGATGTGGGGTTCCCACCTACTTGAGAGGATGATGATTTCATGTTTAAAACATTGTTAAGGACATTTATTTACTTTACAACTTATTTAGTTATTCATTATCTATTGGAGTGGCCATGAAGGAAAATATAGCACAAAGACATATTCTAGAAGAAATCAGGGCCATTCAAAAGCATCTGTAAGTGATTTGGGTGTCATTAAACTAAAAATATGGAAAATACCTAAAAATCTATCATGAAAATATCCAGTATCTCTTCATCATTCTCCTTGAAATTAAGACCAACACAAATATATATTGAAGACCTTTCTAGTGGTGTCAGTTTCAAGTCATTTGAAGCTCCTTATCAAAATCTATGAAGGAATAACCATAAATTTATCATACCATTGCTGACCTCCCCAAGATCAATTTTACTCTAATCCAAACCATCAAATTTAACCTTGTATGTTGGATATGTTAGCAAATTTGGAGCTCATTGATCTTTTCTATGTAATCAACATGCCAATTTTTTCGAATCGATGCTTTGTAGGCTTTATGAAATTACCAAATTTAATGTGATGACCTAAGGTTCATAAGAGTGCATGATGTTGATGGCTTACACATGTCCTCAATTAGTCTTATGCAGACTTAGAACCAAGCTTTAACCTTTAGACAAGTTTTGAGGGATCCCTAAATGTTAATCACTGCCTTGTGTCCCCCTCTCCACTTATCTTAAATTGATGTCATGTAGATATTTGGAAAGTACACAAATTTAATACAGAGACCTCAAGGCTCGAGGGAGTACCAGATGCTAATGAGCACCAGGTATCAACCATCCACATAAGGTTATCAAAAACATGAAAATGTGGTTAGTCTTGAGAAATTTGTGGATAATGGGAAGACAGATGGGTTCCATGTGTTAATCCATGCTGCTTGTTTTTAATCCATCACTGAAGTACTTGGAAGCCATGAAAAGTGGTTACGTCTAAAGGTTTTGGAGGAACCTTTTAGTGACACTGATAAGGCCAAAATATGTCTTGTTAATGCACAATTAATGATCTTATTTTACTCTCCTTTTTATCAAGTTTGACTACATTTTGTGACTTTTGTTTGATCTAATGTAAGTTAGGATGCAATTGTCCATCTTTTTTTGAATATTAGTTCTAAAGTTTAAAAGTTCTATAATTCCTAACAAAGTGTGTGGAAATTCAGTTTTTGTAATAAAACAGGTCATAATCAATCAGAGAACAGATTATGAAGTGATCAACATGTTTTTGGGAGCCTTGGCTTCAATACAGCTTAGTTCCAGAACTTCCAGACTTAGTTCTGGAAATCTATCACACAGTTTATGAGCTCTATCACTTAGTTCCGGAACTTTTGGACTTAGTTCTGGAACCCCAGCACTTAGTTCCAGAACTCCTATGTTTAGCTCCAGAACTTTCACGGTTAGATCAAGAACAATCCCCTTTAGTTCCGGAACTTCTCCAAAGTTCTGGAACCAATGGGAATCTATTATTTTGATGACATTCAATGATAGAGAAATCAATGAAGCCTTTCAATCAGGAGCAGATCAGAAGATTTTTGATTCTTCATACTCGAAGATCTAGGGATAACTTATCGGACAGCTATACGTCCAACAAGGTTCCAAATTCAACATCTATTTTGGGCATAATTCGGCTCCATCTGAATCGGTAGAACAGCTATGGTTGTAAATGCATATTTGAAAGAAATACATATATAGAGACCTGTAGATAGATTAAAGAGATAGAACATACATATACAGACATATAGAGATAGAGAGATAAAAATATTCAATACGTTTTTATAAGACATAATATTTCAGCAATAAAATAGCCACTTCGTTTTGATAGAATATTACCGTGTCAAATCCTGATTCAAGGTGGAGCAAGGGCCCACTCCTCTAAGAACCAAGATTCTCATTTAAATGGTATTTATATTTCTAAAGCAAATAGTGTAGATTTGTTAATTTTGTAAATGTCTTGGATTCTTTAAATTACACTTTGTTTTATACTTTTCCCTGCAGGTGTTATAGACTAGAATTTCATTTCCTTGCAAGCTTTTCACATAATTTTTAACTGTGTATTTATTTCCAAGCAAAGTGTGTTTACTTCCGCATTGTGTGTTTATTTCCAACAATCTATTTATTCTTATGCGTGTGTTTATTTCCGGCAATTCATTCCAACAATGAGTGTTTATTTCAACAAGTTTCTTACAACATGGAGATAATAAGGCTTTGGCCATGGAATCCTAAAGACACTACAAAAACCCCCAGAAAATAAAATAACAAATACCTACAGTCAATTACTAGATCACTAAGATTCCTTGTTGTATATAGCTTCAGACACCCCCCTGGTTTGAATATGACATCAACAAAGAGTTGATTAAATGAAGGGAATAACGACACCCATCAGACACATACTCATGATTTTATCTATTTAACTTGACGGCCTTGTTTCAATGAAAAACAAAAGGAATTGAACACCTTTGAACATTCCAAGGGCCAACAAACCTCAAAATGTCTAACTCTTTTTAGATCCAACTTGTAAAATGACAGGGCAACCAAGGAAAGCATTTTTTACGTGTTTTACAAAAATGCATATATTATATCATTTTAAACCCTTAAAATCAAAATTTTTAACTATAAGGCCCCCGAAAATAATTAATCTATTTTGGGTTCCAACAAGAACCAAGTGGGTCTACAAGATACAAGTTAAGAATTATGGGGTTTCACTAGTTTCTAAATTTATGGGAAATCTATCACTCTAGTATTTGCAAGCAGTAAAAAAAGTTTTTTAGATATCTAAGATGAAATTATAATCATGGTAGTAATTTTAGACCAAAAAATTCATTATGTATAATTGGATACATATATTCAAATTATATAGGTTATCTTGATGACAAGAAGTCTATTTTAAGCTATTGTTTCACATTGGTAAGTGGTTTCATTTCATGGTCATCGAATAATCAAGCTACAACTGATTTATCTTCTACTGAAGCTAAATGTATAGCCCTTAAATTAGTGTTCACATGAGTTATGTGGTTGAGAACAATCTTAGTTGATTTCAGAGAGGCTTAACTTGATCCTACACAATTTTTTTATGATAACAATTGGGCAATACAATTGTCCAAGAATCCAGTTTTTCATGCCAGAACCAAACATATTGAACTCAAGCATCATTTTATCAAACACTTGGTCAATGGTAATCAATTTTTCATTGATGTGAGAAGTGAATATAAACTTGCTAATATTTTCACCAAGATTTTTTTTAAGAAGATTCATAGAAGACTTAAGGTATGATATGTATTTCTACTCTTGACATCAAAGGGGGGGATATTGTGTATGATGTCAATACGGGAACTTGCTTACATACTACTAGAATTATTTTTAGTTTTTTTTTGTTCTTAGGATATTTTTTGGTAAAGTATAAAATTTTGTTTTGTAGAAATCTATTATTATAATTTTATTTTAATACATCTTCTATTTTTAGACTCAAAGTGCCAATTAGAGTGCGGTTCACTTGATGCATATTTAATTGAGGTCAAATCATTATCCATTCACCCTCATGTGGAGGGACATAATTTTTATGTATATATGACTGGATTTAGTCTTATTTTAGTCTATTTCTATTTTTAGGAGAGGTTAGGAAACATATTTTAGCTAGTGTGCAAAATAGACTATGCACATGTCACTTAACTAATAATGGTTTCTTGCATGTTGAGCATATAGTCTTAGTGGATGATACTTGTCATCTTGAGTCTATTTTTAGTTATCTTTAGTTGACTTTATCTATTTTAGTAATTGTATATGTTATTATTAGTCTTTTACTTGTCATACAAATTATTTATTATTTAGTCTTTTAATTGTAGATGTTATTATTAGTCTTTTACCCATTTATTCAATGCACACATTTTCAAAAAAAATGCAAGTGAAAATGTAAATCCCAACTCTATGAGCTCAAGGATTTCACAGGTAAATCTCATAACTATTCAGACAATAAAAACCCAGAAGCTTCTCACATTTATTACAATATATTAACAAGAATCTAGATTAAGTGTTATTATGTAGAGGATATATATTTATTGCATGTAGATTTAAAAAATGGGTATGTGAAATATTCATTTGAATAGCTCAAAAAAATTCAGGAAAATAACCAATAGCTTATGTCCATGTTATTTCAAAAAACAATTAATCCACAACCTAACTCAACTAAACACACCAACTGTCATAGCAAATAGCTCATACTTGTTGCTAGTCGACACGTATGAAGCTCAAAAATGAGACAACTTTGCACAAAACCAGAAACTTCTGAGCTCCAAATTTTTACCGTGCAAAACCAAAATGACCCCAAAACTAACAACCTCACCTTGTTCAATGTCCATACACCTGCATTGAATGAATGGCATTAACTTCATCAACATTACTCATCCCACTACCTATTGTTAACTTACACCTCGAAACTCATTATTCGCAAATGGTGGTTTGATTAAGGTCTAAAAGAAATCAAAATGATTTGCTTTAATTAAAGTCATAACCTTATACAATCTCCCATGTATTATTCGAGCTCATAAATTTTCATATAATCCATCCAATACATATGAAAGGTAACAATCTTAACCAAATTCATAAGATATAATATTATCAATAATGGATGAATGGTATAGACACCTAAAATTAGCACCATTAATCCTCATGTTTGCGTCCACTAGCATCGCTTCATTATCACATCACTATCATATCATACACCATCATATTGTACATTAAATCCTTATCCTAAGTATTATTTCTCCACATCATATTTACTCCTCGTAAATATTAGTCTACAACTATAAAATCCTATTTTATTCCTCTTAAAACCACCTAAAACAACTTACAAACCAAAAACAAATAAAGAAAAACAAAATCAATAACCTCTCAACCATTTTACAACCTCCCTGACCCGTATAACCATTATCCAACATATATCCTTCAAAAAAACAAACAAAACCTTAATTTAGGAGGTGGTTTCAACCTTTTTCCCGTAAAACCCGGGTCACTGGCGATTGAAAAAATCGCTAGCGATTCTCCCTAGTTGTTAGAAACTCTATATAAATGAGCTCTAGGCCTTTGTTTGAGGTTAGCTTATAGGTGGAAATGAGCCTAGAACATCATATTGCATTTTCCTTGTATCATAAACCTTTCACAGAGCCAAGGATCATCCAAAAAACATTCAAGGCATCAACAATCTCTCCTTCAACCTTTGAAGGTCATTCATACGTCTGGGAATTAATTCAGCGGTCTTCTTGATCTACAGCCTTCCTCTCTCAAGTAATATCATCTTCTGATCTTCGTTCATCAACTTATACAAGGTAAGTTGTTTCCCTTGCTTCATTACATTATTATGCATCATATCCAATCTTAAATCAATATTTTTAGCATTCCCTTTGAGTCCCATGTCCGTTCATTATCAACCTGTACATTTTTATAGCAATCGTTGATGATTGCTAGAATCGGTGATGATTCCCTGAATAATCACTGATGATTCGTTGAATAATCACTGATGATTCCTATCAAAAAGGTATTTTGACCCCTAAGCTTGTTTTTTAGACATCCAAATCACGTAATCTATTACCACAAGGCCCTTCAAGTGTCTTTCCAATCATATCAAGCTCATTTGACCCATCTTTAGCAGTTTATCAATTATCTAGATCAAATTTATCATCCTGCTCACTTTTGTGAGTACAAAGCTATTTATGTCCTTGCTCCTTTGAGCCATTTTGTGATTCTTAGACTCCCTTTGGATTAGGTATCACCATCAAACCAGCATATAATCATGGACCGCGTCAGTCCCTTTGCCTTTACATTATTAGTTATATCATTTGTTTTATCATATTATCTTATCATTATTAGATTGATTTCTTGAACTCAGATTGACATCCTTACAAATAATTTCATTGACTTCCGGGGACTGGCATTTTCTAGGAAATCCTCCATATATCTATCTAATACCATTTTTTTCTTAGTGTATGTGATCTGCAGATTCCTCCATCAGTGAAAGAAGGAAGGATCTTTCACCCATCAGCTTTAGCATCCATCTCTACGGGTATCAGAAAACCCCACTTCTTCCAAGGTCAGTTTGTTTTTATTATTTCACTTTTTTAATTCAAGTAGAAAGGTAAAAACATCTTTGAACATTCTGGCACACCTGGTGGGACCAAAAATTCCCCTCTTTCATTTATTCAAAATTCAAAATTTTCACATCTGGGTTTTCTACCCTATAATCGTCAATGATTTGGTCAATCTCCAGCGATCGGGTGAATCGCTAGTGATTCAATCAATCGCCAAAAAATTCTCTGAGTTCTTTTGATTACTTAGCATTCAGCCTTCTAACCCTTATTTTTTTGTTATTTTCTCTTTTCTATTAACCCTTTCATGTAGGTTTTTGCTTATGAGGGTTTTGCTTGTTGGATCACTGTATTACTATAAAAAATTAAAAAAGAAGTGTTGTTAAGGTGATTCTTTTCCTTATTTTTGGATTTCCGTACTGTATCTTTGTTGTCCATCCTCATCAAAATCAACATTTTCTTTTGGGATTAAAATGAACACTACATCTCGCTTGATCACACAGTTTTAATTAGGAAAGTTAATTGATTGCATTCACTTAATTCTTCCCTCACACACTGCTAAACCACATCAAACATCAAATTTGCATCAAACATTTCTACCCATGTGATAACTATTAGGATTTCATCACCCAATAGGGAAATTGACTCGGTGTTCTGAACGAGTATAAACAAATAGTTATCGGTATATTGGCTAAGCACCTGACTCCCTTATCATTGTGGGACCGTGAAGTGAGGGGGTGCACCACAATACTAGGCCTTGTACCAGCACCATTACATATTTGGGCCTCATGTGCGTACCTTTGGGTATATCAAGGACTCCATCCTTAAACAAACCTGAAACCAACCTTAAAATAGCCATATCATTAGGTTCCCTCTGAGCCTCTTCCTCCACATCTAAATTTTAATCAAGATAATTAAAATTCTTCTGCTTGACTTGTCTGTTACTTTTGTAGCTTTCTCAGAGATTTTTTGTATCATCTTCAATTGATTATCATTAAATACGGATCAACCCTCTACATCAGCATATTCTTTTTCCCCTTATATGGCATGTTTACAATCATCTTCGTTTGCTTCATCCACTTCCTCTACATCTTTTTATCCCAATCAATTTCAAAATATCCCCTACAATGGATATATTGATTTATCAATCTTATCAACCTATCACATCCCACTCAACCTCATTTAGTTATGACATTTTCCCAGAGTCTTTTAGACCATATTTTATCCCCTATGGAACCTCTACCTTTCAGATAATCATAAAACCCTTAAACAACCACATCCAACATGTTACTTCCAAACTATCCCTCCTCAACCCATCTCCAGTGTATCCCATCAATCATTTTTTTCCACATCCCCTCCTTCATCACAAACTCATCAGAATCTTAACATCCCCCATATTTTATCCAATTAGCCTATCTCAACTTTAATACCTTTTTCTCTACCTCATACATCCTGAACCCATACGCGCATCCCTATTCAGACCCAATCAACCTCTTTCATCCAACAACAGTATATTCAACATTTTTCCACATCTCCCCACATCCCTTAATCACAACCTACTCTACAAACAATACCTTCTCAATCTACCCCTCATCAACCTCCACATCAAACCCATCAATAACAAAATCATCCTACTCCACATTTCCATCAATCAAATCAATCACACACCCATCCACACTCACATGTTAATTCCTTTACATCTAATTCTAAAAACAATCCCATGCAAGCTTTGTTAAATGGATTAGACAATTTGGAAGTCATTACCAAGGGAGCCAAACTCGTCGTCACTTATGATTAGGTTTGTAATGAACCCATCCACCCATTAGTACCGTATAATCCCTATCCTCCACATTGGGAATCACTAGAATTTACCATGTTCCATGGCCAAGAGGATCCTCACCAGCATATATTATCCTTTATACATTCATGTTATCTCATCATCCACAATCGAGATCTCCTTCTTAGAACCTTTCCTATGTCACTGGCAGGACATGCCTTGGATTAGTACAACTCCCTCCCTCAATAATATTTATTATATTTAACACATCTATCCATCTTATTTCTCGATCACTTCGTTATAAACATCACTCGCAAAATCACCATTTTTGATATTTCTATAATCAAACAATCTGAAAATCAATCCCTTGTTGACTTTGTCATTAGGTGGAAAAGCATTATCAATCAATTCTCATTCCCACTTTCTAAATCATAATTGATTGAGTTGTTTTCTCAATCATGTTCCCATCACATCTCATCTATCCTTCGGATCCACACATTCCAGACCTTTGATGAACCCTTCACCATGGTAAGGAAATTATAAATCCAAGCCCTCGAAGAAGGTCATCTCGATCCTCAATTTACACATCCCATTTGATTCTCCTAAGTCTTCCTAGGAACCCGATTAGACTACCACACATGATAGCATTACTTGTCTTCCTGACCCAACACCCTCGATAGATTCAGTCCATATAAACACTACGCATCCCTTGAGTCACATCATCAATAATATTAGATATGATCTTCCCTATGAGGAGACTCGTTCATCACTGATACATCCCCTTGAAAACTCAGAACCCCTGGATCCTTTTTTTGATGATCCTCACACATTGATATCACCTTTGTCCTATGTCCAATCATCCATTATCCCCTTACAACCCTTAGACTCCACCTTGGATACTGTTACTAAGGAAGCATTCGTCATCAAATATCTCTATATAAACCCACTTTTCAAACTAATAGAATAATTGGACACCTCACATAAATATAACCCACCTCAATCATGTCTCAAAATAACATCTCCTTCATCCGAATCAGACCCAATCCTATCCCCATATACTCACCATCTAGTCTAGAACATTGTATTGAATCAAAAAATATATAATCAAATACCATCATATCCACAACCTCATCCTCATCATCTAATGTGAGACCCTCTCCTCTATCTAAATCAAACATTACAAAATTTAAAACCATAACATCGACAACCTCATCCTCATCATTGTTGTAAAACCCACTCCTTTACCTGAAATCAACATTACAAAACCAAAACACACAACATCTAAGGTATCAACCTTACTGTCCATTTTAGGATCCCATTTTTTGTCACAATCCAAAGATCTATCAGATCTACGGTTCCACCCTTACCATCCATTTTGGGACCTCATATTTTATCACAATCTAAATCTATCAAATTTATGGTTCCACTCTCATCATCTATTTTGAGCCCCCATCATTTATCTCAATATCATATCACACATCCGTACCCCTTCTCATCCATAATTAGTCCCTCCTCATCCATTTTAGGACCTCATCCATCATCCAATCTTATCAATCACACATCTTATCCCTTTCTTGGTTAATATCCTCTCTCTTATCAACCTCACAACACCCCTATCATCTTTTAACACCATATGAAATCCATGCATCCACCCCCATCCAAAAATAAGACATGTCCTACTAAGAATTCTCATAAATCAAAATCAATTTTTTTTAATCTAAATCCCCTAAAAGGGACTTACATTGACATCCTCGAGAGACTCATGCAGGATCATTTTATCACATTACCACCAATCAAAACACCCAATCCACATACTCAAAAACCCGCACGGTATGATAAAAAAAATACATGTTCCTATCATAGAAGCCCAGGGTATAACAGAGAGTTGTAAAGTGCTTAAAGTCATAATCCAACAACTCTTCCTCATCGATGATCTTCTCTCAAAAGAAGAACATCCTAATCCATCATCAATATTGCCTACACCTCTGACCTTATTAGTTTCCTCACATACATCTACAGGACTAGGGGGACATCCTCAATCTCATATTACCAAACCTTTATCAAACATGTCTTCAGCACCTTCCATTGAAAGTATCTCAATCTCGTCAATGTCCACACCTTACCTTAAAGGTCTTTCAATTTATACACCCAAGTCACTGACGGTGTCCTCACCAACATCTACAGGACCATGGGGTCATCCTCAATCATATCTCAACAAACCTTTCTCATGTGTCTTCTCATCACCTCCAAATGAGGTTCCCTCGTCTCAAATCAGTACGGTTCACCGACTTATACGAACCCAAAATAAACAAACAAAAACAAAAGGTAATATCAAAGCTTCATCATCTACCCCTCTTCATCGAATTTCCTCTCATATCTCATCTAAATTCTCAATGTCTCCTTTGTCAAGGGTTCCTTTATTTACCATATACTCAATCAATCAAGATCAAAACTTCCTTCATCCTAATCTGAAATTTTTCATTCTTTTTAGCGCATGTCATCGCTTTCCACAAGGTCATGCTAGGGGGACTCATCTCTATTGATACATCAAAAGTATCACCTTGCACACATCCCCCTAGCACATCTTCACCAAAACCTATCCTATTGATCTAATCAAAATTCCACTACTCTAGAAACGGGTAAACATGGTAAGTTTTCCCTTAACTGGATCAGTCCATATAGCATGGTTCAACCTCTAAATGCCTTGCACTCGCAACATTTCTACTGTTAACACATCAACCGTCATGATACTATTCACATCAAAGATCTTATCCCAATGTCAACCAGTCATTATATCATCGTAATGATTTGAAAGAATGTGGTTTTCGGTCACTATCCTCAAACCCTTAAAGATGAGCACCACATATTTGTTCATTGCATCTTTCACATGAACAATTTCCTCCCTAACAGGAACCCTGTAATCATTACACCTGCATACCTTGTCTACCAACCAAAGACATGTCTTGGGGAAAAAAATTGTAGTTTGTGTACAAATTTCTTCTCCTCTCCTTGAAACGGTCTATTAGGGTCTTTCCCTTGGCTCAAAATAAAGTCAAAATATCTATGGATGCTTCCTATCATACAGTCAAAATAATAATAATAATAATAATAATAATAAATTTATCACTCAAAGGACACTTATTCAAATATAAAAATCATATTTTCAAAAATAAAAGTAGAGTGGTCCCTCAAAGGATAGCTACCCGTCAAAATCATAGATCGATCTCTCGAAGGATGGCTATCTGTCAAAATAAAAAAATAAAAAGTAAAAATTAAAAAATTATAGACCATACCCTCGAAGGATGGCTACCTATGTAAGAAGGCTTCCCACATTGATCAACCTTCAAAAAATTCAAAAATAATCATAGATCGATCTCTCGAAGGATGGCTATCTGTCAAAATAAAAAATTAAAAATTAAAAATTAAAAAATTGTAGACCATGCCCTCGAAGGATGGCTACCTATGTAAGAAGGCTTCCCACATTGATCAACCTTCAAAAAATTCAAAAATATCGAAGCATCCTAGGAAAAATTCCCGCATTTATCAACTTTCCCATTAAACAAAACTTCCCACATTGATCATTTTACGTCAGGAAGATAAATATAAGTGTTGGGCATTTCTCTATGAAATTGTTGAAAATGATAACCTTACTCCCCTTGCATAACCTACATATGTTAAACCCCTTCTCATGTTCTAGGAAGCTATACATTTCACTTCATCTCTATATCCAAGATCCTAAGTGTGACTACCCATTATTAGTCATCTATTAACATTTTTTGTTAAGGCTAAAAGTGCGAGATACTTCACTCTGTTGTTTTCCATCACATATGTATCAAATCCAGTACAAAGCAATCAATCCACGTTTCATTCTTGACCATGGTTTTGAAAAACATTAAGGTCACTTTGAAATCAATATCAAATAACACATCATACCTAAAACATAACTTTAAGAGTTTTCAACCCTACTACATCAACATCTATCAATATATATCATCGTATGAAACATATATATATACCTAAACAATCCTCAACACATCTCAACATTACGTCATTGTGTCTAAAATGTAATTGACATTTGTCAACCGAGTGCCTCCTTAAGGGATACCCCCTGCTTATTGTCAAGACCCCCATCTAGTCCTCAAAATCCCACCCTTGTGGAAACATCAAATTTGTGTTCCCTTGACCTCATCAAACCATCATATTTTACGTTGTTAAAGTCATATGTCTATACGACATGAACCCTTTGGTTCCCCTATCATTTGATTTCCCGGTCTTGTAAGCCCACCTTTGTGGGAACATCAATAATCGGTCATTTGACCCCATCAAACCATCATCTTTTGTGTTATTAAAGTCATATGTATATAGGACACGAACCCTTTGGTTCCCCTATCACTTGAATTCTCGGTCTCATAAGTCCACATTTTTGGCAACATTAATCATCAGTCCTATAGAATAAGTTCTACATCTACAGGGATCTCTTGGTTTATGTTGCCCCAACCCTTTTGTTTTGGTTTTCTTTACTCCTTTTGAGAATGATTTTGGTTAAGTATGGAGCCAAGCACAGAGGGTATCCACGTGTCTCTTTGGCGCATGTCAAAGGAAGGACAAAGAGCTAATATTGTCAAATCAGCACACAACCCCCACATGGCAAAAGCACAATAACATAGTCTGAATGGGCTGAAAAGTCAAACGAAAAGGAAACGAGCCCGCAAATCCCCACATGCCGCCCAGGTGCAACTCCAAGAGGATAAAATTGAAGGCAAGCCCAAATTAGTGTGCAGCCTCCATGTGTCATTAAAGGAAGCTACCACTGCCCACAAAGCCTACCAAAGAAGTGAAAGGACTCACATTCAGTGGATTGAATGCAATCACAAGTCTCGAAGTGGGAAGTTGAGATCTACCGCATGGGTCGAAGATCATGAGATTAAAGAACTAAATGTAGACGATGAAGATCATAATAACAAACATGTTGAAGTGTGATCCGCAGGGTCTATATAAGAGATCCTTGGACCAAAAGTAAAGAGGAGGACAAATTGTTTTCAAAAATCTTCAGAGGAATTGTTCATTTCAATAGTTTTTGTTTATCAGCCTTAACAAGACTCTATTGTAAAGAAGCACTATAAGTGTGTTGTTATCGGCCTTATGTATTGTTTTCTCTATAATTAAAGGGTTCTTGTTTTGTGCACCAAGGATTCACAATAATCTTATTCTTTATTTCTTTTTGTATGCTTTTATTTAACTCTCTAATATATGTTTTGGTTTCTACCGTGTTATACGCCCTTATATTCTTTCACATTCATCCGCTCATTTACATGGTTACATTTTACCCTTAGATAGTACTAAATCTTTCTTAAAATAGGTTAATCATGATCAATGTTCTTTAACTTATTTTATAGTGATTTGGGTATGTATCTATGTGTTTTATGATAAATCTTGGTGCATTGCCTTAGATTAGGATTTACAGTTATTTAGTTCCCCTTTAACCCTTATCTCAAACACTTGAAGAGAAGAGCCAACTTCTATAAAATATGGAGGTTATCTTAGGGACCAAGTCCCACATCTCTAAGATTTCCCACAACTTTGATGGTCCATCTGCAAAGATAATCATCAAAATTTTTCCTGGCATGCCCAGTGGGACAAATCTAAAGCTTGATCAAGAGGCACATGAGTGCTTATTTTAGTGGGAAAAGAGCCATGAGAATATAGCAAAGTACTTATGATTCATGAGAAGGATACAAGCACGGTCAAGAATGAGAGAAGAAGGCATATTTGAGTACCTGCAGCTATCTTCTGGTCAAGGAAGAAGAGAAAGGCAGATCTAGAGATCTCCATCTCCCCCGTACCGAACTCTTTCAACACATCCACCTACAAGGCCCTTCTCACAATCTACTAGAGTTCTTAGAACTATCAAAATGGCCCATCAACCTCCACAAACTTTGAGGCAGTTTGCCCTGTGGAATCAAGGGAGTCCACTTATTACACCAGTACATCCGGAAACATGTAACCCTATTCTAGCAAATGCAACGAAGGCACTACCCAAGTTCAGCGGTGAAGACTTTAAGACTCTAAAGGAACATCTCCAAGATTTCATGGAGATATGTGTAGTACATTTCATCACAGAGCAAGATATAGCCTTGAGACTACTGGTGGCTTCATTCAAATGAAAATCTCTTGATTAGTATAGATCCTTAACTCCTAATTCTATTGGAACCTAGGATGAGCTTGGAAACGTATTTTTTGCAAGATTCTATGAAAAGGGAGATATATCCTTGCTTATTCAATAGTTGATCAACATCAAAAAGGCTCTGCATGAACCTATGACCAACTTCAATACTCAAATCCATAAGACATGGCAATGAATTCTAGTTCTAGTCAGGCCACTTACAGGTATGACTATTGTTTTGTATTTAAAATCTTTAAACTCATATATCTATGTCATGATCCAGTCGTTGGGAGGATATTCTTTGCCACAAACATATGATATTACGGTCCAGGCTGAGAACAATTTGATAGATGATAGTAAACTTCCTCATAAGGTCCCTTTTCTAGTATATTCGGAGATAACCCCGCTTCCCCAAGCACAAACCTTGTGCTTGACCCAAATTCCTACAACCATATGTAGCTACCCGGCCCCTCAAAGATCCTCCACCCCTATAGTAATGTCATCATCTTCTCCAGAGATAGAAGAAATTAAAAATGTCCTTAGAAGCTTCTCCAATGAAATAGACAACCTTAAGAGGAATCAAGGTGTTTATCCTAGACAAAACTATCAAGGCTAATAAGGAAATAAGCCCGCTTACTCCCCACAATATCAAAATGCCCAGAGACTACTTCCTTCCTAGCCATCTAACCAAATCATCCCAGTCCCAACACCACTCCAAACTCTCTCACCTAATAAGAGGAGAGAAATGATTATGAGACAAAACAATCTGGTGGAAGACCCCAGTGCTTGATGTTTTCCTTGCAATACCCCTCATATATCAAGAGATTTCCCTTAGGGGAATCTACAGCAAAAGGTAGCGAAGTAAAGAGCAATGCAAGATTTCAAGACCGATAATGGCAGACCATACCAATCCCATGGAATCCCAAATGTGGCCCTTGTTATGCAGATACAATGAATGTCCCTAGAACAAGAAGAAGAGATTACTCCTAAGCACATGCTTTTCTCTTGGGTCAAGGGGGAGGAGTTTTTATTCACCAATGACGTGTCTACTTCAAATCCAGTGCAATCAAATTACGACACTCATTTTAAGAGGCGAATGACAGAAGTCACAAGCTCAGTTCCTATGAAAAATAATTAAGTAAGAAAAGGACCCCCGGTATTTGTTGCTCCTTCACCTGTAGCCAGACAAGAAGTCCTGTAAATGACTCAAAATCCAAGTACCTCCTATCCAACGGTGGAATGACCAAAATATCAGCAAGTCCCTAAGATACAATTATTTAAACCCATGAATATAGTAGAGCAACTAAAGAAAGCATCGGCTGGTGTATCCTTATGGGATATCTTAGGCATTCAAGAACAAAAATAATTGTTGCAAAAGGCATTAAAATCCAATAGTGGCTCAAGCATGACCGGAAAGGGTAAAGAACAACTCGGAGCAAGTCAGGCTTTGAGGGAGTCAGTAATGATGAATCAAAAAGGTGAAGGAAGCAAACCAAGACCCCAACCTTTCTTTATGACTCTTATTATTGGCAAAAAGTTATTACATAATTCTATGATATATTTTGGCACGAGCACCACAGTGATGCCTAAATCAATAGTGGATGCCTTGAGAATCAAATATGAACCCTTGAAGAAAGGAGTCATGCAACTGGATGGAAAATTAGTGTAAACTATCAGAGTCATTAAAGGTCTCCCATTACAACTCTATTCTTACCCAAACATAACAGTTCTGCATGACATAGTGGTAATTGATGTACCACCAGTCTTCGGGCTATGCCTATCCTGCAACTTCACAGCAAAAATCGGGGGCTATATGTCTCTTGATTGGTCACATCTTATTCTACAGACTAAATATGTGTCCAAAATGAAGGTTGTTATCAGATCCTCTTGTAGAGGAACATATAATGGATTAGGCAGCCTCAGGTTTCAAAGCTTCACATGCCATGATCATAAGAGAAGAAGAGTCATACATAGAATAAGGTGACCCTCAAAGCGGAAACTATCCGGTTGACCTATCGCAAGGAGATCCCTTTGGAAATTTTGACTCCACTAGATTGGGCACTTATGTGATTTTCAATGAAAACATTAGCATTCCAAAGATCATGAAAGAGGATAGTAGGAGTGAATAGAATCCCATAAATTATGCATAGATATGGACTCTGCACTTTGATGGCACAAGAAGTAGAAATGACTTTGGAACCGATATCTTCTTAACTCCACCAAGCGGAAGAGAGATACTCCAAGCTTTCCGTTTCCAATTCAATTACACCAGAAATGAAGTGGAGTATGAAGCCTTAGTGCATGGTTTGACCTTGGTGCACAAGGAAGGTATAAAGCAACTAAGAGTCTTTAGAGACTCTAAGTTAGTGGTAATATAGGTTAGGAACACTATTGTAGTAAATAACCCAAGAATGAGGTCCTACCGACATATAGTATGGGATCTTATTGAAGACTTTGAAGCCTTCAATATCAAGGTTATCCCTCGGGACTAGAACATAGAGGCAAATAGGATGGCTTAGATTGGATCGTAATTTGATCCCTCCAAATATCTGCTGGAAAATAAGGAGGTGGTAAAGTTGATTATCTGACCATCTATACCTGATAATATAGATCATTCGAAAGTTTTTGAGAGTGACCAGCAGATATTTCTTTTCCTACAGCAATCTAAGGAGTTCGCAGATCAACTCCAACTAAAAAATTGAGGAAGCTTATGGAGATCAAGTTATTTAGCTTAGAATGAACAAGCTCTTGAGAGGGCTGATAACATTGGAGAATCTCTTTGATACCAATGATGCTAACACAGATAGAAGAAATTTCATTGTGGTCAAAGAAGATTATGCTAAAATAGAAGTAGCTCACGAAAAAAGGCTAAAAGTAGGGAAACGAGTCACCCAGTAAGAAAGAGAAAGGTTTATGGCTTTATGCCATAAATATGATAAGGTGTTGGCTTAGACTTATGATGACCTACATGGTTATAACAAAGATATCATTCAACATACCATTGATTTGGAGAAAGGAAAAAATCTTGTGTGTCAAAAGCAGAGACCACTGAACCTAAAAATAGAATCTCTCATGCTTGAGGAGCTCCGGAAGCTCTTAGAAGCCATAATATTTCCAATCAAGCATTCCACTTGGGTATCTAACATGGTGCCAATGAGGAAGAAAAATGGTGAGATCAAACTCTATGTGGATTTCAGAGATCTGAATAAGGTGTCTCTTAAGGATCATTACCCTTTGCCTTCCATGGAACAAATATTACAGACAGTGGCAGGATCAGAAATGTTTTCTCTTTTCGATGGTTTTTCAGGTTACAATCAAATATGGCTCGCGGAAGAAGATTAACATAAGACTACTTTCACAACAAAGTGGGGAACCTTTGCATATGTAAAGATGCCATTTGGACTCACCAATGTTGGGTCAACCTTTCAGAGAGTCATGGATGTTTCATTTGGGGAGCTTATCAACAAAGTGATTCTCATCTACTTAGATGATCTCACGGTATTCACTAAAAAAGGAGAGGATCATTTTGATGCACTGGAGGTTGTGTTCAAAAAGTGTCAAAAATTTGGAATCTCTCTCAATCCCAAAAAGTGTGTTTTTAGGGTCTCACAAGGTAAACTCCTGGGGCATATCATCTCAAGGGATGGGATCTCTATTAACCTAGAAAGGATTGGAGCTATTCTGGAGTTGTCCCTATTGGTCAATAAGAAGGTAGTTCAATCTTTCATAGGAAATATTAACTTTGTTAGTAGGTTCATTTCAAACTTTGCTGGAATGATCCGCATAATCACTTTGATGCTAAAAAAAGACCTAAATTTTAAATGGATCGCCGAAAGCCGACAAGCCTTTGAGTCAATCAAGAGAGCCATTGCATCTACACCAGTGTTGCACAATCAAAATATTTCATCATGTATGTATATGGAAGCAAACACAATGTAGACTCAGTGCTAACACAAAAGGGAGATTCAATAGGAGAGGAGCATCAAGTAGCATTCTTTTGAAAGACTCTCCACGACTACAAAACCAGGTATAACTTTGTAGAGAAGCAGGCTCATGCCATTGTTAAAGGACTGAATAAATTCAAGCATCTTGTGACCAACAACAAAATTATGATCTATGTAGCACACTCCAGTGTCAAGGAGTATATTATGGAAGGTGAAATAACTGATAAGAGAGCTAACTAGATCACTAAGATTTTGGAGGATGATGTTGAGATTAAACCCACAAAGTTAGTAAGGGTAAAGGGCTTGTGCCAATATCTCACCTAGGACTTAATAACACCCATTGATGATGAATCTGAGATGGTGTTACAGATTCAAGAAAATGAACACAAAGGATAGGTATCTAATTGAATACATTTCATACGAATATGCGAGTACCCAAGTCACCTTCCTCTCAAAAAGAGAAGGTATTACTGGTAGCAGGGACCCGAATTCTTCATAATCGACAATATCCTTTTCAAAAGGAACTTTGACGGGATCCTACTCAGGTGCCTGGAGAAAGAAGAAACTCAAAGGGTCTTACATGAGTTACATCATGGTATCTCAGGAGGCCATTTATCGACCAAAATGATGGCCATAAAGGTCCTACAAGTGGTATACTTTTGGCCCAACCTATTTGTTGATTGTTATCAGATGGTAAACAAGTGCAGAACTTGCTAGTACTACATGGGTTTCAGGAGAAATGTCATGTTACCCCTTAATCCAATTCTTATTTAAGAACCATTTGTGTAATGGAGTTTGGATTTCATCAGGATGGTAAACCCAATATCAAGTGCAAACCATAAGTGGATTTTGATAGTAACTGATTATTTTACCAGGTGGATGGAAGTAGTGTTGTTGAAAGAAGCTACTGAAAATATAATCCTAGAGCTTCTCCAGGACATCACCAGCCATTTTGGACCCTCCCGTACAATCATATCAGATAATGCTAAAGATTTTTTGGGTGCAAAAGTATCTGAATTTGCCATGAGATAGGGCATTTACTTGAAAACATCTTCTAACTACTACCCGCAGGGTAATGGTTTGGCAAAATCCATGAACAAAAATCTGATAAGGCTCATAAAAAATGGGGGATGAGCATAAGAGATCATGGCATGAACACATCAAGATAGCCTTATGGGTTGATCTAATCACACCAAAATAGATTTTGAAGGCTTCACCATATGAGTTAGTTTATGGTAAAAGCGTGGTGATGCCTATCATGGTAGAACTTTCTGTATTACAATTACTAAATCAAGTAGAGATCGAGGAACATGAAGCAATGTAGTTGAGGATCACATAATTGACAGAGCTATAAGAGAAGTGGGAGTTAGCTCATGAATCTATGATCAACCATCAATAGGTTGTCAAAACATGGTTCGACCGTAAAACTTCGGAGCCTGATCTTCAAGTTGGCGCTTTGGTACTAAAATGGGATGCGAGAGCTATCAAGCCTGGCAACCATGGGAAGTGCGACCCCCTCTGGACTGGTCCATTCAAAATCACCACATGTAAGAAACATAATGATTTTGAACTTGAGACCATGAAAGGCGAACCCTTGGTGATTCTGGTAAATGGAATCCATCTTAAGATCTTTCATTAAATCTTTTTGAGATATTGTACAGTGTACAATATGTATAGTTGCTAATTTTTGTCTCTTTTATTTGGCGGTTACGCTCCTTCCAATAAGTTTCCTTGGACACATGTCTCCTGTGGAGACTCTCGTGTCCCTTTTTGAAATTTTGGGGGAAGGGTGTACCTTCCTATGTTTCCCCGAAGTTATGATCCAACAACTTTTTGGAATACTTATTTAAAAGGATTGAGAAAGTAATGGAAAATCTCATGGGAAACGTGAAATTCGGCGTTGGAGGTCATTCAACCTAGGATTCGTTGCAAGATGTGACTAGTTTTGTGCACGAGCCATTAATTTACAAAAATCATGGAGGCTATTTAAGGTAGAGATTTAGTTACCTACTTTTCATTCCATATGCTAAAGAGTCACTTGCTCGAATCTCTGGACAACCAACAGAAATAACATGAATTTCCTTCAACCCCAGAGTAGCCATGGTAGCCTCCAGCTCAGCCTCTCAATAAAAGTCCTATGCAAGATGCTCCATGCCTCTACACACTCTGCATCTGAATCTGGTTTACCCTAAGAAGGGTACATACTATAAAGATGCTTCGTTGGTGGCTGACTATGTGGATGACATTTTCGACCCTGTTTTGAACAAGAAGTTGAAATCCCTCAGAGACGGAGCCTTCGCTATATTCCACAACTATGGAGATGATGGGCCCTTCGGCTCCAATCTTTGGACCACCACATTGGCTCAATACATGGTGCCCCTAGTGCACCCATAGAGAGAGCTCATTTAGATGTGTTCGTGTTGTTTCAACCTCACCACCTATACCATCAACGATAGAAATATGCAAGTGGAAATAACGCCACAAGCCATCAAGGAGATGATGGCCTTTCCTTATGACCAAAATTCTAGATTTTATGGCATGGCCAAGCTTAAGGAGGTTTGGTCTTTATGCTAAAATAAGACCCTTTTTCTCTGAAAATAATTGTATGATGATTCAAGTAGCTCTAGATTGTCAGATTTTCCAATTCCGTTAAAGATGTTCACGCCTAGCGCACAGGATGTCTGCTCTATGTTGGCCTTTATATTTGGTCAAGATTTAGACAGAGAGGTCCATGACTGGTAAATGAGATCCCTTTTCAAGATAAGGGCGGTCAGCAAGGAGCATGTATATAAGTTTGACTTCTCTGAAGTCATTGCACAAACTATTTACCACCAACTCGCCCATTTCCACATCAACTCTACCTTCAAGTATTCTTCATACTTGTTCCACCTCATTCTATTCTAGCAATAACCATACTAAAGCCAGTATATGCCCCTATCAGTCAACCCTCCAAGTGTTATACCAATATCAACATAGACCCATGTGTTATCCTCTTCTTCGAATGCATATGAGTTCGCAAGATGTTTTGTGGCACCGCTTCTTTCAGAGTTGGATCATGATGGGGTCGATAACAGGATGATTCATTCAGTCCAAACCATCCTCGAGGACAAGTTGCACCCGTGTTTGGGGCAACACACTCCATGATAAGAGTGTATGGGTTCAAAGAAGAGCCCTTCATGTTCCCCCGAGTCATCATAGCACGGGTGGTGGCCTTGGAGATAGCCAAACAGCTGGAGAGTCTAGATGAAGAGTCTGGCTCTAACCGCAAGAAGAAAACATTATTTCAACTCCCCTGAAGTAAGGGAGGCATTACAGTGAAAAAGTGCAAGGTGGGGTATATCCTCACATGGAAGTTTGTCCACTATGGTTTTTCCTTGATCCAAGATTAGAGATATACCCTGATGGGAAAATTGCTACCACCCTATCCTAGAACAAGGTCTCAGGCTCATGCAACAATGAGTGAAGAAGGTTCTTTGAAGATAGGAGGACTCTTAAGAAGTAGACTCTTGATGTTTATGTTGAATTTTCAAATATCCCAACCCCAGCATGGGAGTCCTTTTACCAGGTCCTACACAGCCATGATCCCTCTATTACCATGGGCAAGGGATTAAGGATGGCCCTAAAGGGTAGAGACTGAAGCATGGAAAAGATAGATGCCTTTTGGAAATATAGGAAAAGAATTAGGAAAACTCCCCAAAATTTTGAATAGGTGTCCATGGATGAGAAGTGGGAATGATTGTGGGAAGCCAAGCATAACACTGATTCAGATAGCGAAGAAGATGTCACAAGCCACATGGTGGGTTCCTCCTGGAAAAAAACACCACCACAACTCCTTCCCTCAGTATCCCAACAGGCTCCGCTAAACAATATGCCTAGAAATCAGGTGACATCATGTCCTCGAGGTCCTTAAGCAGGAAAGCAATCGATGTTGAACCCAAACCAGGGTCCTGTTTCTATACAACCATTGGTCATCCCCTCAGTCACCGCAACCCAGATCTTTAGCCCTCTTATCGCGCAAAAATAGAAGAAGAAAACATCTGAGGAACCCTCCTCCTCTGCCCCTTCCTCTATTCCATCTCCCCCATTTTCTTCACCTTTCAACACTCATCTGCCCCCTCCTCCTCCGCCTTTCATTTCTTTTACTGGGGATGTCTTTGTTTTGGTCACTTCGACTCAGACCTGTCCACCCCCTAGTTCCTCTCTTTCTCCACCACCTATCACCATACCTTCCTTCTCGCTCAGGGTCATGACACCTTTCTCTTCAGCTCCTTTAACATCCCAGCCCTTACAGCCTATTATCATCCCATATATCATATCACTAGGGTTCCCATCCATGGGTGGGCTTATTCCTTCCCCTACATATTTTGTTGATTTGGTTGATTCAACCAAGGCAGCATGCAATAGGAGAAAGGAGAAACAAAAGAACAATGAGATGTATATAGAGCAATGAAGCACATGTGGTCATTATATGACCTCTAGCAAATATCCCTCACTATTGTGCATATGATTCCCAATATCTCCAAACCTATGGAGCAGATGTAGCCAGATGATTAAACTATCCATGTTATGGCAATAGACTTGACTCAGTTTCAACCTCAGGATAAGGTCAAATTAATGAACGAGTTAACCACTATTCTCACAACAAATTACCTAAAGGTCAGCAAAAATTTGAAGAAAGTGAAGGCTAGCCTCAAACAAGCAAAGGGCACTATTAGTCGCCTCAATTAAAATCTCAAAGGTAAAAACAAAGAGTTGGAGCAACTCCACAAAGAGTTGAATGAGGCACCTTCAAAGAAATTTTTTGCAGCCTCCAAAGCAGAGGTTAAGAAATTAGAGGCCGAGTTACCAGCCTCCAAGGCTACTATCATTTCACTGTAGTAGGAGCTTGATTTGATTAAGGCCGAACTTTCAACCTTAAGGACCTCGGTTAGTTTGCTTCAATGGGAGCATAAAGCAAGAAAAAAGGATGTTTCCATGCTACATGAGAAGCTGCGCATAGAAGAGGCTGATAAGGGGATCCTACAAGCAAAGTATCAGTCATTGGAGGATGTGATCAAGGATTTGACCCAAAAGCTCTCCAAGCAGCCACAAAAGGGAGGAATCATCCCACTAGTGCATGGACTATATTCCTCTTGTTGCAAAAGAATTTCCACTATGACGAAAAATCTATCATCTACACTCAAATTTATATCTAATGCACAGGGTTTATGTGCCAATGTGGAGTGCTCCGCATCCACCATCAGTAATTTCGTCTCTACCAAGGTTCCTAAAACTCAAGCCTTGGTCTAGAAATTATATGATTCCTCAGACTCTGCCCTATAAGGGCTAATAACATTGACAAGTGAATAAAATATCCTTTTATTTTCCCTCTCCGTCATTAAGTCATACGTCTATAGGACACGAACCCTTTGGTCCCCTATCACTTGATTTTCTGACGACACTCGTCTTTTTTTCCATACCTCATCTTGGGGCATCATTTTATCATCTCTCATCTTCCCATCCTTACATCTTTCCATCTATCTCTTTCAAACTCGTGATTGATTCCCTTTTAGTTCACCAATCCCTAGTTTGAGGGTTAGCACCTCATTATAGAATTATGCATCATTCATCTTTCACATCTTGTTTTTGTTTCGTGGATTCCCTTCACCAAACCACTCAACAAAAAGGGGCAAATGTAGACACCTAAAATTAGCACCGCTAATCCCCATGTCCACGTCCGTTAGCACCCCTTCATTATCACATCACTATCATATCATACACAATCATATTATACATTAAATCCTTATCCTAAGTATTATTTCCCCCCATCATATTTACTCCCCGTAAACATTATTCTACAGGTGTAAAATCCTATTTTATTCCTCTTAAAACCACCCAAAACCACTTACAAACTGAAAACAAATAAAGCAAAAGAAAATCAATAACCTCTCGACCATTTTATAACCTCCCTGACCCGTATAACCATTTTCCAACATATATCCTTCAACAAAACAAATAAAACCTTAATTTCGGCAGCAGTTTCAACCTTTTTCCTGCAAAACCTGGGTCGTTAACGATTCTCCCTGGTTGTTAGCAACTCTATATAAACAATCTCCAAGCCTTCATTTGATGTTATCTTGTAGGTGGATGTGACCCTAGGACATCATATTGCATTTTCCTTATATCATAGACCTCTCAAAGAGCTAGGGATCATCCAAAAAACATTCAAGGCATCAACAATCTCTTTTCCAACCTTCGAAGGTCATTCATATGTCCAGGAATCGATTCAACAATCTTCTTGCATCTACAACCTTCCTCTCTCAAGTAATATCATCTTCTGATCTCCATTCATCAATTTATATAAGGTAATTGGTTTCTGTAACGTCTTGGTCATGACTGTTACCATGATGACTTTCACTCTTGACATTGCAAACATTGACATGCGAATTGTCTTAGGAAGGTGTATTCTTTTAAGGTTGAAAATCATGTTTATAATGGGTAATTTATTACTGTTCAGAATTCATGCTTGTTGTAATTTTGTTTACTTGGAAACGAAGACATTTTGTGTTGTGGACTGTAAGTTGTAAATTTGTACTATTATTTTCATATTTACCATATGATAACGGTACACCATGAATCAATTCCATTGATCTAAGGTATGTTTTAGTTCTTCTTTAATGTCATCTTGTTAATTGACATTCTGAATGAAATGTATTATGGAACCGAGTTGTGTTTTGTTGTAAATTGTAAAGGACCATGCTACATGTATTCTTACTTGCCATCAGACTTGAAATAGTAAGTTTGGACCTCCTTTATAAGTGTTTTGTAACGCTGAGTAGCGTGAGGAGATTGAGAATATGTTATTGGGTTGTTAAGGCAAATACCTTAGACTTGGTCAGAATGGTTGGTGCTATTCGGATCTGACCTAAATTGTAATGTTTACCCTATTTGGATTTCTAACCTAAGGTAACAATACTTACCTAGGACCTATTACTAAACTACTACGGGTTACGTCTTAACCTATGTTGTAATGTCCTACCCTATATGGATTCTAATCTAAGGTTAATAACCTAACCTAAGGTAATATGGTTAGTGGATATGGGGTTTTGGAAATAACCTAAGGCAGTTCTAAAGACCTAAGAACTAAGATGGAAACCTAACTAATGTTAAGGTGACCTAAACTATTACTAAGCCTAAAGGGTACCTAAGGGTTGCGTGGCAAATGGGAAGTTGGTGGAAATGGTTTCAAAGGTATTAATGTGGATTAAATTTTGATCCTTACATCCTAAATTTGCCAAGATTGGTGGAGGCATAAAAAGATGATGGGGTACCTAGCTAGCATCATTGCTAAATTTAAAATGAATGGGAATTTTTGAAATTAACTTCGCCAAATTTTGAAGGGCGGTAGCGTAAGGAAAGAGGAGGGAATGGGAATTCAATGCATTCAATGGCATCGATTACGGTGAAGAAACTGCCTAGGAAAGATGAGAAACTGGTTTTGTGGAAAGTTGTTGGTCATTTGATCTTTCTGGTTTTTGCTCTGCGTGAAAGTTCAAGTTCTTTGAACCAACAAATCTATTTTTCAATCCATTGTGATCTTAGGTATCTTTGAACTGTTTCTGAACCTGTGGAAACATAGAGGAAGCTGGGAGATTTGGTTTTTGACATCATTTAGGAAAGAAGAGGTTTTTGGGAGGCTCGGCTGTATCTTCTACAAAACAAAAGAAAACACTATCAGGCATGATAGGCTCTTCTTATTAAATAGTTATGCTTCTTTCTAAATGTCTTCATTAAAAGAACTCTACTCTTAGAAACAAATGGTTTTGTGGAAATGATTATGGTGTATTTTGTTGTATTCTTCTGCTTGGATTTGCTATTTGGAAAAGATTTGATATGGGTATTTTCTTGATGCATGTTTTAGTAAATCATTTATTATCTTGTTTGAAACTGGAATGTTGCTAAATTGTGTGAACTTCTGATTCCTATGCAAAATAGATTAAGGGAAAAACATTGTTGATAAAGATTTGATATGGGTTTGCTCCCTCTATTGAAGAAAATTAGGAAATGAGATGTCTTTTTGTTAAAACAAGTGTTGTTTCGAATATTGTTGTTCTACTGTGATTATACTGATTTGGGTGTTGGATTTAACACTTTGTGGATTTAGTTTTCATCTGGAAATGACAGTGAAAGTGGTATACTCTTTCTGAGTTTGAAATAACTCGATTTTGTGAGCTTTTGTGGGTTGTTTTGAGGAAGTAGGTAAATGTCCTTACTAAGTAAGGGTTTCATTTGAGTTGTTCTTCCTTACACAAAGCATGATAAAAATGATTTAGCTTCTTTTGTGACTTTTTGATGACCATGATGTTTTCACACCTACACGTTATGAAACAAAGTGTTATTACTCTTACTGTTGGTACCCACAAATGATTGTTGTGGAATTTGACTTTCTTATTTGTATTTAAATCTAGTTGGAATCCTTTCCATTGTACCTAAAAATGATTTATTTTATCCCTGTGGAATGAAGAACATGTTTACTTGACTGAAATCTCATAATCGTTTTCTACTCAGGATGAATAAGCTTTGTTTGTAGTGTATTAAGCTATTAATGATTGGATGAAATTGGAGGTTCAGTTGTTGCTTGATACTTCTGGTATAGTTGTAAACTGAATCTATTAAATATTTCTGTTAGTAATAGCTGGTAAGCTACTGAGGTTATCCCTATTTTGCGTTGAGAGAAATACATCTCCAATAACTGACTTGCATGATACAGTTTTATATATATATATATATATTTGATTCGGTATGATGAAGAAGTAATGAGAACCTCTCTCTCATCTTGATTATTGACTCCTATTTCACTCTCTCCTTTCTGAGTTAAAGTACTCATTGCTATTATCTTCGAAATGTGAAGAAATTTCTACTTTGTTCTCCCTTTGTCTGTTTATTCTCTTCTATTATTCCTCCTTGCATGAGATCGACTAGTTCGGTTGTGTTAGCTAAGGATATTGTAGAGTAGATAGTTGAATGAAATACTTCCTTTCTTTTCTTCTCCTTTACAAATGTCTGTTAAGGAGGTAATGAATTTGATGTGTGACTGCCTTCGGGTGTATGTAAATGGAATTTACATTTTGTTTTCTCTCTCTGAGTTATTGAATACGTTGTTGTACTCGTTGAACCTCGAAGGATGACTAAAGTTGTCTCTCTTGCCATCTGTTTACTTTCTCTCTTCTGCATTAAACCTGTTGAAACTGAATGGGTATTAAAAAGGGAATATTGTTTTAGGATGTCGATGGTTCATCCTAAATACCATTCTTAAAGATTGAATGAAATTGGTCTTGATATTGTATGAAGAATTATGTTAGTGTTGTGACTTGTGATTCATTGCTTCTTTAAAATAATTATGTTTTGAGAACTGTAGGGTTAGTATCCTTCTTGAACATTTGTTTGAATCAAGAATGAATTATATACCTCTATAGTATGAGTCCGATAAGTAATTGAGATGTATTATTACTTATCTGTTGTAATCTTTCTTGTGAAATTACTGAATGAAGAGTGTTGATTTGATCGTGATTCTTACTTGATGTAATGTGGTTGCTCTTTCAGTTCTTTCTTTTATGATCCTTATTCCTTTATGAGATATCTATCTGAATTGCTTTAATGTTTCATAAAAGCAGGGTTCTTTTTATGAGACAGTTAGTTGAAAGCACATCATTTTAATGTTTAGTGCTTATCATGCTCAGTTCGACAAACTGACCCATGCTAGCAATTTTTACAGATGGATCCTGTAGTGATAAAAGAAGAGAAGTCATTTTATGATGCTTCTTGTGTTTACCTATAGGCTGCATCTATTATGAGGAATTATTATTCTTATTGAAATGTAATTGAAAAAGGTGAAAGTTGTATTCTTGTTCGAGTTTATCAATGTTGATTGGCATGAGTGAAGTCTGAAATGTTTAGACTTGTAAAATGTATATTTTACTTTGAGGAATGGAAAAAGGATTGAGTGTTATTTGTATTTGATGTATCATTCACTTTGGGTTTATTGTAAAGGAAATTTTGTAAACTTGTCATTATTCTCTCATAAACCTATCTATTTTGAATCATTTCAATTGAACTCAAATGAAATTGATAGGAAGGGAATTGATACTTTATTCCTTTAATAAATGCAACTTCTAAGTTGGCATGTATAGATGAGAATACAACTAGGTCATTATGGTTTATTAGATGACATTAAATAAAAGAGTAATTTACTTATGATTCTTGTGTAAAGTAAATGGCAGCAATGAACCCTAACGAATATAAGTTAAATGAAGGATAAACATTCTAAGGGGATAAGCATTCGGTTAATACCTTTGAGAATCATACTCAAATGAGGTTCGGAAGGAAGAAAACATACTTCCTCTTGTTAAATCAAAATCAAAATAAGGTAACCGAAATGAAATAAATACATATGTAATAAATAGACTTCATCTTAATGAAGTCTATTAATAAGGAACCAGAATCTAAATTTAATCATGCTTAAACTTGGTTAAGCAAAGTAAGATAATCTTACTGTGGTATACTGATTCTGTTTATGAGCCTGAATCTTATGATAAGATACCATGGAATGAAACACAAACCTTCGGGAAGAGGGATTGATTGCATATTTATCTACATGGTAACTATCAATCATTATGGTTAGCAACCTTAATGAACATAGAAATTAAGGATTCAACAGGGTTGCTGAAATTAAATCTTAATTAAGAAGATAAGTAAGTGTTTAACTTCTTAACTAGATATGTACCTCTAGATGAGGTGATTCCGTAGGATGTTGGTACACGCCAACTGCAGTACTGTGACATCATGAAGACTGGGGTCTTCATAATGGCATAATGTTGCAGCTGACACGTCACAACACCCTTCCGAATTGGATCATCTAGATCTACATAAACTCGGACTTGACCTTAGTTTTACTTTAGGTCAGGTTAGGGACATGCCTTTGTATAGGGGGTAACTCATGATGACTAAAGGTAACTAGACACATGCAATCGACTTGGGTTGATTGAGTATGTCTATGTACCCTTAGTCACCGAGAGAGATTCTCTATACCTTTCCATTTTGCTAACCTGGGTTAAGGTTAAACCTCAGACAAGTGGACTGACAGGAGTCAGTGAAGACCATTATAGACAACAAATGAAGTGGGGTGAAGGATGTATTCTATTTGATGAGTATGCCATCTAGGAATATGAACATGCACAACATGTGAAAATATTTGGCCAAAGTATTGCAAGCTATTGGTTGCGTTGTCCTAAGTCACCTAGTTTAAGAAGAAGGATTTCAGATGGATATTGGTAACAAATATTCAGATAGGCCTCTTAAATGGAACACTTCAATACCCTGAAAAGGGTAAGAGAACCAAGTATACTGGGTATACGATACATTGAATTAACATGAGAGATCGGTGAGAAACCGAGTCATGAAATGAGAGATCGATGAAACTCTGAGTCATGAAATGAGAGATCGGCAGTTCACCGAGTCATTACAGCTGCATATGGTTATCTGTTATGAGATTGATTGGCATGGAATGTGTGTTCTAAATCATGATCATTTAGAACAAAGAACATTATTTAAGAACTTGAAATGTGTGTTCTAAATTATGATAATTTAGAACAGAGAATGCTATTCAAAAAAAAAAATCCCTTGTTTCTAAAGCTTTAAAATGGGAATATCTTTAGTAGTTTATCAATTATTTAAATCAAATATATCATCCTGCTCACTTTTGTGAGTACACAGCTATTTACGTCTTTATTCCTTTAGGCCATTTTGTGATTCCTAGACTCCCTTTGGATCAAGTATCACCATAAAACCATCATATAATCATGGACCTTGTCATTCCCTTTGTCTTTGCATTGTTGGTTATATCGTTTGTTTTATCATTTTATCTTATCATTATCATATTGATTTCTTGAACGCGGATTGACATCCTTCCAAGGAAGTCCATTGACTTCAGGGGACTGGTCTTCACCATAAAATTCACCATATGTATATCAAATCCCATATTTTTCTTAGTGTCTATGACCTACAAGTTCCTCCATCAGTGAATGAAGGAGCTTTCACCCATCAGCTTCAACATCAATCTCTACGAGTATCAGTAAATCACGCGTCTTCCAAGGTTGGATTATTTTTATTATTTCACCTTGTTAATTCAAGTAGAAAGGTAAAAACATCTTTGAAAATTTTGGAATGCCTGGTGGGACCAAAAATTCCCCTCTTTCATTCATTCAAAATTCAATTTTTTCATATATAGGTTTTCTGATTCGATCAATCGTCAGCGATTGGGTGAATGGCCAACGATCCAGTCAATCGCTGATGATTTCTCTGAGTTCTTTTATTTACTCAGCAGTCAACCTTATAACCCCTATTTTTTGTTATTTTCTCTTTTCTTCTAACCCTTTCATGCAAGTTTTTCTTGCTAGATTGTTGTATTGCTAAAAAAAATTGCAAAAAATTAAAAATGAAGCATTGTTGAGGTGAGTCCTTTTCCTTCTTTTTTGCTTTCCGTATTGCATTTTTTGTTTTCCGTCCTCATCAAAATCAACATTTTCTTTTGGTATTAAAATGTATAGTCTGATCCAAATCAATATTTGGTATCAGAGCAACTTTATGATCCATCCAATGCAAGCATAATTATATTGTTGGTGGAGAATATATTCATATCGCCCCTTTGAATGGAAGAATTTCTGTTAGAGTTTTGTTTTTTTTTTTAAATAATACGTGATTACTGAGAAGATTACATTATAATATATGCATAAAGCTTTGTCATACCGATCCAATGATAAAGGTGTTTTCTTGTGTTTTTTTTATACTTTCATTCAATTGTTATGTGTCCCAGCACATAAGTCTAAATTGATGTTACAGCCATACAAGTAATCTCAAAACACTGCTTTAGTGTTTCAAACAGTTATCTAAGAAGTGTTGGATTTATCTTTACATCGGTTCTGTGAAATAAAACTACATTCAATATTTGTTATCTGCAGCTCCCAGATCAATTAATCCCAATGTATCGATAGGTCGTTAGGAAATATATCAGACTTTTCGTTGATCAACAAATTTATTCTTCTATTTTCACGGCGATCTCTCTTGGAAAGGCATACTAGCGTTGAATCTGCAGATTGGTGGAAGGGTCCTATGCAGGATGGCACGTGGACCTCTAGGCATTTTCATGTGAACTGTTACACTCTCTTGGATTTCATCTGCTCTGCAACTTGATCGTAGAGTGACATAGAAGTCTGGCTTGTCAATTGCTTACGTGGAGATTTTTAGTTACAGAGATTGGCTGGTGAGTGCATGACGTTGAGTCGTTGAATATGATTTGCATTATCTACAGGCACTTTGCATCGATTTGAGGGTATGTTTTCTACACAATCTCCTAATGTGGTGCCTGCAGGCTGCACATGAAAGTTGTAGTTTTATTTTTCTTAGAGACTCCACCAAACATTTGGTGTGTTAGAATTGCCTTGTACCTAAGTTTATTTGACTTATTAAGTTCATAGATTTACAACCAATTGTCATTACAAGTCTAATATACCTAGGTGAGTCTTTCCATATGTTTTCCTCTTTGTCATTTTCAAGTATTGTCAAACTTTGTAGTGAATGTGTTAAATATAACTCATCTATTTGTGTCATCCTAAATTGTCAAGTCAATATGTCAATTGAGTCATTGTAATGATTGTGATAGAGTCAAACAAAATTTATATTTTTTTGTGTCGTTAAGTGTCACTTGTGTCAAGTCAAGTATTGTTATTATAAAAGTCGTGTTGTTTGTAAGAGTCGAAAAATTGTTACGAAAAAAAAAAGGGATAAATGAGTGCATTTTCGATGTAATCCGACACTCAATTTTTAAGAGAAAATGCAGATGAAAACTATTCTTGGCTTCGGGGGCTTTGCCCCTCGACCCCACCCTATATCGCGACAGGGAACGCGTATCGTCCTCGACTACACTTTCTGTTGAGTTAATATCGACATTATTGGAGGCAGGAGGAAACAGAGGATGGAGGGTGATCAACGCCTCTCATCAATCACCAATGATGGGGTCACATTGAAATTTGGTGGCAGTATTTTATATTATTTCCGTTGTGTGGTGTGTGCTGAATAAAATGGTGTGTGGTTTCCTTCCCCTATTTTGATTCAAATGAGGAAGATGTGTATTTTAGAACTTGAGAACAGTTGTATAGGAGGGCAGCTGAACTGGAGTGATCCTCTGATTGCAGAGATCCTTAGACTGTCATACTTCTAACATCGATCAGCGGGTGAAATCTATCGTTCACTGGAAGTGAAAGTGGGAACTGTTTAGTTCACGTATGTAGGTGAATTGGTGGAAGTGTGGTCATCTGGTATGGGGTTCAATATGCTAAAGTGGTTGGTCACGTGCAGCAAGATCCAGATAGCAAGATCTAAGCCAACAGTATGCAGAGGCATACGATTCTGGTTCCAGTTCTATGGTGCATTTTTTCCGTGTTCACATTAAGGGGGTGATATTAGTAAATAATGTTCACACTAAGGGGGTGAATGTTAGGATTATGTTAGTGTTAACATTATTTGTACTTTGTTTATTATTATATTATGAGTTGTTTAGAAATAACTCATAATTATAATAATAAACAAAATACAAATAATGTTAACACTAACATAATCCTAACAAAATGAACATTGCATGCCACTTGTTTTAATTAGGAAGGTTAATTGATTGCATTCATTTAATTATTCCTTCACACACTGTTAAACCACATCAAACATCAAATTTGCATCAAACATTCCTATCCAGGTGATAACTACTGGGATTTCATCACCCAATAGGGAAATTGACTCATTGTTCTAGCCAAGTATAAACAACTAGTTGTCAGTTTATTGGCTAAGCACTTGACTCCTTTATCGGTGTGGCACTGTGAAGTGTCTATCCAATCATATCAAGCTCCTTTGAGCCATATTTAGTAGTTTATCAATTATCTAAATAAAATCTATCATCCTACTCACCTTTTTGAATACACAGTTATTTACATCCTTACTCCTTTGAGCCATTTTGTGATTTCTAAACTCCCTTTTGATCAAGTATAACCATCAGACCATCATATAATTGTGGATCGCATCAATCCTTTTTCCTTTGTATTGTTGGTTATATAGTCTATTTTATAATTTAATCTTATCATTATCATATTGATTTCTTGAACACGGATTGACATCCTTGCAAGGAAGTCCATTAACTTCTAGGGACTAGCCTTCACAAGGAAATTTTCCATATATCTATATAATCCCATATTTTTCTTAGTTTATGCGATCTGCGGGTTCCTCCATCGGAGAAAGAAGGAAGGATATTTCACCCATCAGCTTCAACATCCATCTCTAAGGGAATCATTAAACCCTGCGTCGTCTGAGTTTGGTCTATTTTTTACTTTTTTAATTCAACTAGAAAGGTAAAAACATCTCTGAACAGCTGGAATTCCTTGTTGAATATGATTTTGATATTGGCTATATTAAAGGAAAAGAGAATAGGTTGGTTGATGCCCTTAGCTACTATAGGTGTCTTACTACTTTGATCACTCTTAGATAAAATTTTAGGGAAGTCGTTCTCACGCATTTTCGAGAGGATCAATTTTATCTTCAAGTCAAGAAATCATTGGAAGCAAATCCTCTAGATCATAGGTATGATGGATACACTTTTGAGGAGGATGGATTGCCTCGTTATTCAAGGAAAATGTATGTGTTGAAGGAAGGGGGATTGAGAAATAAATTTCTTGATAAGTTTCATAATGCTCCTTATTCTGGAAATCCAAGAGTGACTAAGATGCATGCTGATTTAAAATCTCTCTACTTGTGCAATGGTCCAAAAAGGGATATAATAGAGTTCGTATCAAAATATTTGGAGTTTCAGTTGGTGAAGGATGAACATGTACATCTGGCAGAATTGTTATATCCATGTGATATACCACCATTGAAGTGGTAAGTGATTAGTATGGAATTTGTGCAGGGATTTCCTATGTTCAAGAATAAACATGATATGATTCTAGTCGTGGTGGATAAGTTAACCAAGGTAGCCCACTTATACCTGAGAAATTGAAGGATGAATCACTGACTCTCGCAAAGATATTTGTGCATAAAATATTTAGATTTGTAGACACAAAATCATACACTTTGGGTAATTATTTAGTCCCGGTCTCATACTACTATTCACATGGCTCTTGAGTGAAAAAAAAGTACTAATCAACCCATGTATTTGGTCATCTCTCTTTGTGTTCTGTTTCTACTTTTGAACTTTCACTTATACTTGCACAGTCTATACTTTCATAGGGGTGCTCAGCCAAGACTCAGGCTCCCTAGGCACCCTAGTCCTCTTTATACTTTCTTCTCACTTTTTGGGCACTTTCTAGCCATTTAAGCTTCTTATATTTTTGGTGGTCGGCATTTTTGGGGTCAATTACAAAATTAAGAATAAGAGAACCCTATAAATATAAAGTTATGAGACAATAATGAGGGACCAAGGACTAAACACTAGTATCTCCACCTAAGGTTACATATATTCAAGGCATATATTGCTCCATTTGCATCCATCTAGCTCCATCAAAAGGGACAAAGGATGGTTCATCTACATCACACTTCATAGGAGGGGAGTTCATTCTATTCCATGCACCATTTATTTACATTCCACATCTATTTATTCCTCATTACTCACAAAGTGCGACACACACAAGAGCACCTAGGGCACAATTCTACACACACACACACACACACACACACACACACACACACACACACACACACACACACACACACACACACACGTACACCTAGAACTACATTTGGGTCTGAAATGTAGTGCAATTCTTTGTTAGTAAGTCCACCATTTTGGTTGCTAAGGTAAGTTTGATCCATTCATATGAATATTTAATTTTTATTGTTTTTGATGCTTTGCTTGGGGTTTGTACAGGTGATCTCCTTCTATTGCAGTTTTACTATTACCTTAGAGATTAGACAACGACATTAACATGATAAGAAGCAAACATAGGCGAACACTCAGCGACACCTTAGAGGAGGTTCACTACTCATTTCTACAGACTAGGGTACCCAAATCTCATACTAGGGTGCCCCAAGCACCCCCATCCTTCTCTAGGTGCCCTAGTCTAGCTCAGAAAGCTCATATATGACATTTTTCTAAGTCACTTGTATGCGATGGTTTCATCCTCATGTTTAAGCTGGGTATCCATCTACAACACAGTCCTGTGACATCTCCATCAAATCAGCTAAGGAATCTTCTTAACCTCTCTTTGCACATTAGTGTTTTACATTTTTATAACTTAGTTTCTTTGGGTTAATTTCTTGTATTGCATTACTTCATTTATTTAATACTTTTATAGCATCAGGTTAGGCTATAATATAAGTATATGTTTAAATATTTATCCTAATAATTTTGGTGAGCCCGAACTTGATCTTCATGCTCCTAGGATCCTCATTATTCCTCATCCTAACATCTAGTCATCATGAGTATCTCAATCAATGATTATTTGCTTGCAAATCCTGATTTTCCATTTCGGTCTTCACGCTTTTAGAATCTCATTCTTTGTTTATCATCCTAGGGTCTAGTCACCATGAATATCTCCATCCATACTTATTTGCAAAATCACCCTGATTACATCACTAAGCTTAAGCAATATTTAGCTACTACTTATATTATTCCTCACACATCACATGAGTATGTGTACCATAAGTTCACTTCCGCACTATCCCTCAATGAGGATCAAATCACCTTTACATCTAATGAGTTACCGCCTCACACAATTATAGAGCATGACCCTCCCTTATATATCCAAGTTTGTGTTCACAATGTCAAGGTTAAATGCACTTTGGTTGATAATGGGTCAAGTCTTAATATTTGTAACATAACCTTCTCCATCACTTAGGTATTTTAAAAATTTATTTAACTCCATCATCAGTATCCATTCGAAGCTTTAACAAAATCCCCAAATATGTCTTAGGTACTGTCAACCTCCCCATCATTGTTGGTCCATGTAAATTCACTATTTCCTACCATGTTATGCCTAACAACCTTAAGTACAATATTTTTCTAGGGTGACCATGGATACATGTCATGCACACGGTACCTTCTACTTTGCATATGTGACTTAAATTTTTGTACCAAGGTGTTGTTTACGATATTCAGGTTGATCCCTCACCTTTCACATATTGTAACTTTATCAAACAATCTAGTGACACCCCTAGCTCCTCCTATGCCTCTTAATACTTTTTTAAATATGGGGTAGGATACCAATTCTTACGCTATTATGGATTCTTTGATAAGGATACAAATCAGCACGAACTAGGTGTAACTGCACTTTGAGACCTTCCCACACAGTCTCACAGGTTTGGCTTAGGATACCATTCCCCATATCTTGTTACTGTGGAATCTTATACTACTTTGCATACTTATACGCTTCCCCTTTCCCATCTAGAACTCATTAGTAATAGTGCTTGTTCGGTGTGGGATAGTTTATATACTTTTGCTACTAATGATGCTCCTTTGGAACATATGGGTGTTTATGATCAGTTCCTCCCCTTTCACCATAAGCAACATTCTCCATTATCCCTTAACACTACAACTTACTTAGGTGAGACTGATACATCTACTGATGATGTCAATCCTCTGAACACTATACATACATATCCATACATCAAGGATCGGTCTACCCTTCTTAATGAACAAACCATCCAATATAATCTTGAAATAGATACAAACACACACATAGTTTTGTTATCCGCCTCGCTCATGCCTAGTGAATAAAAGGATATCAAGCAAGTATTACATGAATTCACTGATATTTTATGCATGGGATTATAGTGACATGTCAAGTATTGACCCATTTGTCACAATGCATAACATTGTCATTAACCTTGGCACAAATCCCATTAAACAGAAAATCCACAAAATGCATCCCAAAGTAGCACTCCTCGTTAAAGAAGAAACCCAAAAACTACTTGATGTCAGTTTTATTTGCGTTGTCGACTATCCCGAATTAGTATTTAATATTGTACTTGTTATGAAATTTTGACGGTCGTGTTCATTTTTACACTAGTTTTCACAATTTAAACAAATATTTCCCAAAGGATAGTTTCCCCTTGCCTCATATTGATGCAATTTTTGATTCTACAGCCAGATATGACATCTTATCTTTCATGGATGGCTTCGCGGGATACAATCAAATCAAAATCAATCACACTGATCAAGAGAAAACTTTATTTACTACACCATGGGGAAGATTTTGCTACAAGGTTATGCCATTTTGCCTTTAAAATGTCAGCGCAATATATCAGTGGGAAATGACACACATATTCCATGATTATATTCACAAAATTATAGAATATTATTTTAATGACATCTTAGCTAGATTAAGATACCGTTCCACTCACGCTAAAGATCTCTGGACTCTATTTGAACGCTTACTTCAATATCAAGTGCAATTAAATCCCAAGAAATTTTTTTTGGGGTCACCACAGGTAAACTTCTTGGATATATCATCTCACAGCATGACATTGAAATTGATACTAACAAGATAAAATCCATCATCGACATGTCTCCTCCTAAAAATTTACACCAATTATGATCATTATAGGGAAAGATTCAATCTATACGGCATTTCATTACACAACTTGCTGATAAGACTCAACCATTCACACACCTCATGAAGAAAGATACTAAGTTTATATGGGACAAACAATACCAATAGGATTTCGATGACATCAAAGCATATCTTTTAAATCCTCCTATCTTGGTCCCTCTACTTGCCGCCCATCCGTTCTTATTATACATTTATGCCACATTTAATGCCTTGGGAGCCTTACTGACACAACATGATGATTCTTATAGTGAGAGAGAAATCTATTACATTAGTCGAATGCTACTCTCTTACAAATACAACTATATTTATATCGAAAAGTTGTGTATTGGCCTTGTTTTTTGTCACAGACAAATTACATCACTATCTACTTAATCATGAGGTATATATTAACACTAAACTTAACCCATTACAATACCTCTTGTCCTGTACACATTTTTCAGGATGTCTAGCATGTTGGCTTATGCTCCTCACCAAATTTGATTTCAAGTTCATTCCAAAATAACAATCAAAGGACAAGTTATAGCTGGTCAATTAATAACATTAGCCCTGCTCGACGCATCGCTAGTCTCTGATTCCTTTCGCGATGATTTTAGTGCCTACAATATTGATCCGCATACATGGACAATGTATTTTGATGGCTCTTATTGTCACTTTGGCATTGGATCCGAGATAGTGTTTGTCACGCCACAAGGTGATCTAATCCCCTTTACATATAGCTTAGGGTTTTCCTCTACAAATAACATCGTTGAATATAAAGCCCTCATCCCAGTTCTTCTCACTGCTCAAAAACTCCTCATTCACAATCTATGCATCTATGGTGACTCTCAATTAGTTATAAACCAAGTAAACAACACTTATCACATAAAGGAGGAACATTCAGTCCCATATAATATGCTTGTAAAAGATCTCTTGGCTACTTTTGACTCTATTTTATCACCACGGTTCCTCGCAAGGATAACCATCATGCAGATTTTATGGCTAATGTGGCATCACTCATCCTGTAATATATTACCAATGAACAAGCCACATTCATTATTACACACTTATAACATCCCTTTGTATCTCCATTACCTCTTGCAGCTTGCGCCATAACTCGCAGTCAGGAAAATTCTGAATGGTTCACACCCATTTACAATTACTTATATAAACAAACCATTCATGATAATCTACAACCTCATGAAGCTCGTCATTTGTGATGTGAGGCTACTTGTTATGCCATTGTTGGAAAAGAATTATTCAAGTGTGAAATTTATGGGTGACTCTTACGTTACTTAGGGCTTTTGGATATTCCCACTAGTATTTTGCAAATTCACGACAGCATGTGTGGTGGTCATTTTTCTGAAAAAGCTATGTTGCAAAAACTTTTGCGCTAAGGGCATTATTGGCCTATAATGGAGCAGGATTGCCTTGAATATGCTACTCATTGTGAGAAGTCACAAAAGCATGGAAACCTCCATCATGCACGTGCATATGACCTCCAACCAATCACGCCAACTTGGCCCTTTTCCCTTTGGGAACTCAGCCTCATTAGCATGATCAATCCATAATCTACTGAAGGACACAAATACATTATTATTACTACAGAATATTTTACTAAATGGGTTGAGGCAGCCCCTCTGCATAATAGCACTGGTAATGACATTTGTGGCTTCCTCACCACACATATCATCACACGCTTTGGTGTGCCTTCTGTCATAATTGTTGATAATGGCTCTTCTTTCAAAAATAAAGACATTACATTTTTTTGTGCCAAATTAAAAATTAAACAATCATTTTCTACACCTTATTATCTGTAAGGTAATGGCCAATCTGAGGCCACCAACAAAACCATTGTCAAAATATTACGCAAAACAGTAGATTCCAGTGGTAATGAATAGGATAATTAGTTATTCTATGCTCTTTGGGCCTATCGTACTAGTGTTTGCACACCTACTAATGTTACTCCATTTTCATTGGTTTATGGCGGTGAGGCTGTCATTCTTCTCGAACTCAAGATACCTTCATTGCATGTTTCACTCAAAGTAATTCTTAAAGACAAATATTATCATGAAAACCACGTACATGAGTTAGAAATGTTGGACTCACATCGCGTTCAAGCACTCAAACATCTTCGTGGATATCAATCTCGCATTACACATGCATACAATCGTAAAATCCATTCTCATGAGTTCAACAATGGTGACCTTGTCTTAAAAGAAAATCATAAAATAACAAATGTTGAAGCCCCTCTCAAAGGAAAATTTAAGCCAAATTGATTTGGTACATACATTATCACTGACAAAATAGGTGGTGGATTTTGTCGCCTTGCCACCCTTTTGGGAAAACCACTCAAAAACCCGCTCAATGTTATGCACCTTAAGAAATATTATGCCTAAACACAACACTCACTACCCTATGACGTGCTCTAGTCTCACGGTTCATATTAGACTATTGATGGTATATACCATCAATGAACCTCGCAAATTCGCGCATTTGTCACTCAACCTTATACCATGTGACATTCCTAGATTAGTGATATACATCGTAGGCTAGATCATCACTCTTGTTACCATCTCGTAGTGACATACACCATAGGATAAATCATCATTGTTTCTATTATCTTGTAGTGATATACGCTTACACTACTTCATCACGCATTCACACACTTTATCTCTAGGTCACATATCATCACCACACATATACATTCAGCGCGCTACGTACACCACATAGTTTGATTATTTCCCGATGACGCACTCTCGTTTATGGTTCATTCTTGACTGCTGATGGGGTATAAACAAATGAACCTCACTGCACACAACTTCATTCATTCGGGGGCCATGCGGCTCCTATCATATATTTTAAATTCCATTCCATCCATCCACAACATACTACATATATTGATTGCCTTTACTCTTGCTTGCATTTACTCGTACATGTTCACTTTATTACACATGTTAGATAGATATCTTATATGTCATTATCTTTACCATACACACATGCACATTTACGTCTTCTTCTAGTTATGATCGCAGATACAGGGCTTATACACATAGCAAGGATGTTTGGCGCACTACCAATCCCAAAAAATGGTTCCTAGGGGCATCCACTCTCGTACACTACAGGTGTTATTGTTTTATTTGGTTTCATAACATACTACTTTATTATTTATTCATGCTTTTGACATACATCTTATCTTTCCAACATGTTAATGGGTGTTTCATGTGCAACATTTATTTTACATAGTTACTTGTTGTCATGGCTATATCTTTATTTGTACTTGTTTGTCTTAATTTATTATTATATGTGGGCCTTACCCTTTGTTTGGTATGCACACTTGTTTGTTTTTATGTGACCGTTATGGCCTTGAGTGTCTTACAACATCGTGAGTGATTTCCCATGTTTGTAACTCACTTTTCATAGTTTATGTTGGCTCCTTATGTGGTTACTTACATCCTAACTTATACATTGTCTTTGTAGTTTATGCGTGTTCTCTACATGCATACTTGTTTGCACTAACACTTATTTCTTTGCCAGTTGTTTACATGTGCCTTGGTTTCTACCAAGTACATCCCCTCCCCCATGCAGGGCACAATTTCAGCAGTCGGTCCTCTTTTGGGCCGCATTCTCCTATCTGTGACGTTGTATGTGCCCCCAAAGAGGGGCATCATTTGGTTTTACACACAATACACAACACAGTACTGGTATCATTTAGTTTTCAATTTTTTTCCATGACACATTGGGTTACATAGCGAGTGGGTTCAAACCAATCTATAGAACTCCATACACAATGACTTTTACATGGTAGATTGTCCTTAGCATTCTAGGGAGCAGTTACAGGTTAAAGGATAAACCAGACCTTCCTCTCTACACTACTTCGTCCAGTGGCATCAAATCACCTAAAAAACTAGACAGTACAATGATCTCTTCATTTCTTTTGGGATGCAGTTATAGGTTGGAGGATAAATAAGACTTTCCTCCCTACACTTCTTCAGCCAGTGGTGTGAGATTGCCAAAAAAACTTGCACTTCATCGACATTTACATGATCCTTTCTACACCTTTTTTCTCAACACGGATCAGGTGCACATGTTCCTTTTTCATTTTCATACTTTTTCACTACATGTTTTTTAACATATATACATCCGTCTTTAAATACAGTTTTACGCATATACATGTGTATTTGACTACTTGATTATCATCTCTTTTGCAGGACTGTCCGTATGGGAAGCAAACATTCAACAACAACAACATGACATCATTGACATCACACACTACGATACTAATGTGTAGGTATATTACACACATTTGCATCCACATAAGCTTTTCCACCCTATGTTCACTTTCATCACTTATACACATTTACATCTTTAGTCTCCACGCTCCACCTTTTTATCATTCCATGTTTTGTTAGTCCCTCGTCACATTTTCTATAGCAATCTACATGGATATTAGGTACGCATATCTATCTATTAAATGTTACCAAGCATTCTTCTCACCAACATAAAGTGGGGGTAAATATAGACACAAAATCATGCACACTACTATTCATATGGTTCTTGAGTGAAAAAGAATATTAATCAACCCATGTCTTTGGCCATCTTGAATTGTGTTTTATTGCTACTTTTGACCTTTCATCTGTACTTTCCCAATCTCTACTTTCATACTACATTTTTCCAATTTCTAATTGGGGCGCCCAGCCAGGATTGGGGTGCCCCAAGCGCCCTGGTCCGCTATGGGCACCCTGGTCCTCTTTTTACTTTATTCTCACTTTCTGGGCACTTTCTAGCCATTTTAGATTCTTATAGTTTTTATGGTCGGCCTTTTCGGGGTTAATTAAGAAATTAAAGCAAGAGAGCCATATAAATATAAAGCTATGTAACCACAATGAGGGACCGACCACTAAGCCCTAGTATCTCCACCTAAGGTTACATCCATCAAAGGCTTCTATTGCTTCATTTGCATCCATCTAGCTCCATCACAAGCGATAAAGGTTGGTTCATCTACATCACACTTCATAAGAGGGGAGTTCATTTTATTCCATGCACCATTTATTTACATTTGACATCTAGTTATTGCTCGCTACTCACAAAGTATGACACACACAAAAGCACCTAGGGAACAATTCCTCATACACACACAACTAGAACTACATTAGGTCATAGATGCAGTGTAACACTCAGATAGTTAGTCCACCATTATGGCCGCTGAGGTCAGTCCGACCCCTTCATATGCATTTTTCTTTTTTAGGGTTTTGATGCTTTGGCTAGGGTTTTACAGGTGATTCTTCTATTGCAGGTTTACCAATACCTCAGTGATCAGACGATAACATTAACACAATAGGAAGTGAACAAAAGAGAACACCCAACGACACCTCAGACGAAGTTCCCTGGTCATTTTTGCAAACCAGGGCACCCCAAGCACCCCCATCCTTCTCTAGGCACCCCAGTTTGGCTAGACAGCTTGCATCTGCACTTTCTTAGGTTCTTGTACGACGGTCTCCTCCTCCTATTCAGTCAGTCTCCTTTGTGACATAGTCTCGCAACTCCATCAAATCATCTAAGGTTCTTCCAATCCTCTCTTGTACTTAGGGTTTCACATTTTCATATCTTAGTTGTTTGGGTTAATTTCAGTATTTCATTATTCATTTATTTGTTGTTTCTATAGCATTAGATTAGGCTAGAATAGAAGTATATATTTTCATATTTAGTCCAATCAAGATTACATGGGATACCAGAGCAGTTTATCTCATATCCCTACTTGACATCTAGATTTTGACAGATGCTTTATGTAGCCTTAGGAACAAATTTGAACTATAGTTCCACTTACCACCCGGAGACCGATTGACGTATTGAGAGGATCAATCAGGTCCTTTAGGACATGCTTAAGATGTATTACATGGATCAGCGATACAAGTGGTAAGATTATCTTCATTTGTTATAATTTGCATATAACAATACATACCATTATAATTTGAAAATGGTACAATTTGAGGCTCTTTATGGCAGAAAATGAAGGACACCAATCATTTGGGATAAGGTAAAGGATAGAGAGGTAGTATGACTTGATATATTAATAGAAATGGGAAAGTAGGTAAAGCTAATCAGGTAGAGGCTCAAACAAGTCATTGATAGACAAAAGATTTATATTGATAAGAAGTGAAACGAAAGTAAATTTTCCATTAGGGACAAGATTTTTCTTCAAGTTAAAACAAAGAATAGTTCCATTAAATTTGGGAAATATGCTAAGTTAACACCCAGATATGTTGGAACTTTTGAAGTTTTAGAGGAAATAAACTAAGTGTCCTATAGGTTGGCATTAGCTCCACCATTTTCTCGGTTACATAATCTATTTCATATATCATTTCTCAAGAAATAGGTAGGAGATTTGACTCATGTGCTAGATTGGAAATCTCTATAGGTTTAAGATCCAAGAGTGGTGATCATAGAGTCAATCAGAATATTGGACACACAAACACATAGCTTGCGTAAGCATGTAATACACAGTGCAAGGTCTAATGGGACCAATATAGCAAAGAAAGTGCCACTTGGAAAAACTTGGAGGAAATTAGTGTTGTTTTTTCTGTATTTATTTGAGTAAAAAACTGATATTTTGTGAATGTAATAAATGGCCATTTGAAATTCATATAGTACTTGTTGATTGTGATATAAATACTCATTTGGATTTGTTTTTTGCGTACATTACAACAATATGTTTAGAATAAAAACAATTTAATTTTGTTAAGTTTAAACTTGAAACAAAACTTTATGTGTTAGTTGTGATAAATTATGAAAGTAATAGAGTATTATTCAACTAAAGAGTGGTGTAAAAACCATTTTATCACTGCTATTATTTGGGAAATAGCATGAAGATCATTAGTTGTTCGAAATTTTATTCTGCATGTAGAAAAAATTAAAATCTGAAAATGAAAAAAATGCAAGATATTACAATTAGTTATAGTTGTATTGTATTTGGATGTATTCATTACGACGATGAATTTTTCGGGAAGGGGATGATGTCACATCCATCTTCTTTAGATTTTAAAATTGATACTTGTTTAATCATGATGATTAAAATTTCATGGTTAAATTCGATAATTATTTGTTATGATCATTTTCTAAAGTGGAAATTAGGAGATTTATTATTGTCGTGCTAGATTTTAATGATTTGGACTAACTACCATTTTGGTGATATGAGGTGGATGCAGGGGAAGGTACACCATCATTGAGATGGTGAGGGAGGCCATCACCGGATAGAGGTTTTCAGATTAAGGTATTGAACTAAAAACATCAAAAGTAATGAGAACTGGCACACACCACGTGATCGCGTATCATTTAGTTTATTTTTGTGATGTGTGATTTCTTTGTATTTTCTTTTTTTCTTTTATTTGGTTAATTGACACTATAAATATTCATTACATTGGTGACAGTGGCACAGTTATAAAATAATATATAATGATATTTTTATATTTAAATTATTGTCTACAATTGTCATGCATAAATATTTGACCTCTTTGCATGAAACTTAAGTTGTGTTAAGTGGAGATAAGTGTTGTTTTAATTTTTATTTTCTTTAAATAAAAATATGCACCATTATTTAATTAATGGTCTTGTTGATTTAATTGGGGAAAGGATGTGTTTAGGAGTTAGAGTTAATAAGGAGTATTGCATTTTAATTTTTTTTAATTAAAACATGTAGCAATGTGGAAGAAGGAAAATACGTCGAAGTGAGAGTAATGAGAAGTGATTGATTTTTAATTGATTTATGATACGTGTGTTTATGAGAGCAAGAAAAATGGGAAGAGGAAGTTGAACTGGAGTTTTAATGAGAGAATGAAGGAGGACGGTTAGGGCATATCTATTTCATTGTGTTTGTTTTTTGTTTTTGGGATACAGAGGTTTTTGCTGGGAATTTGGAGGTTAGAACATTGGAAGAGTTTAGAAGGAGATCAAGTTGGTTTTAACATGCATGGTTTTTTTTCTTCTTATTTTATTTACTTTGGAAAAAAATTGTTGAGTCATGGAGATGTGTTGTTAATTTATATCTATTTTCTGGGTCTGCAAATTTGAAGAAAAATTGTTGTTAAATCATGGAATTATTTTTCTAATTTACACCCATTTGGGTGTGTGTTTTTTAAAGATTAATTATTGTTTGAAATTTAGAATTTTTGATTGAAAATACACCCATTTGGGTCTTCATTTTTGAAAGAAAAATTACTATTTTAAATATGGAAATGATGGTTAAAAATACACCTTTTTGGTCTATGTTTTTGAAGAATTTTTTTTGGTTAAAATGTAAATACTTTGTTGGATTTTCACCCTTTTTTGGGCCGGCATGTTTGTGCATTATCTTGGTGTGGAAACACATTTTTTTGGGTCATTATGAGAACCCTTTTTTGGATTTGTGTATTTGGTTATTTTTATAAAAATGTATACCTTCTTCATTGGGTCAATTAACACCCATTTCGAGATCTGCATATTTGTATTTTTATAACACTCTCTTTGGGGTCAGTTTCACCTTTAGGAGTCAATGAAAATTGGTTATTTTAACAAACCCGTATTGGGATTACATCTTGGAAAGAAACAAGAAAGAACGAATGTGTAAAATAGGTGGTTATGCCATTGTTTTTGTTGTGTGAAATAATTGTAGACACAAAATCATGCACTTGGGTACATTTCTAGGTCCTAAAAGCATACTTGTATTCATATGATTCCTAAGCAAGAAAACTAGTAATTGACAGATATCTTTGGCCTCTTTGCTTTGCTTCTTGTCTTATTCCTGGTCTTACACACCCTACAACCTAGTCGATGCTTCACTTGTTTTTCTGTTATGGATTTGGACACAAATGCCCAGATAGGATTCCAGTACCCAGGCACCCCCATACTTCTGGGTGCCCGTGATCCTTTTCTATCTTACTCACTTCTTTTGGGTCTCTTTTATCTTTTAGGCATCTTATTTTCTTATGGTTTGGCCTTCCAGTTGTCAATCGCGAAGTTCAACTAAGTGAATCATATAAATGCAAATCTATGTGACCAAAATAAAGGACCTAAGCATCTATTATCATCACCTAAGGTTACATCCAAAGGCATCTAAGAGCATCAAAGGAATCCATCTAGATTTCATTCAAGGGACAAGGGACTACATTTTCTGCATACACTTCATAGGAAGGGGAAGTTCATTTTTCCATCCACGCATTTGTTTACATTGGTACATTTAATTATTGACCACTATCACGTGCACTTACATAAGGACTTCCTAGGGCGCGATTATATCACACACGCATAAGAAATACATGGAGTCTGAGATGTAGTGTAGCACTCAGTCGGGTGACCATCGGGGTTAGCCTTACTCCCCATATCGCATGTTTTATTTTTGAGATTTGATGTAGTTTGAGGGTTTTATAGGTCATTATATCTTTGTAGGTTACAGGTGAATTCTATGATCATTTAGTGACATATAATTGACTATTAGTGACAACCTTGTGGCACTAGAAAAACTGAGTTTTGAGCTCCTGCACAAACATAGGCACCCAAGAGTAGACTCCAGTGTCTAGGCACCCCTAACCTAGTCCAAGAACCCTGGTCCAGGACTATCTGGTAGTTCAAAATTTTATTATGGACAGTTACAACAGTCTGCCCTTCTTGTTTATCAGTTTCTTCAGTCTGCATAGTCCCACCATGAGGTGTAAATCAACTAAGTCATTATTTCCCTCTCTTGCACTGAGGGTTTCATATTTATCTAGCTTATTGCTTATATCCTCTTGTATCAGTTGTTTATCATAGTTTACATATGTTGCTCTATAATTAGGGTTTATACAAAATGTCTTATTTTTGTTAAATCATTTAGTGAACATGTCATTTGAACACTCTCAGATATTTCTTTCTGCTTCTTTTTTTAGCATCCTAGGATCTTCTCACCATGGATATCTCCATTCATGATTTCTTGCAAGCTAATCCTGATTGCAATGCTAAAATAAATTCTTTCTTGGTTAATGCTCATATTCCTTCCAATACTGATCCAGACCTTGTATATCAGTTATTCATAGTTGCATTTTCAGAGCAACTGACTTTTCCATCTAATATAGCTATCATTATTTCTATTTATGATAATGATCCTCCCCTATATATATCAACTCACATCTATAACATGGGTATCAAGAGGACAATAGTTCGATAATGGATATGAGCTCAATCTTTCTACTTTATCACTCCTTAAAAACATTGGCCTTTCCTCAACAAGAGGCATTAGACCATCATCCATTTCTTTTCATGCATATGATTCTTCTATGCATCCATGCATAGGCACTATCACTTTAAATTTTACACTCAAGCCAAAATCTCTTCCTACAATATTCCTTGTTATCGATGTTTTCATTCAATACAATTACTTACTTTGTAGGCCATGGCTTCACGTCATGCCGGTAGTGTCTTACATGGTTCATTGATGTGTTAAATTCCTCCATGTTGGCTATGAACATACTATTATTACAGACTGTGACCCATTCATATATTGTCACCTAGACCCAATCACTGCACTTCCTACTCCACTTCCTACCACTCCTACACAACCCATTATTGATGATCAACTCACGGAGCATCTTGCGTTCACCACCGACTTGCCTCTTCTCAAGGAACTATTTATGCATTAGATAAAGTACCATCTGCCACATCTTACCATGTCCACTCTGCATCAACATTACCTCCTTTCACATGCACTCTTTTCATTAATAACTCTTATTGGCACCATATTCCATTCGATCCCACTAGTTTTGATATTGTTTTCATGCCTGATGGTTTAGCTTGGCTCAGATCCACACTTGATGATCTCCTCCCTCCACCTCATTCTCCTCACCTCTATCATGGATATGTTCACATCACTACTGCTTATGGCCTCCACGTCTTCCATCTATCAGTATTTGTTGCATGCACTTCTCGCACTTCTCCACTTACACTTGGGCAGTCTTGGCTTGACTACATTGGTGGCACTTTGGATCCTAATCATATTGATATCACATTCCCCATGCCTTTTGGCCATGTTTCTATTTGCAATGATTTATTTCTCAGCTATTCACAAAATCTTACTCATTGGTATGCACATGGTTTTCCACTACCACCTTTCACTAATGAAGAATACGTAATGGGCATGTATAATTTATGCCGCAATGGCTCTTTACATGATCAACCCCATATTATTTCTTACCAGGTCTCTAACGCTTCTCTGTTTGGCTTTGACCATGACAATGATGATCTCTTAGATGATGTTACTTGATTCTTTTCTACATCATACACTTGGGGGCATCATGCTTACTTCCCCCCCTTACTCATTAACATTTCTACTAGGTGTCTCTTCATTTTATGAGCTATTACACATCTTGATACACTTATATCTTCATATTATGACACACTCTTGTTCTAAGGTTCACACTAACTTTGAGGGCATACTACATCCATGAACCTCGCACACGACACATAAACGTGCTTCACGATATATTTTTATCTATACACATAACTCTTGATTGATCATCTTTGTATTCATCCATTACCCTATGACGCACTCTTGTGCTAAGGTTCACACTTGACTGTTGAGGGCATACTACATCCATGAACCTCACACACTACACATTTCACGCTCTGTGTTTCATGATACCACTTCATTCTCACACATTATTATCCTACACTCTACACTCTTCTCTATCTTCTTAGACACACATTTTCAAACCATTTCCCTATGACACACTCTAGTTCCGCAGTTCATACTCAACAACTAAGGGTCTAAATCTGAAATGAACCTTGCCACACTCACACTCTTTATGTTCTGTGCTTCATTGATCATATTTTTCTTATGCACACTATCAAACCATTTCTTGATGACCCAATCTTGTTATATGGTTCATTCTTGATTGTTGAGGGGTCTTTTATAAATGAACCCCATCTCATACTCATACAAATCCACTTGGGGGCACGTTGCTTCTATCACTTTCACACTGCATACCATTTTATCCTGTTCACACTCATAGCATATTGCATATCTTGGTTGCACATATTTTTTCTTGCTTATACTTACATGTTACACTTTCCTTCCTATATTATCCGGATATCTAATATGTCATTATCTTTTCTATATACACATGCATGTTCACTTGTTCTCTAGTTACGAATGTAGACTTCCTACAGACCTTTACAAGCAATAATGATGTTTTCCATGTACCTCTTACCAGTCCCACCAAGGCTCCTAGGGGCATCTACATTTCTACTCTTACACATCATAGGTGTTATTGTTTCATTATTTACTACTTCCTATTCTTACTAGCACACTACTTTATATCTATACATGCTTTGACATACTTTTTATCTTTCTAACATGCTAATGGGTGCTTCATGTGCAGCATTTTCCTTGTAGGAACTATTTTCCACCATGGTTGTTTGATACTTTACTTTTGTTTGTCATTGTTTTCCATTGTTTTCCATTGTATGTTATTGTTTAGGGGCTATGCCCTTTGTCTTGTATGCATCATTGTATGTCTTTTGGCCACTTCGGCCCTGATTTTCTTATGACATTGTGATCGATGTCACATGTTTGAAACTCTCTTTTTGTGGTCTCTCTTTTGTATGCACATTTTCTTGTTACATTGTTTTTCTATGACCTACTTGCTTCTTTTTCTACTAATACATGTATCTAGCCAATTTTTTGCATGTGCCTTGGTTTCTACCATGCACATTCCCTTCCCCCTATGTAGGGTACAATTTCATATCAGCATGTCAGTCCTCTCCTTTGGGTTGCATACTCCTAATGATGTTGCATGCACCCCAAATGAGTGGGGCATACATTGGATGAATCAGTCACCCCATACAATAGGTTACAGCTACAACATAGTACAACAGCATAGGAATAAAATAGACTACAGTTTCATAAACGAACCAAAATCTGACTTAGGTCCTTAGTTCAGCACAGACACCAGCACCTAGATACAGACACTAATGCCTAAGCACTAAAAACCTTTTATGGGCACCTATGACCAGGGGGCAGTTACAGTTAATTTCTCATATCAACATAGTCTATAGCACTTTCCAGAGCAGTTTTAGAAGATCAAGTGTTGGCCTCAGAATTCAGAATGCATGCAATACCCTTCTATCTCCTTTTCAACATGGAACAAACATGAAACTAAAGTATGGATCATACCATCTGCACTGATGTATATATTTAGGAAGTAGTCATGGAAGGATAATAAAACTATGACCTCTCTCCCCAACACTCTTCTACCCGTGGTGTGAGATCACCCAAAAAACTCGCACTTGGCATGAGATCGCCCAAAAAACTCGTTCTTGGCATGAGATTGCCAAAAAATCTCGCTCTTTATGTGAGATAGCCCAAAAAACTTGTTCGTCTACAACAACTCAGGATATTTTCTATCCTTTTCACTCGTCACAAATCAGGTGCACACATTCCTTTTTACTACTTTTTTGTACACATTTAACATACTTTTGCATACTTTTACCAGAGTTTTCATACTACGTGACTTTGACTACTCCTTTGCTCTTGTTTTGCAGGTTTGTCCTTAATACATAATAAGAAGCAACCCCACATCAGCAAGTGCACAATGACAACAGGTATAACACAATACAACATAATATGCTTCACCCCTAGGGTCACTTCCTCTTTTGTAGCTTCCATGTTTCATTTTTATCACTCGACGCTTTCACTTGTCTCCTCGGCATGCTATCACCATCACATTCTACATGGTTATCAAGTGTAAATCTCTTATCTATTTTATGTTATCAAGTATTCACTCAACAACATAAAGTGGGGGAAAATGTAGACACAAAATCACACACTTGGGTACATTTCTAGGTCCTAAAACATACTTGCATTCATATGATTCCTAAGCAAGAAACCTAGTAATTAACAGCTACATTTGGCCTCTTTATTTTCCTTCTTGTCTTCTTCTTGGTCTTACACACCCTACAACCCAGTTGGTGCTTCACTTGCTTATCTTTTATGGCTTTGGACACCAGTACCCAAACAGGATGTTAATGCCCAGGCATCCACGTCCTTCTGGGTGCCCCTGACCCTTTTCTATCTTACTTGCTTCTTTTGGGTCTCTTTTATCTTTTGGGAATCTTATTTTCTTATGGGTCAGCCTCCTAGTTGTCAATTACGAAATTCAACTAAGGGAATCATATAAATACAAAGCTATGTGACCAAAATAAAGGACCAAGCTCTAAGCATCTATTATCATCACCTAATGTTGCATCCAAAGGCATCTAAGAGCATCAAAGGAATTCATCTAGCTATCATTCAAGGGACAAGGTACTACATTTTCTACATACACTTCATATGAAGGGGAATTTAACTTTTTCCATCCACACATCTAATTACATTGGTACATTTAGTTATTGCTCGTTATCAAGTGCATACTTGCACAAGAGCTTCCTAGGGCACAATTTCTATCACACACACACAAGAACTACATGGATTCTAAGATGTAGTGCAATGCTCGGTCATAAGTTCACTCTGTCGGGTGATCGCAGGTCAGTATGACTCCCAATTTGCATTTTTTTTAGGATTTGATATGTTTTGGGGTTTTGTAGCTTATCTCTCTCTTTGAAGGTTACAGGAAAAAATTATTGGATCATAGTAGTGACATACAAGGTGACCAACAACGACAAAGGTTAACAACCACCTTGCAACACCAAGAAGAACTCATGTTTCTAAGCTCTTGTGTATTCATAAGTGCGGCCACACAGGGGTACTCTAGTGCCTAGGCACTCTCTGACACTAGTCCAGGTGCCTTCATCCAGGATTATTCGATAGTTCCAAATTTTATCATGCAAAGTTGTGACAATCCACCCTTCCTATTTACCATTTTCATCTAGTTCTCCACAGTCCAAAACACTTTGAGATTAATCATGAAATCAACTAATTCTTTTGCTCCCTCTTTTACACCTAGGGTTTCATATTTCTTTAGTTTATTGCTTATGTTGAATCTTTTATGTTATAGATTTTTTTATCATAGTTTACATATGTGACTCTACAATATCTTAGGGTTTATATAAAAATCCTTATTTTTGTTAAAATCAATAACTTAACTGATTATTGAAAATAATACTTTTATGTACTTAAAGTGAAGTTTTCTGCATAAATCTGTGATACTATTTTTCATCTTGCATATGCTGTCTTTGGGTTAATGATATGAAGATGGTTTTTATGCTAACATAGTCCTGAATGGAAGAAATTTCATAAGTATAGCACAGGAATCACACAAGCCTTAGCGCGGGACTCACATAAGCCTTTGCATAGGACTCACATCAGCCTAGCGTAATGACTCACACAGTAGAGTGCATGACTCATGCAATGGAAGTGTGGAACTTTACATGGTCAATGGGTATAATTTACACAACTTGTGGTAAGCTTTCCTAATCAACATTAGTTCCAAATTGGGACTTGGACTATTTAGGTGGAAATTGAGCTCTTTGGTCATACAGATCACTCCAAGCCATCATGCAGTAAATTGGTAATCCTTATATTATGTGGTAACCCACTATGTGAGGAGCTTGATTACTTGAGTTGAAACTTCGACTCCAGTATATCTCCATCTTTTTTTAATGTTGTTGTGCAAGAACTTCAGAGAGGTTTCATCTCCTAGTAATATAAAGGTGATCATACAACCTCACATGCAGGATGGTACCTTGACTTTGATGATATACTAATTTGTGTTTTAGACATTTTGATACATGATTTTTTCTGTTAACTGACTACATGTGAGCTCTTACACTGAATATGTTATAATAACAAGTTCTCTTGAAGAATAACTTGACTTCACCTAGTATATAAGGCACAAAAATCATCTAGAGATTATAGGGGATTCACCTTCTTTAAAGTGCAGAAGAAATGTATTAAAATTTTGCTTGATAAATTAAATTAGGGGCATGAATATTGAATTCAATTTTGTTTCTATGAGATGATATGTTGCATTACCGGATCAGAGGGATCTAGGAGAAAGGGCCACTCTTCCCCAATTGTGAAGGGAATGGTTGTTGTACCTTTTTGATTAATGAATTGAAATATTACTTTAAATGTTGGTATGGATTGCTTCTTAATGAGGATTACAACATTATGGACAGTTATTTACGAGATTTTTATGTCGTGAAGGATCCAATATCTTATTTAGTTTTTTAAAATTTAATAGAGTTATATTTGTTTTAGCATAGTCATCAAGCTTTGGCCATAAGATAATGTATTTAGATTCTATACAGTAGTTGTTTAGTTCACTTATCCTTAATTTAGTTGCTATGCTCAATGACAGTTTCAAAAAATGGTATTGTTGTAAATGAGCCTTAGGATGGACCACCCTAGTTTTAGAAATTATGGGTAATAATTACACATGGTGTGAGAATTAACAACACTTTGTTGACTTTTTGAATGTTTTTGTCTAGGTATTCCTCGTAAAGGGTCGTTCCCCTCATGAAGATCAAGGTATCTATATACAGTTGCACAAAGAGATATATCTGATACATCTGGTAAGTTTCCATAAAGTAATGATTCTGATCTTAATACTCTTGTCTTTTGACATGTATTCATATTGTTGTACTTGTAGCGACAGACAAGTATCTGTTTTCTGGTGTATTTTGGAGTATGTGGAACATGAGTGATCAAATAATCACTTATAGTTAGGAAAATAGTTATTACACGTGTTATAAGGGGCCATGCTTAGATGTAGAGGATCATAGAGGTATGTTAACCAAGAGGAGTATACCAAACCAATAGACCCCCCTCAAAATGAGTTACCACATCTTAACTAATTGAGCAATAAGCAGAGGACTGGACCCCATGGAGTGGAGAATCCTAGAGACTGATAGAAAAAAACAACTAAGTAATCCACTAAGTGGGCCAAGGACATTCACTTATCCCATAGAATTTAGATCCCAGTGCACCAAGTCAACCTGCATACACATGAATAAGATCCCCAACTCAGTTCTACATCAAACTTTGAGGAGATTAAGTACCCAGAATGTCCACCATGATCAATCTCCTCCTCTGAGCTACTGAATCCTAAAGTGTTGAATGTCAGACCTATGATTATGCCTCAGATACTCAGAAACTGAAGTTTTTCACCCTGTCCAGCCTTAAAAGATACATCAAAGAGATGGTTTATGGGCCTAGCTCCCCAAATTATGTTCCAGTACTTGGGAACTTGATCGGTGACCATTTTCTTGGAAATATTGATAATGTCCATCATATAATCTCTTTGGCCAGCACTAGCAGCCTCCATGTCCTTTAGGACACCCTCCAGGTATAGCATTTTCCTACTCCATTCGTCAAAGACATTAGGATCACCCACACAATCCGTTTTCCTAGAAGCACTGGTCTCCCCAAGGTCCCTGTCTCTATTGACTTTTTCCCAATCCTTTTTCACATCGATACCCTTGCCCGCCTTCATTTTAGTGAGGCAAACAATTAGAGTGACATCGTCCTCCTCAGCATGCTCATCCATTACTGACCTCAAAGGAGGGACCAGGGTCGGAGTACCATTCTCAACCAGTAGGAGAATCAAACCTTCGTGCAAGGGAAGCTCAGCCTTGTCTTTCTGAAAGGCAATCAAGGAATTCATGAGAGAGGTAGCAAGGAAGAAAGGAATACTGATCATTACCTTATCTCAAAACATGTTGACTAGGGTCATATGGTGGGTATAAATCTTTCTGTACTTGCCCTCCAATGTGATGTATTTCATGAGTTGGAGGCAGATGTCCTTCCACACACTAGGGATGCAAGAGCGAGCAATACCATCTGTGAAAAACCGACACCTCTCTTTGCCAACAAAAAACTTGTCAATCTCCAAATCCCTGCGTTTTCTATACTTATAGAGCTTCAATCCTTCCATTTTCATTTCAGTAATCCTGGCAATGTTGGTCTCTGAGACCTCAAAATCTATGTCGTGAATATGAAAAACCCCCTCCTTCCTCTCTTTGCCAACAAAAAACCTGTCAATCTCCAAATACCTGTGTTTTCTATCCTTATAGAGCTTCAATCCTTCCATTTTCATTTCAGTAATCCTGGCAATGTTGGTCTCTGAGACCTCAACATCTATGCCGCGAATATGAAAATCCTGTAGATATACAATATGAGTTAAATTTGATGTTAATCATTGTATTATGAAATGATTGTTGATCATACTTTTGTATGGAAAAATATGGAAAACATTGTATAAAGTTTAAATAACATTTACTTGATCAACTTTTGTTTAACGATTGACATTATGGTAACGAAAGGATGTTTTGGACATCCGGTTTATGTAGAGGTATTGCTGTGATATATATATATATATAAGTTACCTAATCAAACTTTGAACTGAAACTTAAGATTTTTTTTTAAAAATCCACTTTTTAGTTTGTGATAACGAAGGGTCATTGTAGTTGCTTTATAAACTTTGAAAAAACATTTGACACAACGACAAGGAACAAATTGTGGAGCAAAATAAAGGAGTTAGGGGTTCCGACACACTATAGGGAAATAGATTATATGGGCAAGTAAAGGCTAAAATAAAAATATAGGTAGGGCTATCTGAGTGTTTCAGAGTGATATAGGTGTCAAACAGGGCTGCCCTTGTAACACCTACTTATTCAATACTTAAAATTAAGGGAATTTTTTAAATTTCCATACTAAATTCATGCCTTCACTAATTTAAATACACGAAATTTAAATCCAACATTAATTTTAAATTCAATCCATCTGATAACATCAAAAACTATGTGCAGTTGTATGGGTCGATTTGTCTACTCGATCCCCCATAGTTTACTCTGTGAGTGGGTATACTAAGTATATTGTTGGCTACCTTAAACATGTATTGATTATCACGTGATGTTTCAAAGTGGCTACCTAGAACTCAGTCAATTAAATCCCATGTGACATCTCACACCTCAACTAGAAACTTGGGGAATCTGACAGTGTAATCAATAGCTTACACTACTTCGGCCAAAGTTTATGAGACATGCTTGCATGCTTAGTTTTGTGACGACACATTCATCAAGGAAAACTTGTCCTCTCACCATATTGCTTCATTTAGTTATCTGGATTTGATTCAGTTAGATTACAAAATCACACGCAAGGTACAAGACCTATCCAACATGTGTGAAGGAACACGTCTATGCCAACTTAGGTTGCCTATGGGAGAGAATTTTTTTACGTAACGAATTATGTCACTACGCAATTATTTTCTTCCCCATAGCCAACTTAAGTTGGAACCGAGGTGTACATGCCGATCAAGTTTAACAACTCCTATATCTTGGCGAGATTCATTTTTGATCTAGTTACGATATTCATAACGATCAGACCTTGAAAGGACAACTTTAGATACCTACAATAAGGTAACATTCACTTAATGAATTGCGTCATTAAATGAATGTTGTATTATCGCAGCCATCTAAGGTTTCCAATCAAATTGTGTTCATTAGGATCATCGTAGCCCGAAGGTCAATTAATTAGGATTTAATTGATTTACGATAAATCTACTTTTTTCGTAGCGATAAGTTTATTGCATCAACTTTCGTCTTAAAAAATATAGTACATAACAAATTATGATAATGTGAGTGAATAACTTGGGTATAACTCATTGCTATCTTTATTATGATTTAAGATAACATACTGCATTATTGTAACAATTATATTACAATATTGTCATAAACATTACTTATCGTATAAACATATTCTACATTGGTACGTTATCTCATACCTAATTAAATGTCTTTGCATTATAAATTGTATTGTAGGTATCTTTGTTTCATTTATTTTTCCATCCTAGTAACATAAATCCCATTTTATGACAAATCATCATTAATAGTCATAATTGCCGCAATTTAAATAAAGGCATATTGTTGTATAACAACTTACATATACCACTCATATTTTACCATTTAGCCTCGACATACTCAACATTAAGTAATAATAATGTTTACCATTTCATTAGAATAATACTGGACTCTTACTAACCAACAATATAATTTGTTACTCAAAGTAAACAATAATATCCTCATTAATAATATGATAATGAATTTAAGTACAAGAGAAAGATCTTTTTTGGAATTGAGGGTAAATTGAGGGTGTTGAAAGGACCCACATCCTTGTACAATTGAGGATTTTTTGAGAGGATCCACAACCTGGTTATAATGAAGGGGACCACTATTAGGAACCCAAGTGAAGCAACCATGAAACCATAGTGAAGATGCAACGACCAACAAAAACGACCACATCGAGTGGGATAACTATCAATGATTGAAGTGAGAGGAACAACCACCAACATCAGCAGCGAGAGGAGCAACCACCAGTGTCAATAGCAAGCGGAGCAACCACCAGTGTTAGCAGCAAGAGGAACAACCACGACAACAACGAGAGGAGGATCCACTAGCGTCAACAGCGAGAGGAAGAGCCACCAGCGTAAACAGCGAGAGGAAGAGCCACTAGCGTCAGCAGTAAGGAGCCACCAATGTCAATAGTAACCACCAGTGTCATCATGAGTAGAGATGTCGCCTCTAGTGGCGAAACCACCTCTGAGGAGGATCATACCTCAGGGGGATTTGAACATGGGTGGGCAAGCAAACAACCATGTGACTTGACCACACCACTCTCACCCCATCGGCAAGTACAAGAGAAAGATTATCAAGGATATCATTTTGATTATTCAAGCTATAATTCTACCTTAATTCATTTAATACAACAATAAAGTATAACTTTAGCTTTACATATCCTCAAGTAGATAATACAATCATATCAAAATGAACCACACAATCAAGCGTATTAAACATGTGTAATATTCTATAGCCATCCACCAAGGATGATTACATTTCGCCATCTGTAAAAATGGTAAAAGTGACCAGTTTAGAATGAATTGACATGAAATGGTCATTCTCATTACCTTTGTTATTTATTGCATTATAATGAGTATATGAAAACATCTTAGCAACCCACACACTCCTTTTGAAGCACATCAAGTAAAAATAATGAGACATATGTAATAATCATTAACACTTACTTTACTATTTTACACATAAACAAGTTTCTTCACCTATTGATTAACAATCCATGCATTAATTTGCATTCACGATCAAGTAAGATTAGTATTCCTACTTTTAACATTCCAAAACTAACATAGCTCATTCTTGCACTCATGCTTGGAATAATTCCAAAAGAAACTTAATTCTCTTAATTAAGTAAAACACAACTAATTTAACCTAATCACTCAAACCACAACAACAACAAAAAGGGTTGAGGAAATGTGTTATTTTGCCCATCATATATATCAACAAATAAACTAAAAAATCAACCAAACTTTAATATTTAACATCTCATCCCTTCTAGCAGTGGTAGGTTTAAATCTAAAGGTATGTATGATAAGATTGGTGTTGAAGCCTTAACCAAGAAAACGATGCCAACAATGTTACTTTGACGTTATCTACAAGGATAACAAAATAGATTCCCGAATTTTCGCATCCAGCAGTACTAATAATTCCTTTATTTTACCATATGATAATAAATAAGCTACCCTAAATTTTTGTCAAACAAACAAAAGCAAAAACCTTAACCTCATCGAACAGGGATATTAAAATACCCTAATTTCTCTAAACAATGCAAGTAATTATCTTTTTTTATATTGGTACCTAAGGAGAAGGCCCTATACATGAGGAGCTAGTCTGTGATATCATACATCAGAGGACTCCCATTGAGTTTGCTAGCACATTATCACGCTTCATACATCCATAAAAAAGGGAAAGAGCAGTATACTGCATATCTTCACCCATAGATACTACTATTCTATTTACAATACATATATTCAAAACCGCCTTATTAGGCCTTATACTGGAATGTAAAACCATTAACAAAATCAACAAAAAAATGGAACCCAGGACAATATTCTAGCAAGGCTGGTCATTCCTTTCGACCACTCAGTAAAATCTCTACAATGAACTCCACTTTTGAGTCATCCATGCTCCATGCTGAGGAAGAAGACACCTCCACACAACATTCTAATACCACCACTTTGGCATTCACAGGAAGCTCGATACCCTAATTCTCAGCTACGACCTCTAACCTTCATGTAACTACCTGCAATCATTTCGTCAAGGCATGTATATGTTATTGAATATTGATCAGACATTTGTCCAGTCCCGCATGATCTTCATGAGGAATAAATTATCTGGATGAACTAGACAAGATATTAACATCACTCAGCCCTTGTGCCATGTCAAATACATTCCTCCAAATAGACTGATTTAGGTCAAACATCAACTTCCTCATGCTTTCACAAATATTTTTTTCCTCCTCCTCCTTAAAGACCTCCACCACTAACCAAAATTTATCTAACCATCTTCTCATGGCCGCATTATGAATTTTCCCATCCATCCAGGATGAGAAAGACTCCCCTGCCTCCTCTCCAGTTAAGGCTCTCTACCTCTTCCTACTTGAACCTGCTTCCACTCCCCCCAAATTTTTCATCTCTCCAGACCCCCAAAGCCACAGAGACTTTAAGGAGTTATAACCCAAGCTTCTCAATGCAAACAGGTGCAAAGGGAACCCCAACAACATAGAATTTAAAACTCCTCCTACATGTCTTGCACAAAGGAAGGAAAATGTGCGAGTACTAAATATCCCCATAAATATATCCCATGCAAAGCCATCATTATTCCAATTATATTCTTAAATTCCTGACGCCACTGCACTTACTTAGCCCCATGACAATTCGCCAACCTACCATCCTTCATGATTAAAGACATGACATCACACAGAAAGGATTCCTCCCATACTTAAAATTTCAAATGGTAATGATCCCATACATCCACACCCTTATTAATAAGGCAAATGCAAGTAATTATCTTAACTTTGTCAACAACTGTACTAGAATACCTTGAGTGAATCAAATTATCCACCCCAAATAAAAACAAGGAGATCTCAATCAATACACATTTCTAAGAGCAAAGTGATTTATACTTCGAAACCACAACCCTCACATTCTCCATTATTGTTAACAGTTCAAAAGATTACACATCTAGTCTTACTTACTCAACTGAGAAAATGACACCACACAGAAAATGGGTTTCTTTTTTTTAAAGAACCCCATAAAATCCACGACCCATACCCTAATCACAGTTATCAAACATACACTCACAAGTAGAGATTAACCAAAAAGGAGGCCAAATAACAACCTTTTAAGCTATACCCTGAAATGGGTTTATACCTAAAAATTGGTACATAATGTTTTTCATTTGTTAATAAATATAAATGAGGAGACCAGACGTATCATGCATCTCAATGCAGATATCTAACAAGACAATTTATTCATAAGTATTTTGTTGCCTTTAGTACAAACAATTGTTTATATTAAACCATTCGTCTATTATAGTTCCTGACTATTCCAAGGTTACAAAGATTATTTCCATAAAATCATCATAAAGAAATAAACAACAAGGATAAGGAGAAGAACAATTCATGTTTGAAAAAGGAGCTTAAATTTTTCTTATTGTTTCCTTCACAAACTTCCTGGTGGGTCGAGCAGACCGTTTTCCTTTCTCCTTGTTTGCAAAATAGAACCTGTCACTAGAGAAATCAAAATCAAGAAATAACAATGTCATAATAACAACAGTGAAGAGCTCAAATTATTTCTTAGTGTCATTAATAGATTCCTTAAAAATCTCAATAGACAATTCAAAAACTTGCATGCACAGGTCCTCTAAAATAAAGTTCACAAAAAGGGTTCAAATTGCAACTACAACAATGAAAAATAGAATGTCATGCAAGACGTAGCTTCCAAAGGAAGCTTTAGGTTTCCTCAAGAAGTCTTTAATGCCATTTAATGCCAGAGATGCCATGTAATGGCTTCAAGATTTTCACCTTCACCATCATTTCCCTCCAAAATCCCCCATCAACTTAACTTAACTAATATGTATGGTGATAACAATTCGGGCGATCGAATACTGTGAATAAACATTTAATCATTTACATGGGTCGACCTTTGGTCGATTAAATTCCCTTTCCCATTATTGCACGGGGTCGGTCATCGACCATTTTTAAATATTGCAAAAATCCTTATAAACATTAATCAATGCACATGGTCAAAGACCATATCTATAATCTAGGATTATAATCTTTGAAATCTTTTGACCCTTTATATGGTTGAAGACCATGTCATGCATTAACAATATGATTATATAATTATCAATACTGTCACAATTTTCCATTTGCTTAACTTACCAGATTATAGAATGACTAGAAACCGTTACCTTCTCTGTCATCATTAGTTTCAACATTGGCACTACTAGCGTCCTGCAATCACTTTAACGTCACTATGGTCTATGACCATTCGTCGAAGACAACAGTAAAAACTTCATGATAACAACGAAGGTAAATAATCTCCTAATCCTTCATGTTGTCATTTTCGCAGTTAAAATCCTTAAACACATTTAGGATAGTGACTGAAACATATGAAAGATTAATATAAAAATCACCACGTGTTTTTTTAATGTAAGGAAGTATATCATTCCATCTACTCAACTAGCAATATGATAACTACGAAATCAGGGAATAACAATAACAAGTCTCAATCATCATCAATAGTAAAAATGAAATAATCACAACATTCTTAGTTCGTAAATTGAATTGGGATACTTGGCAGCTTATGGACACGGCGACAAGTGTCGCTATGATGCCATATATATGGGTAGCGTATCGAAAGCGGTCTCTGTGTCTGTGAATTTCCCAATATCGGAACTCGTTTTACGTCAAAATAGAATGAGAAAGGCGGGGTGTGACAACCCTCTCTCCCCAATTTTATTTGGGATATACATTGACAAGTTAGAATATTAGATAAAAAAATTTGGAGGGAAAGGGTTACACTTAGATAAGTATGTGGTAAAAATTCTGTTATATTATGATGACTTAGTTGTAATGGTAGAATCAATCTAGGACCTTAAAGATCACATACATTCTCTAGAGTTCTTTTGCAAAGAAGTTAGTATGTGATTAACTAAAATTTGAATATTTTTAGAGTTAATCTAAGAAGTATAACAATAAAATAAGAGCTAAACTAAATAAGTAAAGTGACCGAAACAACTAAGTAGATGAAATACAAAACCCTAATATGAAAAGAAAGGTTGGAAGGAGCTTAGCTGATTCGAAAAACTTGTTGGACTATATCAGTGAGATGGATGGAGAAACAAAAGGACAAGACGACTGTGTCGAGGCTTATAAAAGTGTAGATCTGAGCAATCTGAGTTGACTGAGGCGTCTGGGAGAGGATCAATGCACTTGTGGGTGCCCTAGTCTGAGTTCTAGGTGCCCTGGTCTGTACAGGAGGTCCAAAAACCATATTTGTAGGGTTGTAAGGTGATGTGAAGCCTTTGTTGTTTATCGCGTCAATATCGCTGAGCTGCAATGTATGACACTAATAATATGTGAGGAAGGAAAGACTTGTAAAACCCCAAAACAAACATCAAACCCTAAAAAATACAAATGTAATTGAAGGGGTTAGAGTGTCCTCAATGACCACAATGGTGGACTTACTAACTAATCACTGCACTACATTGCAGACCCAAATATAGTTCTGAGTGAGTGTGTGTGAATCATGCCCTAGGTGCTCTTGTGCCAGTCGCACTTTGTGAAGTAGCGAGCAATAACTAAGTGTATAAATGTAATAAATGGTGGATGAAATAAAATAAACTTCCCTCATATGATGTGTGATGTAGATGAACCAACCTTGTCCCTTGTGATGGAGCTAGATGGATGCAAATGGAGCCTTGGATGTATGCAACCTTAGGTGATAATAATAGTGACTAGTGCTTGGTCCCTCATTATGGTCTCATAACTTTATATTTATATGGTTCTCTTGTTCTAATTTCGTAATTAACCCCGAAAAGGCTGACCACCAAAAATATAGAAAACTCAAATGGCTAGAAAGTGCCCAAAAGATGGAAGTAAAGTGGGAAAAGGATTAGGGTGCCCCGACTGGGACTAGGGCACCTGTGGGTGCCCCAGTACTAGCCTGGGTGCCCCAATCAAGTGTAAAATAGCACAAAACGACATAAACAAACTGGGCAAGTATGTGTTGAAGGTTGGGAATGATGATAGATAACAAAATAAAATGGCCAAAAGACGGGGGTTAATTAGTAATTTCTTCAGTAAAAAACCATATTAATAGTATTATGAGACCGAGACTAAATAATACCCACAGTCCGTGATTTAGTGTCTACAGTATGCATGTAAACATTGGCAAAAGCAAAATTATGATTTTCTCAATGAAACGGAAGAAGCAACATCTCAACTTTTGATTTGCGGGGGTCTTTTGAAGTGGTGTCAGAATATATGTACATTGGCCTCAATTTTCAAAACAAGCTCAATTATGATACTTGTAGGATGAAGAGAATACAAGGAGAGTGGAGAGCTCTTTATGCACTCCAAAACATTTGTAGGAATGTCAAGTTATGGGATTGGAAGACCACCATGGTCCTATTTGGGTTATTGGTCACACCGGTAGTGGTGTATGGTTGCGAGACATGGGTTAGTGGAATGGTATGTTTGAAACGAAGACAAATAGAAAGGATCCAAAAACGCCTAATAACAAACAATTTCAGAATCAAGGCTATAGTTCCTTATGAAATCATCTTCGCCAAAACTGGTACTTTCCTTCTAGAAGTGATTAGGCTCATACATTATTTGGAAAAAATTGAAATCATGAAAACCAACAAGTGGCCTAAGGTTGCAAGAGATGAAGATTTGCATAAACAAAAGAATACATGGATGAAGTAGACTCACAAGTGGATGAGTAGATGAGATATCAGCCTAAGCGAATGCCTAAACCTTAACAAAGACATAAAAATGTATGTGAATGAAAAAGTTTAGAACCACGACCCAGAGAAAGAAAACTAGCAGGAAACATCAACACTATATTAAAGAGTTCTTCCAACATATGAACATTGTGAAAAAACATGTATATGGGCTGAAATAGAATGGAGAGAAAAGATTCTTATTGCTCAAATAAGAACTAGCTCTTACATGTTTAGGTGTGAGACGAGAAGATGAACATTGTTTAAGGAACAATATGAAGAGAAGACTTGTATGATATGTAATACAAGGGCAATTGAAATAGAGGAACATTTCATTCATGATTATCAAATGTACATGGATATCCGAGCCAAATATGTGGACACTTTAAGAGTTGGTTCCATGATAGAGCTATCTGAAGAAATTAAAATAAAAAAATTGGGAGAGATGTTAACTCAAATTAGCAAGAGGAGGAACAACCTTTTAAAACATACCATTCAATGCACAAATCTATAAGTGGTTGGCGCCATCGGTGGTCCCATAGACCGTTTGGCCTCATAAATGTCGTTGGTCCCGTAGACCGTTTGGGCTCGTGAACTTAATTAAAGCTACGTCATTTCATTTTAGTCATTTCCCTGACATACACCTACACGAACTGAAAATGACATTTTATTTATGGTAATGGAAATGAGATATCAACTTTGAGGATGAACCATAAAAATTGCTTATACCACTGCCAAAAAGAAGGGAAAATAAAATCCTCACTCACGGGGGTGTTGGGAATAAACTGTATAGTTAGGAAGGTAGTTGAGAAGGGCGAAATGATGAAGAGATACTCAGGGAAGGTGGCGGTGGTGACGGCGTCGACGCAGGGGATAGGGTTTGCCATTGCTCTTCGGTTGGGTTTGGAGGGAGCCTCAGTGGTGGTCTCCTCTCGCAAGCCCACCAATGTCGACCACGCAGTTCAACAGCTCACCGCCCACGGCATTTCTGATGTTCTCGGCGTCCCTTGCCACGTTTCCGACGCGCATCAAAGGAAACGTCTCATCCAATCTACTTTGGATGTAATTTCTCTTCTTCTTCTTCTTGTGAATTGATTTAGATTAACAGATCTTGGGGTTTTGCTTCTTAGCTGCTTGAAACTAGACAAGGTCATAAAAGAGGAGGAGATGGAGTCTATTAAGACTCCTTTGACTTTTTAACCTCTCTAGATACATACACTCATCGTCACCACCATTTTTCCTTATCTACTTCTTCTTGGGTTTCCCAATTATTCTATTTCCAAATTATCCTCTTCTTTCAACAAATTATTTCATTAGTTTTTACACTTAAAACTTAATTCTGACAGTTTTCAATACATCAGTAATTTATATTGCTCGTCTTTACAGCAACATTGATCGAAGTGTAAGAGTCTTCTGGGTACAACTGAGTTTAGATTGAATTTTCTGATGTTTCGGGTCCCTCTGCCACTGCTGGACCCGGATGCTTCCAATGTTTCAGGTCTCACTTTATTTATTTTTGATGTGTAAACAAGGTTTGTTATTGGGTCTCTTTCACATTTAAATTCAAGATTTCCAAAAAAAATTACATTAATTGTAGCAATGATTTCATCAGGTAAAAACTTGGTTCAAAGCTAAAAAACCACGACCCAAGAAGGCAGCCTATGCCTAACTTGATACTAGCAACTCTTATAGATAATCAGATACAGAAACCGTCCACACATGGAAAGACCGGCGGTTTATTGTAAAGATCGAGCAGCTACCAAAAAGCCAAAAAAGATGAAGAGGAACATCTAGAATACTTGGAAACTTCAAAGCCACCAACCCAAATATGGGTGAAAAGAAGTTAAATACTTTGACAAAACTTGGCGTTCTCCACAACAATGTTCAAAAGCTTCCACACAACTCCAAAATTCTCAGGGCTATGCTAGAAGATCCACTACAAAAATCAAATTTCTCCAAATTGAAAACTGTAAACATAAAAGTTCTACAGGGGTCTGCACAGGCCATCCATATATCAACTCTAAGAGCGACAACCAAGCAAACTATTTTCCTTGGCTTGGGAACCAGGAACATCAAGTCCCCAACACTCACGTTTGAGTTAGAAAGCTATACAGGGGCACGAGGGATTCGTCCACTTAACTTTGCTTCCCATCTGAACCTTTTTAAGAGTCTCCCCAATGTTGTTCCTATTCCAGTTCAGTCTGAAATCCATTAATGCATTTGAGCTAGGAAGCTACACAGGGGCATGAGAGATTCTTCCACCTGACTTTACTTCCCATCCGAACCTTTTTGAGAGTCTCCCCATTGCTGCTCCTATTCCAGCTCATTCTGAAAGCCATTAACACCATGACTCACTTCCATTCTATCCCCCGAGTTTTTTGCGGAGGAGCCACTCCCGCCATTCACTTCTTCAAGTTAATCAACCTTGTCACAATCTGCAGTTAGCTCATAGTCGGAAACACTATCAAACCTAAAAGCCCAAGTTCTGGGAGAAGGATAAGAGGAAACACTAAAGGACGCGTGAGAGAAGGGAACTCAGAGATGCTTACGACCCAAGCCTTTGCTGTCAAGCCTTAGCACCACCCTCCTGCTCCTAGTAATGCCACTCATTATCAAGGCTTTATTCAAAACCGTATCATTGCCTGCTTTCGCTATCTCTACCGAATCCTTTGCCCCTATAATCTACACCATACTTTGGCCTCCAAAACCGCAAACAAGCTCCTCCAGTGATCGTCTTTCATGTCCAACCCCACAAACCTCTCCATTGAAACATCAAAGCCCCCCCCCCCCACAGTTCTACCATGTCATCCATTCTATCTCCAAACAACATTGAATCAAGATCTTCAATTGGTAATCCGACCTAGGTTAGGGTTAGGGTTTGGGGTTTGGTTAGTCGGGTAGGAATAAGGCTATTCGACATCCTAGTGCCCATTGTTCATTATCTAAGCTTAGTCCAGAGCCGAACTCCCTCTAATCCTCCTTGTGCTTAGTGAGATTGGGGTTCGAGTATGGAAGCGCACACAACTCGATGGGCAACCGGTGCTGTAATGCCCTTGCCACTCCACTCAACTGGTGTTTGGTGTGCGCTCATGCTTAACAGTTAAATAAACCAAGTTTAAATCTTGTGTCAAAATCCCCTCTCGAAAAAAACTCCAGTAAGTCAAATGTATAAGTGGCTTATCAAGCATCCCAAGCTTTAACCTCCGCGGAGCGAATTTCCATTATGTTAGAATTGGTTAGTTCCTTGTCGAGAACCTTGGTTTTGAAAGATCCCCAACGGGTCTCTCTTACTTTCAAATGAATTTTAAATCAATTAAAACACCAAATACTGATTTATGAATGTTATGGCAATCATGCTAATGCAGATCTGAATGTATTTGAAGAAATGCGACTAGGGTTAAGAGATAAACCCATAGAAATCAGACCTTAAACCTTCACTTCTTCCGTAAGGACTGAAGTACAGATTTTTCAAGCTCAACTCCACAGAAATAAATAGATTAGAGTGCCAAATAGATCTGAAATTATTACAGAAATCTGCAGAGGTATTTTTAACCCTTTCTGGACTGTGAAAGGCTGATTTTAATAATAAATTACTCTGCAAAATACCGTCAAATAATAGTTGTAATAGAGGATTTTTGGACCTCTGAAACACATCTTAAACGTATATGAGGGTAACTCAAATCCGGCTTCAACAGCAGTTGATGAAAACTGATTTCACGCCCTTCCAATGTGCCCAGAATCTGCCCAAACTGGGTAGCTCCAGCTAGTGCAAAAAGATGGTTCAACAACCCGATTCGTCCTTGAAATTCCAATGCAAAATATGGGTGTAATAGAGAGTTTTCGTTCCCCTTACACTAGTCTCCTTGAGGGATTTCGTCCTTAGAAGTTGCAGCAACAAGTACTTCAGCTTATAAGCCAATATCAAAAATATGGAGTGAATATCGAATGCCATGCCCAAGTCGCCCCTCTCCTTTTTATATAAAAAATATTATAAAATCACCTTTCCATCTTCCAATGAGAAGAGAGTGCCAAAATGCCCTAAAACATGCCCATACCAAGTCGCACTTTTCCCTTGGGCAAATAAACATTGCATAATATTTTATTATTTTCCTAATGTCTATTTTGGCCCACCATGTCAAGTCACACTTTTAGCCTAGAGTGAAATAAAATCACTTTGGCCATTTAAAAGACACTTTATTAAGTCATGATAATATTATTATAAGTGCTTTATAATAATTATTTTTAAATTGGCACTTTATAATAATTTTATGACATAAGTCACCCTTAATCTCCTCCTTTGGTTGTCAGTTAGACTAAATGGGCCAAAGGTCTTCGACCAACAACTATCCAAGAAAAAGAGGGACATTACAAGTTTGGTGTTTAAGTGTGGTCATACCCTCGCGAGTTTTTTGACCCGGTTAAATTCTTACATATTATATGTTTTTTAAATTGTATACGTAAATAAAATGGAAAAAAAGAGTAAATAATGAAAAAAAATAGAAATGAGCAAATAATAATGGAGAAGAGGGTGAGCGAAGTGGGTGGAGTGTTGAGGTGAGTGGACTAATGGCGGGTGGTTGGGAAAATCTTGAGAGGCCAAGGGGACTTAAAGCCCACGCCATGCCACCACAAGTTCCACCAAATGTACCGAATAGGTGTAAGACCTGATCAATTCAAGTTACTGAAATACTCCATGCCAAGGCCATTAATGGCATTGAATTGACATTGGAAACTTTTGAAGGAGCACGGGTTTGGAGCAGTGCTCCTAGGTTGATGCTATGTTGCCTCTGGTCTCTCCTTCCGAAGTCCGTGCTTTGGCGGGATAAAAGGTTGGCATCTTGTTTTATCTTTTGGTGGAAATGTTAATGAGTGAGCCGAACTGGGCTTTTGTTGAAATGATCTTGTGCTCGTCTATTGCATTGCTGGAAATCTCATTGGGCATAAGAGAAACAATGATTCTTGTGGTAGTGTTGGCCCCTTGGGGATTTGTAACAAATAAGATCTTTGAGCAGGTTTCCATCAGAGCATATTGAAAAAAGAGATTTGTGTCAAACGTTGTAGTTGTTAGTGCCTTGTTTAGCAAACTTTTGGCATTGTGGAATGCCATGGTTATGGGATGTGCACCGAATGGGTTTGTTGAAATGGCCTTGGAAACTTGCAAACAAATTTGAATTGCTAGGTGTTAATTTAGATTCAACTACATCTAGTCTGCGTTGGATGAGAGCTTTAACATGGGTATTGATGCCTGACAATATAATGGAAAACGAATTTTGTCAGATGGAATCACTGAGCTCTAGTCGACATGTATGCAAAATGTGGAGCCAAACATAGGGCATGCAAACAATTTGACATAATGCTCGAAAGAAATGCAGCCATATGGATTGCAACGATTGCAAATAGGACAAAATAAGTTAGTTAAAAAGCCTTGGAAACTTTTGAATGCCAAAATGAGAGCTTTGTAGTCAGTGGACACCAAGTGTTCGACCAAATGTCAAAACTTGACATCATTTCATTTCATTCCATTATGCCATTTCGCTTTACAAATCCCAATCTTTTATTTATTTTTCAAATTCACCATATCAAAACCTCAACTTTAACTATCCATATCAAAGCCTCCCCTAAAATCACGCTGCAATCATTTCATAGGTGTTAAAATGGCATCAGATGTGGGCAACCTCGAGGATGTGTTAGTCCAATACGCGATGATGAGAAGAGACATGAGTAACACTTGGCCTACGGGCAGTGTCATCACATAGGGTTGTCATGTTGTTGTTGGTGCAGTTTGGATGCACAAGGAGGATCCTTACACTACCAACTATTGTGGGGTTGATAATTTGGACAAAATGCACAAGATGAACAAATATATATAAGTTTTGTCATCAATGTGCAATCAAATCTGCGGAGGTTGGGTGGATGTGTTTATTGGGTGCTTGTAGAGAACGAGATTTTTTGGGTTAAATGCTTTAGGGAGATTCAACTTCTTGGAATGCTTTGATTTCCAGGTTTGTGCTAATGGAGCCTCAAACCAGTTAGTGACCATTTCTGTTTACTTTCAAACATGGATTTCTCCTCTCTTTCTAGTTTTGATATTGCAATCGTTTTCTTGTTTAACTGAACAGATTGCTATGGGCTTAGTAGTTTGTGTAAATGGAATGAACGTTGAAATTTAACCTACCTATATTTAACCACAAAATGTTCTCTTAACCCGTGCAACTAGTTTTAAAAAAACATTGTTCTCGGTGATTCCGAAAACAACCTATGAAGCGCCTTGTGAACCTCGCAAAATGAAACTTGATCTCATGCAATTGCGGTTTGGCCTCATTGTTGGGAGAGCGGAAACACTCGTAAAACTAAACTTTTTCAATTAAAAACAACCTTTGAAAAGGTTTTAAAGTTACTTCAGAAATAGTGCATGGAAAGTGCCTATGACTGTTCCATTTCCAGTTTAATGACGTGAACACATACCTGGATGCTTAGTGGAGTCAGAACAATACTCAAACTACTCTCATATCTTTGTTTGGCATTTGATTGGTGGGTTTCCAAGCCACCTTGAAGAGTTGGTCGTGAGAGGCAATTGTTCGATGTTGCGAAATTGTTTTGGAATCGTCTTGTTTTTAAAGCTTGCGGATTGAGAAATCCGGTTTTATCGCCTCAAACCTCTTCATTCTTGCATTGACAATTGTGTACCATATTTGGTTTCATCGTATTCCCTTGAGAAGCGTTTTTTCTGCGCCTGTTTTGCTGCCATTTTGGCCTACAATGCTCAAGTGCAAACTATTAAATTTCATCAACTGGCTCCAGAAAGGTGCCTCTAAAATGAGTGTCGATTATAGGTTTTCAATTCCGTCAGTTTCTCTACATTCTCACCATAGAGGAGAATAGAATAGAAACAATAGATTCCTTGTTCGGGTGTTTGGTGACCTTTTTTCAAGGCCATTTCATAGCTGTTTGGGCTAGTTTGAACGGTAGTGTGAACAAGTCTTGTTGACCGAACTTTGACTTTTCGAGACACCCTTTGAGGGTATGATTAAATTTGATGTAGGGAATATGTTTAGTAGCTATAAATAATCACTCTGAACATCTCTACCCAAATGGTAAATGGAATTTTTGATCGCGTGAAAATTTTCGTGCTCCCCTCTTGAACCTTTTTAGTGGAATGAAAATGAAAGTTGTGTGAAGAAATTGAGAACTCCCTTTTCTCTCTCTTAAACTTTGGAATGAGAATAGACTATGAATTTGTGTGAAAAAGAGTTTGATTGTTCTCTCTCCTAACTCGTTCTTGATGTTGGAAGCACAATGAACTGACAAGGGGGGTGAATCCGTCCTTACAAATTCAATTTCAATTTTAGATCACTCACATAAACCATTAATCAAATATCCATTCATTAGTGTGTGCATAACAACATACAACATTCATTCAATAAACCATATGCAAGAGAAGCAACACCATAACAAAGATGTAAGTGAAAAACCCTCAAGGGGAAGAAAACTAACTGAAAACTTTGCTAATATTTACACACAACAAAGTAATTTAGTAAAGCACCAAAGTCACAAGGAGCACCAACCCCTAGTTTAGTAGAGCACCAACTCTACAAGGAGCACCAACCTTTAATTTAGTAGAGCACCAACCCTACAAGGAGCACCAACCCCTAATTTCGTGAAGCACCAACTCCACAAGGAGGCTACAACTCCCTATGATGACCAAACACCAACTCAGCCACCTGAAGATGTTTGATCTCTGATTTTGCTGTTGCCACAATTGATGGAGATCACTTATTCAGCTCACAAACCCTAGCTCAAACACTAGGTCTTCAAACTTGCTTTATTTTCTTCTTTTTGATCTTTCTTTGGTTCTAATCTCTTGCACACATGCTCTCAATCATTCCTCAACTCGAAACACATCTGATCTACCTTAAAATCATGCCTTCATACCTGCAAATAACTCTCCTCTAGGTCACACTATTCCCCCTTAGAGCACTAGTTCAAAAATGAACCAAAACACTAACTTTATATCCTTTTCTTCATCCAAAACCAAAAGAGGTCGGTCCCTCTTGATTAATTTGACCCAAACAACATTATAACATTAAAGTACATCCATTACAACGGTCTCATATGACTCAAGTAGGTCGGCCTAACCAAAAACCTTCATCCATGCACCGAAAATCCTCAAAACCCTTGCATTGGGATGACAAAAATCTGCTAATTCCAAAACTTTTTTTAGTCATGCTTTAAAATTCATTGCACATGTTTAAAATAACATATAAACATCATATATGGTTGTAATTTTCATCAACCAATCAAAACATTTCATTAAATGGGACCACTGCTTCTTATCCATCTCAAAACTCCTGTTTCCAGCACCCTTCAGGACCTTGAATCTGACTTTGGACCTCAAGATTTCTTCAAATAAACTCAACTATGGAATGCAACCACTTGATGGAAATGCCAAGACGTGTAGAACACTTTTAAACAAGTTAGAGCACATGAAACATCAACTGCTTTATACTATATCAACTTTTGCTTTCACCAAATCAAGCTGCCCAAAAAGCAGTTTCCAAAAAGCAACTGGTTAAAACCCTTCTTGACACTTTCAAGAGCTCCAAATGGATTCATTGGATGCCAAATTCAACCCTCTTCACATTCTAGGTGATAGCAAGCATCACCCAATCCATCTTATGCTCCAACCAATTCAAACTTTTAGCAAAAACAGTTCTGTCCCGGAAAGCCAAAAATCTTCTTGTCTACAAATTGACCTAGAAACCATATCAAAACTTATCATCATGAGACAAACCTTATATCATTGGAAATCTCTCAATTATTTTTCCAACACAATTTAAATCACCTCCTAACTCCTCCTGTAGCTCCTGCAATGTCCATTTTACTGAAGACTGCTTTTAATTGCCTCAAAATTGCCCTTTGACCAGTCAACCTTCATAGGGTACACTTTGCCATTTTTATGCATCCTCATGACTTGAAACCTCTTTGGACATCAAGAACAACTCATATACATCACACAATGGTCATTTAGTTTGTTATTCCTTTGGATAACCTTGTCCCAAACTAAACTTCTTCAGAAACTGACCTGTTTGAGTGGGTCCCGCTCATCACCATGACCTCTACCATACCTTTTTGGAAGGCTGAAGGAGTCCTCTACATGTTCTAATCATCATCCATGCACTACGAAACAATGCTGGCCACTTAGGAAGCAAATATCACAAGCCGCTTTCAAGCTAGGGTTTCATACTCATAAATAACTGTTTACCTTCTTAACATTCGTTCATAAAAATGTGACAATGAAATGACCTCATTCTTTTTGTGAAACTTTCTAAACTCAATATAGAAACATCCTTGAAAGCCGTAAGGTCCCATGCAAAACACACAATTCAGGGTGAGCATCAGAAGTTCCAATTCGATCAAGAAATGCACTTGTTCTTGACCCTGTTTCACTAAAACTGACATATCTTGCAAAATTCTCATCATGCTACAAGTACCCTGTAGTGCGAAGGTGAATTTGCACCAAAATTTCGCCTAAGTCCCGAATTGATGCTCCTTTGTTCCGCGGGTTAGGAGAATCCGCATAACACTAAGTTCCTGCACTCCGTGGATGACTTAGTGTACCGCGACTTTCTCCGAGCACAAATGACTAAGTCCATTTTGATTAGTTCAAAATTATGGGGGATGTAATTTTGGGCAATAGTTTGACGACTTTCGGTGATCATCTGCCTACTAGACGAAGAAGATCAGTGGCCTACAAAAACATCCACTATACGCATGGACTCAACTTGATAATCTAATAACTGATCTAGAGTTTGAATCTCTAACCCCTAAATCCACCTTGAAGCACTACCTAGAACTTAAAGATGATTTTGGATTTATTTGCAATTGATCATTCTCATAATAATATATTCTAGAATTAATTTTTAATGGGAGTGGAATTTTTTCTTGAATTTTAGACTTTCCACCATCAATGTGTAAGATCACAGATGCAAGAACTATGGAGATACTACTTGAAACATTGTAACAACCTAAAATTCCACTTCCTGAAGCAAGAAACAGATCACATTGTGCAAAGCACGTGAGGAAGAAATAAAACCTATACTACCAATAAGATGATGTGCTTATAAGCACTGTGGAGGAATTAAAACTTAATGCTAATATGTATAATATGCAACAAAATAACTTAATGGGAATGTTTGAGATAAATCCCATTAAATTGGTATTTGTAATGAATTTCCATCAAGGTTAGACAGACTCAAAAGAGTTGGAATTTTTATAATCACTAATGATAAATGACACACTCCCAATTCCATCAAACTTAGAGTGCTCACCCCGGTTTAGACTCTTTCAACATCCCATTTCAAGACGCAGATTCACCCAATTTTTAACTGTATGAGCTCTAGTCCTTTCCTATCAAACCACTATTTGGTTGATTTTTGATGTTGTTCTAACCTGATATGTACAGAATTTCTTAATTCTTCAAGTTCAACTAATTTTACCATTCTGATTTCTCTTTGATCAACACCCTCAAATTCCAACTGCTGAGCCAATTCTAAGTGAGGGCAATTCTAAAGACAAAGGAAGCCTAGCTTCCCTTCTGTAGACAAGTTTGTATGGAGAAGTACCAATTGCCTTCTTCATCGGGATTTTGTTAGCCCAAAGAGCATTTCTCACCTTGGTATGCCACTGCCTCTGGTTGATATCAATTGTTCTTTTCATGATTCTAATCAAGTTCTTGTTAGTGGATTTTGCCAAACCATTACCTTGAGGGTAATAATTAGAAGAAGTCTTCAAATAAATCCAAGTCTAAGAGCCCAATCAGAAATTTCAGAGTCCTAAGAAATATTTTGCATTATCAAATATGGTGGTTTGAGGGAATTCCAAACCTTGTCACAATATCCTCAAAGAAATCCACTATAATGATTGACTCAGTTTCTTCATTGAGTGACACAGCCTTCTGTTCACGTAGTAAAGTAATATGTTTTGGTGTAAAAATACCCATTTATGACCAGTACACTTGATGAAGGATTGATCATCCTAATGAATTCAAGACCCTATTGGGAAAATTCCTTATCTTCTTAAACTGGGTGAAGTGGAAGGGCAGCCAATCCTTTTTCTTACTAGTGAAGAAAGCACAATCCCCACATTTTATGACCCATTTGTAAGCATCAACAAATAGTGTGGGCCAAAATTACCCTGCTTTTATAATTTTTATTGCACTGGATTTTGTAGAGAAATTTCCACCAAAGAAACCATCATATAATTTTTCTAAAACCTTTTCAACTTACTTGCCATCAATGCATCTCAGCAAAACACCATCAAAATTTCTTTTAAATAAAATCCCATCAATCAATACATAGGGAATGGCCTACGACCTCAAATGTATTCTTTTTTGTATTGTGTTCAGGCCAAGAAAGCATATGCACTAGTAGGTAAAATTAATGTGCTCATGTCTTACCAATCCAGGTATTAATGTTAACTGCATTTCCTTCATCATACTAAACTTTTACATTATGAAAAATTTCCTTGTTGACGAAGATAAGGAAGAATCCTTGATTGTTCTCCAGAATCTTCAAAGTAATCTTCTTATAAGAGTGTGTTATCCTCTAACCATAACTTAGTGTATTTAATATTCACATCATACTCCATGATTTTGGTCACCCATCTTGATCTTTTCTAACTAATTTCCACTCCCATGATGAAGTCTCTCACACCCAGAAATGAAACTAACACCTTGACATGATTTGTAGAAAATATAATTTTGAATTTCTTTAGTGCATGCATGATGTAAAATACCAATTTTTATGTGTGATTGTATTTGAATTCATAATCCTTCAATGTTTTACTAAAAAATACCACCATTTGTTCCAATCCTTGAAAATTTAACTAAGTCAATATAGTGGTAATACTAGATTCATCTTCACATGCATATAAAATAAAATATTTAGTATAATTAGTATTGACAACTGTAGGATCTTTATAGATTTCATGTTTAATCATGGAAAATATTTCTTTCCCTTCATCTGTCCATTTAAAAATTGTTTCCTTTTTAAACATTATAGTGATAGGCTTGACTAATCTCACAAAATTAGGAATAAATCTCCTAACAAAGTTGATCTTCCCAAGAAATGATTGTAATGTTTTCTTGTGCACTAGAAATGAAAGAGAGAGAATGGTTGAGATTGTTTCTAGATCAATGGAAATGCCATCTTTTGAAACAATATGCCCCAAGAGCTTATCCCTAGGGACTACAAAGGTACATTTCTTGGGGTTAAGAGATACCACAAATTATCTTCATCTCTCAAATTTTTCTAGATAAATGATTTCATCTACGCTCTACTTTGAAAATATTGTTATGGCATCCAAGTAAATAAGGATGAACTCATTGATATATCCTTTTAAAACAATGTCCATTTCTCTTTGGATGGTTGTCCCTCCATTTGACAAACAAAAAGGTATTTTTTGATAAGCATATGTTCCCCATTTAGTTGTAAATACAATCTTGAATTGATCCTCCTCCCTAATCTTTAACTGATTGAAGGCTAAGTATCCATCAAGCATAGGAAACTTTTTTGATCTTGTTACTGTTTGTAGAATTTTCTCCATAGAAGGTAGAGAATAATTATCTTTTATGGAGGCTTTTGTTCAAATATCTAAAATCAACACAATTATAATTTATTCATTATTTTTCCTCACCAGAATAAGATTATCCATCCAAGTAGAGTATTTGATAGGAAAATTTATTTTTCATCAATCAGTTTGGATAACTCTTTCCTCATGACGGGCTCTATCCTAGGATTAATCAGCTAATTGGCTGAACATTAGAATCAAGATCAATGGAATGTTGGAAAATATTTGAGTCAAATCCCCTAAGATATTCATAATACCATGAGAACACATCATTAAATTTTTGAAATAAACAGATAATTTCTTTTTTCTCATTTTCATCACATACCTTTCCAAGAAATAGATCCTTGTCTTGCATAGTGGTAACTAGTTGACAATCTTCTTTCCTTGCTGTTATATTTTTCTCTTCTCCTCTAAATTCATCATTAGGATTAAAATTTTGCTCCAAGGTGACCAATCCTTTCAGAAATTTATTTTTCTGTAGCTAAATAACCTAATCACCATATCTTTCATGTAAATCAGATTTCACTTTTAAGGAAAATTCAGCTTCCTTTTGAACAAATTGAATAATTTGTTCATTGTTGTCAAACACATGCTAGCTAGTTTTGTTATCTAGAATGGATGACTTGACCACCACCTTCATGTGTTGTTTATTGCTTTTAACAAGATCCTCAGTAGGTGAGAATTGTGAACCAAGGGCTGCCATCTGATCTCCTTCTTTGTTCAATTTCCTTGGCACCACTTGCAAATTAAGAGCATCAAAACGTTCCCAAAGATCCCATACTTCGTGTTTATAAGCCTTCAAAAGCTTATTCTTTGTGGCACACTTCCCTCTAACTTGATGGATGACCAATTCAGTATCTCCAAAGATTTGCAATGCGTTGATTTGCCTCTTCTCAACAATTAGAAGACCATGCACCGATGCCTCATATTTTGCTATATTGTTAGAACATGCAAACTGCAATCTATGAGCGAAGAAGAATTTCTCATTCACTGGAAAAATTAACACAACACTTGCCCCATATCCATTTTTGTTTCTAGAACTATCAAAGAACATTTTCCACAATCCAAAAGCACTATCCTTTTCTTGCTTGAGCAGTGCGGGTATAGTAGACCCTTCTTCTAGAATGCAGTAGGTTCCAAGTCCAGTTTCCATAGCTGTATCATAAGGGTCAAATTCATAGTGTTCCTTGACCCATTCATCTAATAAAAGATCAGGAATTGGAGGAATAAGCCGCTCTTCTGAATCTTACTCATGCTCTTGATTTTCTTGTATAAGGCAATTTGACTGCACAAGAGTGAGATTATAAGACTCAACATGATAGGAAAATATAGGCTCAACTTGTATGGAAATCTCGTACCATATCTAGTTCTTAGGAGCATATGAGACCAATTTGAAGACAAGTAGCCACCTACTTTGGCAATGAAATCTCTTGATAGGCAAATGAAAAACAAGGGAGGCAAGTCAATGATTGATACATCTTGAGTTATAGTTAGATTCAGACAAGCATGAAGGGTTAACTCGAGATCTTTGATCACTCCTAAAATACTAATAGTTGAGCCATCAAGTTGCAAAACACCTTTATAAACAAGGCTATATTTAAGACCTAAGATATTAACAATCTTTTTGGGCATTACAAAAGTACTTGCCTCTGAATCAATCATGCAATTATGAACCAAATGTTTACTCACAATTAAAGACATAAAAGGGTGGGGTCATGACAACTTTGCTTACTCGATCTTCCTTTGCTTGGCATAGGTTGACAGTAGCATGAGTATTTTGAACAACTGAATCAGCTTGAGGAAGCTTTTTAAGAGCTTCATGCAAGAGATCTCTTTGTGATGGAATAGCCAGAGCATCCCACATTGTCACATTAACATTTGTTTTCTTCATTTGGTCAACAATGTTGAAAGGAAGGCTCATAGTTTGTTTTAAAAGAGGTACAACATTCCCCATTCCCCTTTGTTCAATCCGTGGAATTTGCTTTGGTAGGTGGAACTTGAATGTTCCGCGGGTTTACAGTGTTATGCAGGTTTTGAATGTCCCACAAAATTTGCTCATTATGCGGCTTTTGAGTGCTCCGCGGCAAACTAGATGGGACTTGAGACTTACCCAAGTCTACGAACTGATTAAAAACATCATGGTGAACTGGGGCAATCAGGGGAGGAGACCTTATATCTGCCTGCCTTTTCCTTGACTTGGTGTTATCCGCTATAGGGATAACACTGCGGCTTGTTTAAGTGATCTGTGGCTTGATTCATTGCACAAAACTCATCGGCCCCAAAGAACATAAGGTTGGTGTCAGGGTTAGCTTCTTGAATTCCTTCTAGATTAGGATCGCCTGCTTCTACAAATAATTCTTGTTGATTGGAAGAATTTTGAACCACAAAGGCCCGAGCTTGCAATGCATTTGCACAAATAAACTGATCCTGTGGCTGGTTGCATGGGAAACACCATTATGTTTCTTTTATCACATTGTTTTGCATTGGAACCAATGCTTTACTTGAGCTAGCAACAGGAAGTGACAGAGTAGGAGCAACTTTTTGAAGAGGGAGATGTGAATTTTGACTCTGCCCATACGACTTGTCTGGGGATTTTGGGGAATCTCCCAATGGTCCTCTCTCCTTGACGCCATTGCAGACCGTGTTCCCGCTTCCCTCCTCAATGTCTTCTCCCTCCACCTCTACAGTACAGATTACTCCTATTATCGGCAAAAAGGAACAGGGACATCAGGAAGATGGTCTACCCAACGTTATTGCATAATTGATTAACAGGCTGGAAAACTTGGAATCTTCTGATAGAGCTCTCCAAACCGAAATTTTCGAGCTTACGCCACGAATAGAGAAGGTTGAGGCTAACAATATCTCTTTACGGAGACAATTTGTTGACACCAACGCATACACCAGACCTACTGCATAGCTTTTAGTTTCACTTGTATAGCTGTATGCTGGTTCTTGGCCCCTAGGCATGGGTCTCCTATGCTAGTTCTCGTTATGACATCCTAGACAAGCCCATTGTTGTTACCTCCACTCCACCATATTTTATTGTTTTCCCTACAAGTACAATCAAATTAGCTATTTGGAAGTTGTCTACCAACAAAGCAATGGATTGTGAGGGACTCTAGTCTAAGTTCCTCAAATATAGTGTGGATTCCCTTGCCTCCCCATTAGGAAAGTTCCTTAATGAGGTTGTTTGCTCATGTTTTCCTATGCCAATTGTCATTATGACATCCTAGACAAGCCCATTGTCGTTGCCTCCACTCCACCATCTTTTATTGTTTTCCCTACAAATACAATCAAATTAGCTATTTGGAAGTTGTCTACCAACAAAGCAATGGATTGTGAGGGACTCTAGTCTAAGTTCCTCAAATATAGTGTGGATTCCCTTGCCTCCCCATTGGGAATGTTCTTTAATGAGGTTGTTTGCTTATGTTTTCCTCGTTTTTGGTCCCAACACATAATCCACTCTATTCATAAGTTTAGGGATAACTCTAACCCTAGAAACTACAAGACTAATATGATTGAGCATACATTTGCTGAATCGACATGCAACTTTTTGAGTACTTGAAGAGTTAATGTTAAAGCAGGGGCATATGTCAGATTTAAGATATTTGCCAAACTATTGATCACATCTTTACACTTTAGACTATTATTGAGGAGGCTCGTCATCGGTCTTCCAAAGTCTTTTGTTGTGTTGTGTACTTTATGAAGGCCTTTGACTCGGTTATGAGACATTTACTTTTCCAAAGTTGCTTGACATTGACATTCCAAACCTCTTGTTATTGCCGCCTGGAGGCTTTATGCGATAGTTGCACAGTTTCATACTTCTCACACTCTTTCTAGCTTTGGAGAGATTGCCATTGGGGTCAAACAACAATCCCCTCTCTCATCAACCCTTATCAATATTTATATCAATGAGCTTGAGAATTTTCTGTGACAACAGTGGGGTAAGATTTAGGTTGGGTTCACTAGAATGTATGCTAGTTAGATGGTCAATATGATTATCCTCCCTTTCTTAATAACATAGATTAGGATATAAGTAGAAGAGCATACTTAGGACCAACTCACAAGCCAAAGATACAACCTAGAGGTGTGATCATCGTGGATCTAGAAGAGAGTAATCCACACTCATATCAAAGGTATTGGGTTCCAAAGCCTATATCTAAAATAGGGGATGGGACCTTACTGTGATCCTAAGAGTTGTAAGAAAGAGCTGATCCTAAACTAAGGGTTGTAATGCCATTTGTTGGTAAGTATGTGATGCAACGAGAACAAACCATATAACAAACAAAGATATGCTAAACTATCCTAGTCTAATGCATGATACATCAACACAATCAATCAACCAACATAATTAAAAGGGTTTAGGGTTAGGGATACTTACCTTTGCATGGACACTGTTGGTGCATTAATCCCTCTCCTGGGTTAGTAACACCTTTGTGAGAGATTGTTGTGGGTGGATCATAAGAGGGATAGGTAGAAGACCTAAGTGAACCAAAATTGGGGACTCCAAAGACTAAGGTAGATCTTGTTAGTGAAACTCCTAACCTTGACATCCCTAGTAACCCAATACGTCAATGATGACCTCCACTAAGACCTTAAACCTTGAAGGGAAGGCTTGCAAGCGAAGCCATAGTGGATAATGCGATGATATCTCTGAGGAATGACAATAGTGACACCTATAAATAGAGGAACATATCCTAAAGTCATGGCTCAACTTAACCGATGTCATCGACCATGTTGGCTAAAAATCATAGTTACCATATTCGTACGAATATGGTCCAAATTTGGTTCGGACCAAACTTTTAGGCAAATTCGAACTTGTTCGGTATATGCGTTGTAGCTTTTGTTTTAAAAAAAATTGATTTGAAAAATAAATAAATAAAAAATGTGGCTAATCTTTTGGCAATATATCTGCAAGGTGCAATGTTTATAAAATCAATTGATATAAGTAATGAGAACAAACCTTCTTTTCATTTCCAAATGCATCTAATCAACGATTTGAAGATAGGAGAAGATAATGTTGTTTGAGTTATTATGGATAATGCAACCAATTGCAAAGGAGCGGGTGATATATTCATGGATAGATCTCCTCGTATCTTTTGGACGCCTTGTGTAGCCCATGTGAGATCTATCAAAAATAGAATGGGTAAGTAATATAGTGACTGAAGGAAAAAAAATCTCTAAGTTTATCCTCAATCACCACTTGACATTGAACTTGTATCTTTCTTTTGCAAAACATGAGCTTCTTTCCTCTGTTGAAGCAAGATTTGCCACCAACATCATTACTTTACAAAGGGAAGTAGAGGAGAGGACAACATTAAGAAAAATGGTGGTTACTGATGAATGGCCAGAGTCAAAGCTTTCTAAGGAAACCCATTCAAAAGAAATTGAAAAAATTATCTTAGGGGACACGATTTGGGAGGGTGCCAAGAAGATTGTAAATGTGTTTGAGCCACTTGTTTGAATTTTGAGAATGGTTGATGGTAATCAACCATGCATGGGTTTTGTGTATGAGGGCATGGATAGAGCAGAGGAAAAAATCCAAAACGATACTAGCAGATGATGTTGAAGAAGTCGAGCATATTTGGGAAATCGTGGACAAACGATGGTTCATGCTACATTGTCCTCTACATGCATTAGTCTGTTATTTAAATCCTTAATTAGTAGAGGTAAATCATGATGCAAATGAGGAGATAAAGAGAGGTATACTTGCAATAATTGATAGGTTGGTACCTAACGAGGATGTGAAGGAAAAAGCAAGAGAACAACTTACTATTTTCAAGAACCAACTTAAAATGATTGGCGAAAAAGAATCAAGAGCAAGCAAAATAAAGTGGGAACTATCTAAATGGTGGCAAACTTATGGGTCTTCTACTCTAGATTTGCAGAAGCTTGTCGTGTGAATCTTCAGCCAATGTTGCAGTGCTTCTGCTTGCGAAAGAAATTGTAGTACACATGATTTAATCCACACAAACAAGAGGAATCGATTAGGGGCTCAAAAATTCTCCGATCTTGTTTTTGTGCATAACAATTTACGATTGCTTACCCACTCTCTTGCAAATGAAGATGACAAATCTCTCCTTGGAGAAGCATGTTTTGGAGAGAAGAAAATTTTGTTGATGATGAGCCTACTACTGCAGTATTAGATGAAGATGCTAGTAATACTTTTGATGTAGAAGCAGGATTTTATGTTTCAAATGTTTGACATTGCATTTTGGTTAATGCTCAAAACTTTGAAGTTTGAGCAATGGATGATTCTCATTGCTATAATTTATATCAATATGTATGAACTATGAATTTTGATTGTTTAAGTCGTAACTGTAAGTTTTAAGTTTAACATGGATTTTGCTATGCATTTATTTGTTTTAGACTTTAGTATACTTGTATGCTTATTTATTTGTGTGTGTGATTGAATATTTTAATGTCAATATGGATAATTATTCATTTTTATATATTTTTTAAATTCATAATTTTTTTGAACCAAACTCAACCAAACCAAACTTTTTGCAAAATTCCAAACTTCTGAACATATTTCCCTATCTAAACAACCCAAACTTTTCGAACATGGTAACTATGCTGGAAAGGGATGTCTACCATGGTCGATGCAGTTGGCCACAAAAAATCCATAAAAGGTAGGGGGAGGAGAGAGAATGGAGGTGGAGGAACACACTTGGAGTAGTTATGCAGGTAATTTGAAGGTGCTTTAAGAAAATGTTACGAAGGTGGTATAAGGTGGTAGTACTAAGGATATTAAGTGGTCATAAAATGGTAGTAGGAAGGCACGCTAGGGCAATTTAGGGTAAGTGCCACAATGATCTCTTACCAGGTACTATGAACAAGTCCAAATCATGCTTCCTGTGCACCCCTTAAGGTACTCACTTGAGGGGATTAGTGTGCCAACGACTTGCAAAGAGAAATCATTAGTAAGTGTTAAAAAATGGGGTGTATGCAGGGGGTACCATTGGAGATCCCATCAGCCTACATTTACTTGGGGGTCAAGTTCTGTGAGCTGTCTTTTAGGATGCAACTTGCCTCATGGTTGTGCCTTTGCAATGGATATGCCTCCCATTCTTTCTTGGAGCGCTAATGTTTCTAAATGTTTTTAAATCCACTTGTAGGATATCTCATCAAAGATGCGCCTCTTCGATATAATCATCAAGCCTATGGTTTTGTATGGGTTTTGTGGTTGGGGACCTAGTTTGAGTTCAGTGACTAGGTTCATATTGAGAGTGTCCAGATTCTCATGACTCATCTTATGATCTGTTACTAATGGGTGCATCACCCAAGCTGAGTTTTCCGCCCAACCTCTTTACCTCAAAAGAGTCAAAACTATCTTCATGCTTATTTTCTACATTCAAAGACTCAAAACCATGGGGGATTTAACTTAAGGCCTCGAGAGATATCCGTATTTAGCCTTCTGTTATTCAGAGAGGCTGCAAAATTAGGGCCCATTAGATGCCAAAGCTGTTGCTACTTTGAGACTAGTTTGGTCCTTAAATCTATCAGCATATCTATTGACAGACTACCTCCTTTCAGCTACTATGTGAACTCCCCTTGTTGGATTCCCCCTTAAAGGAAGCCATCATCAACGCTATCAGAGAGGATATCTACAATCAATACATTCATGTCACTTGGACATCCCTCTTCATCCGGTCATCCCCAAGCTTGCCTTTCACGTTGAGCATTTGTTACCCATGGCAGGCTTGAGGTTTCCCCTCCGCAAGGGGAGGGTGTGCTCCCATCAATTGTGGATTGAGACTGATCATCATATTTCACATGGGTACTGGATCTATCATCTCCGTTCCCTCCAGGAGGAGGTGGAGACTGGCAAACATTTTTAAGATGCTACTTTTCTCAATTATTTGTCTCTAACACCCTTAGAAACTCATTCATATATAGTCCAAATCAGAATCGGATCATATAAAGAAAATTGGGCTTTCCATATCTGCACTCATGCGTATAAACAATGCTTTCAGACCTACAAAGATCACTTGAAGCTCATGAAGAATTCATATACAACTTTCCTTGCTTTTACTTAAAATTCGAATAGTAGAAAATAAGCAAAAAATGTGGGCATAGATCATGGGACTAGATAGCTCACAATAGACACACAACTGTACCCACAATACAATGAAGGGACCTGATCTCTCACACTTTATCCTAGCTAAGGGGGCATCCCCCATAAGCTATTCTAAAAACTCTACAGGGCATAGAGCACCAAAACACCTTGAGAATAACCATATGTAAAATTTAATGGAGTTCTCTACATTTATTCACACAACTGTTTATCATCATCAATCTAAAGGCCCACTAAATAAACTAATCCAGGCCTACAAAAATGATCTTTGAATTCTCAAGATTGCCTACTCTTAAATCTACAACATCTCAAATATGCTGTTCTACTTCAATTCTTTATTTGAAATGACAGAATGATGTCTTAGTGAACTAGAATAAGTGTATTTTAGTTGCAGGAATGAATACAGTTCTGCAACATGAATGTAACATACAACATACAGTAATTGCAAACAAGAAAGACGACATCATACAGTAATTGCAAACAAGAAAAGACAACAAACACAAACTATTTATCCTAGAAACCCCGATGTGGGGAATGGAAATTCCCCAACTTCCTGTTTTCCATATAGCTAAAGATAAAGGTTACAAAGAGATGGAACAAGTACAAACCCAGTTATCCTTCTTTTAAGCTTCACCTCACTGTTTCTCACTGTTCCTCACTTAAATCTTCCTTCTAGAACCCATTGCACACTATGAATTGTTCTCTATTCACCGATTGTTGTCCTCTGATCCCCAGCCTACTATTTATCATGTTTGGAATGCCCTCCCGTGCACTGGAAATTCCCTAAAGGTCAAATGGACTGTAATAGACACTGTTCTGGGCTGTTACTGGCCTTTTCCTTTGCATACACCCGAAACTGCTGACATCAGCAGACTGGCTATTGAAGCGAATGTGAGACTGTTGGGGCATTTGTGCAACCGCCACTTTGCATACTGCCTGTTTGGCAATCAACCTCAATTTTTCTCCTCTTGGAGATCTGCTGGTCTTGAAACCTCTTTCCTTAGTGTGTGGCTGATGAAGATGAGTTGTTTCTAGATCGTTACGGATGGACAAATGAACAATAGATTTATTCATTCAGCTCAACACTTGACCAACACGTATGGTCCTTGATACACCTATTATGACTTACCAATGCGTATTGCATCAATTTAAAAAAACTTAAAGAAATCATTTAAGATCCAGTCACAAAATACAAAGTTCTTATCTAAAACAAAAGAGAAGTCATGTAAGACGTCCATCATTAACACTCAAAAATTCCATGATGGAAAAGTAAAAAGGATTGAATGAAAGTTGTGATACAATTTGGTTTGACTGGTGCCTTATCCATTGGGCCAACATATGACCAATTGACTCATAGCAGAATTGGAAGAAATTTGTAAAAGACAATCATACATGACCTACATGGTCATACATAACTGTGCTGACACGAATGGCAGAAAACTGAACATGACTATAAGCAATGCTTTCAGTTTCATGAATGACTATTTTAATTTATGTAGAAATACTTTGCATACAACAATTAGCAAAGCAAAATTATAGTGGTATTGGCTGACATCCACAACCCATAGCATAATATAACCATATCGATTTGATGATTTTGCTAGGAGGATGCTCCAACTCAATGAGAAAGCATTTATCCTAGCTGACCTGGAAAGAGGCCTACAACAAAGCTTCTTTTAGAAATCTTATTCCCCATGGGCTCCGTTGGCTCCCAAATCTGTACCACGGTGAAAATGAGTGAAGACAACAAGATGGGTCGCTGTAGTTGGAGTGCTTCTTCACCTAGAATGGCAAATTTAAGGCCAACAAATGGGAGGGTGGTTAACCTCCTACTCTTCAGGCTCTGTGAAACCTAGGGGAGAGACCCTAGAGCAACCCAAACTATGTCAAACAACTAGGATAATGCAAATACAATACAACAGAATCAACCAAGTAGCCTAACCACTACGAATTCCCTCCCAATTTTTTGTCACTAGTAGGAAAGTCATAAAGCTACCTAAGCATGGGAAAAGGTTCCACTCAAGCAGATGATGAGGACAAAGATCTCCATAATCTACAAGCTACTTGCTTTCTAGACTAGGAGAATGTTCAAAGGAAAGCTCATAAACATGAATCCAAGGTTATAATGGCTGAAACTTCAAAGGATTTGCAAATGCAAAGTGAGATTTCAGTAAGACATGGAGGTGGATGGAGATATTAACAAAAGAAGTGATCAAATGAACTATGATCAGTGATTGAATCCATTGGGCAAGGAGTCACCAACATTTAAACCAAGTGGATAAATCAATAGAAAGCAACAATCTACACAATTACTTAATTCCACCCTCAATTCAGAAAAATAATGAGATGATCCTACACGTACCCCTCATTGCTCATAAGAACAAAATATCATAGAATGACAATACACTGATATTGGACAATTGTAGAAGATACAAAGATATGAAGACATGCAAGGGTTTTATAATTCAGCACTTATATATGTCTACACAACACAAACAAATGCTCAATAACAAAATAATGATCTGCACAGTCAAAGCCTTTTGATAAAACCACAGCACTTGCTCAACATCCTACGATACACTGTTCTTTGAACCAAGAAAGATTATCACCATTCAATTGCTAATAAAAATTGAAAACAAAATGCTCAATTAAGACAACCAAGTTTGATCAATAGCCAATAGATTTGTATGAAGGATTCTTCCTCCAATTTATACATTTTTCCTTTACAGAAGTGAAGAGCAAAGGTGCTTAGAATATTCTCTCAAAAGCAATCAAAGGCTGAAGAGGAGCCATTTGTCAACACTAGGCGAGACCAAGTTATCCATCAATGAATGGAGAGATTGACGCATGTCTCGATCACTCTTGCTAGATCATCATGGAAAGAAACACATATTTAGCCTAAGAACGAGCCAATTTGGTCCCAAAAGTGACCCTTGAGAAAACATAGATGAAAATCCACGAAGAAGACACATGTACCCTTGAAAATTAGGAAAATGGATGGATAAGAAACTGCCACTTGCTTGAGAAGATCAAATTTTCACCTTTGGAGCATTGTGATAGCTTATTTCTTTGACTTATAACTTGATTAACTCTTCAATGCATTTGGTGGGGCCCTTAAGGAAAAAACAATTCGAAGGCATCTTCTATAAGAAGTTAGGACCACCCAAAAGCTTCAAAGAGTGATTTAGGTGCCACTAGTTTGATAAGAATGAGACGCCCAAAACTTTATCATGAAAATATCAAGAATCTCTACACCATTCTTCATGAAATCAAGACCAAGGTGTAGCTCTTCGAAGTACCTTTCCAATGGTACTGGTCTTATGTCAAACGAAGTCCTCAGTGAAAAGTTATGGCCAAGAAATAGACCTGAGTTATTCATAGTATGATGTCCTCGAGTTCCAAATAGAACTAGGACAGACTTTCATATTTAATCCCATAAGAAAGGCCTTCACCCAATTATTTATCGCCACGTAACCTTCCTTTGTCTATGCCTCAAACCTGAGCTTTCGTGGATTTGAGACATGTGGCCTCAATTGGCATAACCGCTCACCGCGGATTCTCGAGACTTGGGTGTATGCTCGGATCCTTGATGGTCAACACATGGCCGCCATTGGTGCCACCACTTCCCGCAAACCTTAGAGACCTCGGGCTGCGTGTCTTCCACTTCGCCGATTCTTGACACTTGTCTAGCCTTGGTTTGCTTTACCTTCGCCTTGGCTTGGCTACCTTGTGTTGATGGGTGACACTTGTTGGCCATCGGCATTCCTGGTCTTTGCATGGCTTGGGAATTTTGGGCTTGCCTCGAACTTATAGTCTTTTTCCAAACGCCAATAGCAAACACATGTCCTTGGGAACTCTTGTCGTTAATTGGAGAGTTAATAAACCTTGCCGCAGATTTCAACCTTGCAGCTAAAAATTGATGGTCTGATTAACAAAGGAAGTAACAATTTAACCTTCAAGTGAACGTCTGGAGGCCAAGAACTCATTAAAATCTTCGAAGTTTTTTAAATCAGCCTGTACACATGCAAAGCCAAGAGGGGCAAGTATTTTCAATGAGTTTCAAGTATAAGGGCACCCAAAAATGCTTGTCAACCACCATAAAAAGTTTTTGAAACTCCAAATTTTAATCATAAGACCCCAAAATTGAAGTGAAACCAATTTTGGTGCCAACATGTTGCACTATCTTCAAGGAGCATTCCTCGTAAGCTGTAAATTCATTAAACTACTAATAAAAACTAGACAAATGAAAGTAAGCTAAGAGAAGTACAACATTCCTGCATAGGCAAAAAGCTTTGAATGGTGTCTTCCTTCAAAAATATATACCACCAACCATAGCAAATTTCATTCATGTGGAAGATAAAAATCTGTAACTGAATAAGGGATCCATTGACGTGGCAACATATTAGAAATATCCAGCAGGCCCTTCTCCAAAATATCTGATCAAAATGATGAAATCGGCATGCACATTTTTATGGAAGAAGGACCTCACTGGCTGGAAACAAAAATCTTCAAGCAGTTTGAGAGATCCATTGACAAACGGGAACAAATTGAAAATGGAAGGTATCAGACATCTCTCCAAAATATTAGATTAGAATGATGAAATCATCATGCACATTTTTGTGTTATGGGATATGCCCTGCTTCAGCTAGATATAAAGATCTGCCATTAGTTTGAGAGATACATTGATGATTAGTATTAAATTGTAAATGGAAGGCAACATGCTCTTCTCCAAAATACATGGACATGAAATCATAATCAATACTCTTAAAAATGGTTTGTGAAAGAAGTCCGTCATTTACTGGTAACATTTCTTCAAAAGAAATGAGAGAGTATTTGAGAAACAAATAAAAGAATAATATAGTATACTCCCTCTTCTTTATCTGTTTCTCACTTTGTCTTCATATCTTATTGCACCCATTTTTCACACATTGATTTTCGGTTTCCCCCTGTTTTGATAACTGCTTCATAAAATAAGGCGTGAGCTCCTTATTTATTTATTTGATGATAAAAATCCCATCTTTGCTAGAGCAATAGCCACAAGTCCATTCCTTATCTATACATGACCCCCTTCAAAATATCACCATATGCAAAAGGTAAAACATTGTAAAGAAAAATAAGCAACGTTGTGGGCCTTAAATTAAAATGTTACCATTTTAATGTTTGGTGAACAATATTTGTCGCTCATTTAAAAATATTAATGCATTAGAGATCATTTGTGCATCAACCAAGAACCAAAGTTTGAGGGGGTAAAACTCGTTCCAACTGTGGCTTCTGCTTGGGGACAACATCCTCCCTGTGAGTTGTTAGATATTCCAAAATCTAATGCAGACCTGTTATTTTCATTCCAAATACAACCTTGCATAGTGTCTTTAAACACAAAAACAATCTGGTAAAAACTGCTAAGAAAATCTGCATCTAATCTTAACAAATTGTATCCACCATGGAGCCCTCTAAACAATCTTTCCAATGGTTTAAATGGATCAAAACACGGAGATGTAAGGAGAAGGTATGGTGAAAATTTTTTCTTAGCCTTGGTGATCAACTTTTTTGCTTGTGCACGGCCATAATCCGACAAAATTTGAATTTTTATTTAGAAATCTACCTACTTGACTCCCTTGCAACATGTTTTGATCAAGGGGCGAATCACTTTCCCACAGAGAAGATAACTTCTAACCAGAAATATAATGACAGAGCTTTCCAAAATCTGGGAAACTACCAACACAGAGAATTATAGTTACCTAATCTGGCTGGATCTGCACGAAATCCGGCTAGATCTGGTTTTTTCAGCCGGTTGGGATAAATTCAGTCGGCTCGGCCATGTTTTTTCCTTTTTTAAAATATTTTTTGCAATAAGAAGACACCCATCAGTGTTATATATTAATATTAAATATATTAACAATTTATATTACTTTATTAATGTTTTTCTCAGTATTTGTCAATTTTCGCTTATTTATGATTTATGGCCATTTATGTATATATTTCGCATCGATTTTTTCCAAACATTATCAAGAGTTCCGGATTTTTGGATTTTTTTGCCCTATCGAATGGATCTAGATTTCCAGGCTTGGTAACTTTGTAAAGAAGATTATAAAGCAAAAGCTGTTTATACACAAGCCGAAGACAATGATCACTAGTGAAGGTGATGGCGAAGATTCTGCTTTTGTTACACATAGTGAAGACTTTCCCCACGAGAATGGCGAGCAGGAATATGTTTACTAAATTGAACAGTAAATGTGGCCTTGTGAGACAAATTCACAAGTGTTTAGTGAGCCTGATTCCCACTGAAGATGAGATCATATTTGTTGTTCAGTAAGGTCTGATTCCCATTCAGTAAACATAGTGAGGTCCAGTCCCATTATTGTGTTTGGCAAGTGGTAGAGTGTATCCCTATATGCATATATTGTTCAGTAAGGCTGATTCCCATTGAGGAAGTATGGTGAGGCCCAGTCCCACTTTTATTTTTGGCGAATAGTTGAGTGTCTTCATATTTGCATACAGTGCTCTGTTATCGATGATTGAGTGTGTACCTATTTACACATAGTGTTCCGTTGTAGGTAGTTGAGTGTACACATTGTTTTGTCATAGACAATTGAGTGTGTCCCTGTTTACACAGGTGTGTATGGACTGTATCGTATGTCTTAGTCTATATGTTTTGATATTTCATGATAAACTGATGAGTATGTTCATCATCCAATAATTGTATGTGTGTTGGACTGCGTGTATGTCCCAGTCCTCATGCAAAGATTATACTTTCTCAGTCTTGGGACTATGATGTAATAAGGGAGGTGGGTGTTAGAAATAGTATACTTGTTGAAGTGAATGAATAGTTTGGGGGATAGGTTTAAAGAAAAGTTTAAAAACCTATTAAGTTGTTGGTTGTTCTACCACCCACATAGAATAGAAGAAGTTAAGGGATAAGTGCAAAATGTTAAGTTTTATTGAGAGAATATTATTATATTCCTAGATTTTGGGATAATTTTAAAAGATGGTTGTACGTTAACAAACTGTGCTATTGTGTAAATATCCCTTCAAGATTGGTGGTATAGATTTAATATTTCTAACAGAAGACGTAGTTGGGTTTGGTATGATTCCTTAAGCCCGATTCTAGGTGAAATGTAAAACAAATTAATTATTGGACTAAACTCAAGGTGTATACGAAATTTGATGGCTAGGTTGTGATACCATATATGGAAAACAGAGCAGAAATGGAGAAAGACAATGGTTGGAGGTAGAATTAGTCTACCCGACCATAGATTTTTTTTCACATGCAAATATGGTATATAATAAATGTATTTATGCTACCACTTTGTCCTATGCATAAATGACATGGATCTTTCGTGCATTTTGTAATATCTCTTTTGGGGATTAAAACTTTATAAATCACAGGGAGCTCAACCATGCAAAGAGATCACATAGAAACCAGCAATATCCTTGAAAACACACCTCCAAGCAAGTTGCGTAGGGCAGAAATCTGTTATAACCAACAATATAAAGATATTGACCAAAGGGTAGTGTGGGGTTTCGTCCACACCACTTCTCCACAATGGTTTTCGTCCTTGGGAGTGCCTCAATCAAGGGTTTTCGTCCTTAAGAGAGAGGAAAAGATGCTTAACAAGCAATCCTTTATCGAAATTGAGAAATCCACATGACATAATGCTCTAATGGCCAAGCAACCTCCCTTTTATAACCATAAGGGGGCTTACAATGTAAATGATGGCCGACCTCTTAATAAAAGTACTTTCCAATTTCTAATTGGTATTTTGGAGCCTACATGCTCACCAATAACTTTTTATTTCTAATTTATTGCTGGGCGCTAGACTCACCAACAATTACAATGCCAATTAAGAAATGAACATAAAATGAAGCACATGATGACATTGCCAACTTCCTCTATCTTTTTTGCTCGGACCCATGAGGAAGGGAAATGGGCCAAGGTCTTCAATTGGAATTAGCTTGAAAAAAGGACATGACACATTTAAAGGTAATGGGTACATACTCCTTAGAAACTAAGCTTTTACACATCATGTCATTAGGACTAAGTACATGCTACATCAAAAGTCTTAACATTATTGATGTTAGGGCTAAGTTCACCAGAGGGGCTATTTCTCACCTTTATGAGATGCTGTGCTAATTTTGTAATGTAACATTTATTTGTAAGGGCCAGCTTCAAAAACTTGCAGGCCCTCTATTTTGATCCAAAATCTGAAAATTGATAATAAATGGAAAATCTACAGCAGAAATTAAGAAGTACGAACCAGAAAGCTTAAATCTTTGTTTTCTTTGTTGAGAACTGAAATATTTAGGAATCCTGCACTATTCCAATCAACATGAAGTATGCAAGAAAACATTGGAACACGGCTATACTTGTATTACATCATTGTGAAACTCACCCCAAAAAACACTTGTTTGGACAGGTATGGGTACCAACTCAGGTTCAATTGAAGAACAGTATGTGTGATATTTTTTTATCCATTCCAAATCACCTTTCACTTAAGGGGTAAAGGCCTTTTCTAGCTCTGTTAGGCTTTAAAGGAATTAGTGTTAAGTGACTTCAAATTCTTTTTACACCTGTACGATGAGTTTATGTAACTGATATATTTTTAGTTATGATGCTCAACTGATAAATAACTGACTGCATTTCTAATAACGGTGTAATCGATGAGTATCTGATGGATTTGTTAAGATGTAACTGATATATTCCTACATAAGCGACATATTGCTGCATAACTGACATATTCCTGCATAACTCTTATATTTCTGCATAGATGACTTACTACTACTCAAATAATAGAAATATGGCTTCTTAACACAAGGGTGCCTCCTTTAGACTTAATAACAGCCCCCATCCTTGAGTTGCTTTGCCCTTAAAGCAATTGCAAAGCTGTATGTTGGGGAATCGCCAAGCCTTCTCAACTTCTTCTCGAGCTTCTCCTTCTCTTAGTGAACATTGTCCACAGAGTCAAAACCAAAGACAATAATGAAGTGGATTTTTTAGAAACGAGTTATGGTACAGGCATATATTTCATAGATCTATGAGAACTGACAATATTTTCTGGCTGTGTCCCTTGGCCACACAGATAAAAAGGGCACTCTCTTGAACTTTCACCTGAAAAAGATTAGGTTGTTGCATTCAAATTCGTGGAGGATAAAATTGGTGAAAATTTTGTTACTAAAAAATAAGTCATAAAATTTGTGATTAAATTCGACTAAAAGAAATTTTAGGCGTGTTTTAGATTAAATATTCAAAATAAAAAGAAAGAATTTCAACAAATTTGAACATTTTTTTAATACATATTAACGAATTTAAGCAAAATAGAATGATTATTTAAAGACATATTTAGTATTCAGCGACTTTCGTTTTTCTTACATAAAATTCGCCGAATGCGGCAACTTAGGAAGAACACTGTGTACCAGATTATTGCCTACTCGAGCAATCGATCCTAATGTTGAATGAATTTTATTTACCCAAATTAGTAAATTATATGCAGAAGTTGGCACAATATAGTTAGAAGGTGAACTCCCAAGCCTGTAACCTATGTCACAAGGTATGCCACACTTTATGGGATAAGTTTGTTATTCGCCGAACTTTATTTTTGATGACTACAAACTTAAATTTTATCCATTATTTTTACATGGGAAGTTTTTGACACGCTTTTGCATTATTTTATAAATGTGTGTATGAGACCGACAAAAACCAGAGGACTGAAAGCTCTATCCACTATGCCCCCCTGACATCTATGCAGTTACTTAATTTTGAAAATTAAAATGAGAACAAAAATTCATTGTTGGAACTTAATGATGTCTTTTTTTCTCGAACTTTATTCATTGGCAAAATTGAATTAATTTTTATCCTTGTTGAACACGAACTTGAACTTGAACCTTGTGACTTAGCATGTAACCAACGACCGTAAGCAATAAGGTGGTTCAACAAGTTTTGATTGGAGAGGGTGATATGAATTTCCACTTGTTTTTTCTTTGGACAACAAGGCAAGTGTTCCAAGTGCCTTTGCTTTAGTCTTACCTTCCAAATTTGTGGTAGAAAGAAATGGAACAGTTACACATTGGTGAATTGTGTCAAACACGTGATGTAATGGACCACGATGTACTAATCTACCTAGTAGAGGCAAAGCGATTTTCCTTTCTATCCTCGTGATACTTCCCTCAACCCAAAGGTCTTGTGCTCTCCTGTTGGTCGAGCCCTCTTCATCCTTCTCTGCCTTCTTCGTCAATGGTGTTTTCATACATTCATCATTGGCCTGCATAATAATCCTCACAGCCACCTGAATTCTTTGTCACTTTTTTGCAACAATCATGGCTACAATCATTCCCTTCCTTGATTTCTGTAGATGCCGTTTCCTCATTTAATTTCTGAACTGTTGTAACATGCCTTTGAAGGGGTATATTTAACTAAGGGTCAATTTCTATACTAGCAGTTCGCTTAATCTCGTTGATCTTGCTTCAAAAAATCGAATGGGTACCATTTAACTCTGAATTACTCACCAAATGATCAACTGAAGTCTAAATAGGGACTAATTCATAGTCAGTTTCCATCAAAATCATTAATGGTAATGTCTTCTACCATTCAATGTCATTATTGTCGAGTCCTATTGACAAAGGCTTCAAGCAAGCCATTCCCCTGAGCATGATCATTTGCATGTTTGCAATCTGTTAATCCCACTCTCAATCCTTTGATTGCAGGGAGAAATGATTAAGGGGCAGTAAATGAGATTAAAGTGATTTGAAAAGGTTTTAAGGCTAAGCCCTCACAACTTGTCTATCACCTTCTCCCATTGCCGCCTCATCTCTGAAATGGCAGGTCTGAGACCGTCACCTACTTCACTGTTCATTGTCATCTGCCAGATGTGTGTAGCATTATTGCACACCACAATTTTAGATCAAATCCTATCCATGGTGGGGGCTGGATGAAGAGCTAAACATGAGTCTCTCAGGTTTTTATCTATCCGAAATGAAGAAACTATTTGGAGGGGCAGGAAAGCATTCTTTAATTTTGTTGACCTTAAGCCTCAATGCGGAGTGTGAGCGTTAAGTAGTTCGTTTTTCCCAGCTAGAGCTAACATCATAAAGAAGGGTAGCTCTCTCTTATAAAATAAACACTTATCCTTTATGAAACATGAATAAACATAATACTCAACACATCAATGGTTCCAACCACACATATCACACACACACATATATTGATCTCAATTACATAAAATTTATAAAAATATGTTTAAATCAAATATATTCATATCCGTCACTTTTTACATTGATTCCCCTCTTTTATATTCATGATTATATTAATTCTTCTCACTCATTTTTGTGATATGCTCTTTCCCCCCTCATTTTACATCATTATATAACCTTTAAAAGGCAAAGGTTATGTCTTTTCACTCATAATGACTTGTGGTAACCATTGGTTAACACTTATTTACATTCTTAACTAGTAATTAATGGATATTTACATATATATCATGGTGTTTATACATTTTCCTAAAGTAAAGTATTCTATATTCTTCATTATTATCATTTTAATATGTTTCTAGATTTCATGGTATATTATAATGCCAATTTAAATCTTGCAAAAATTATAAAACAACTTCATAATACGAAGAAACCTATCAACATCATCCCTGGACTTTAAACATTGTCTCGTCCTCAAGACAACCAAGTGATGAAGAACCGTGTTACCATACACAAGTTTTGATGAATAAATCTCCTAGTTTTCAAAGTGTAAATGGCGTGCGCCTTAACTTCTCTCTTGAATATAAATTCAACAAGATCTACATCTGATTCATCTTCAAAATCTTCATCCTGCAGAGTCTTCATAAGGTGTTGTTCCTTTCTAGTTCTTCCATTCCCTAAGACTTATTTCTTGGTCCCTCTATTCTAGTATACTTGTGCTTCCTTAAAAAAAATGAATGAATCATCTTCTCCGTTATCATCTCGTGGTACCCTTCTCAAGTATCCTGTTTATTTGGTTTATAAACATCACAATCCTCATCCTTTCTCCGTCCATCTTGTTTATTTTGTATTGTACCATTTTTTGACCTAACTATACTTTTCTTCTTCTCATTTATTACCTTTTCTTTTCTTTCTATTTCCTTGTGGTTTTGCTTATTTTTACTTTGTTTTTCTTTCTCTACCTTTTCCCTTATTTTTACTTTCTTCTTCTTTCTCTACCTTTTCCCTCCTTTGTTCTGCAACATCCTCACACAATGCAACAATTTCATTTTCTCCTTTAAAATTTGACTTCTCTTCTTTTTCCATTTTTTGGTTTTCTAGTTTATCTTCCATATGATTCTTCTTTGCTTGCCATGATTTTTCATATTGTTGTCCAACCAATTCTATGGATGTAGGTTTTCAAAAGTTTATATTATTTTGGTCTCTTTTTTTGTCTGTGTCGCTTCCTCTTTGTAAAATCTCTATTCAATATGAATCTTCTTCTCACAATTCCATGGTATATGTCTGTTTTTTCCACACCAAATGACATGTTATCGACCTTCTCCATCGACCATTTTCTCTGTATTTTTGATATTTTCCATACCATCCTTTATTGTAGTTATTATCTTCATAATAATGATGACAGTTTCCTCTATTATATTTATTTCCTCCATACCTCCCACGGTATCCTCTGTAGTATTCCCTTTCATTATCTATATGACATCCCTTATGATATCCATTATCTCTCTGATATCCCCAGTTGTATCCTCAATTATCTCCTTGATATCTCTCACGATATCCCTTATCTCTTTGATATCTCCAAAGTTATCCTCTTTCATTACTTTGATGAAGTATTTGTTTCAATTTCATTATTTTGTTCTGCGTCTTCTCTAATTTTAATGCCATTTCACACTCTCTCCTCCATGGTTTGGCTTCCAGTTTCGATGCCATTTCTAATGCTTCCATGAATGTTATGAACTCTTTTCCATTAATTAATACTCTTATATAAGGTAACAATCCTGAAATAAACAACTCAAATTTTTTTTTTCTCATTTGTTGGTTCATCTATTTTCTTCACTATTTTCATGAATCTTTGATCTATCATTCAAAACTAAGTCTCTCATTTTTCTAACACCTTCCAATGGCGTGGGGGATGAACTTTTGTCCAAAGGGTTCATTCCCTTCATAATATCTTATGGTTGGCGGAGAATAACCACTTCCTGATTCACGACTATTCCCGCAACTAAGCAATAACTAACTTCCTTTTCCTTTTCTTATCCAATCTCTAATTTTCCATCTTTTCTTCCTTGTATCTCTTCTCCTAATCTATATTTTCTTTTATTTTATTTTATTTCCCTATTTACTCCCCCCAACCACTACACCCTATTTATTTTTTAGAGCTTTTGTTCCTTTGGATACCCCTTTTTTTTCGCCCACAATCCCCTAGACACCAAATCCCTCTAAAAGAGGGCAAGACAAATCTTCATGTTAATCTTTTTCCCACAAAACATATGCATGTTTTTTTTCCTTTTTCCTCATTTTAAAATTATCTTCTTTCCCACTACCCTCCTGTAGATATTAGTTAGCTGGACCTGGGCTTAGACACCAAAATGTTGACTTTAAGCCTCAATGCGGAGTGTGAGGGTTAAGTAGTTCGTTTTTCTCAGCTAACATCACAAAGAAGGGTAGCTAAATCTTATAAAATAAGTATTTATCCTTTACGAAACATGAATAAACATAATACTCAACACATCAATGGTTCAAACCACGCATATCACATATATATTGATCTCAATTACATAAAATTCATAAATATATGTTTAAATTGATTATATTCATATCTGTCACTTTTTACATTGATTCCACTCTTTTGTATTCATGATTATATTAACTCATCTCTCTCATTTTCGTGATATTCTCTTTCCCCCCTCATTTTACATCATTATATAGCCTTTAAAAGGCAAAGGTTATGTCTTTTCACTCAAAATGACTTGTGGTAACCATTGGTTAACACTTATTTACATTCTTAACTAGTAATTAGTGGATATTTACATATATATCATGGTGTTTATGCATTTTCCTTATGTAAAATATTCTATATTCTTCATTATTATCATTTTAATATGTTTCTGGATTTCATGGTATATTATAATGCCAATATAAATCTCGCAAAAACTATAAAATAATTTCATAATACAAAGAAACCTATCAGCAAATTTCTTCTTTGTCCTATTCATGGGATGGGGCAATGAAGACACCTATCTTTGATTAAGAGGAAGTACATTCAAGGTTAGAGAGGAGCAGAGAAAAGGGATACATGCGAGGAGCCATTTATTCCTCCATTCACTAGTATAACGAGTTTTACCATGGCTTGTCTTTTTTGGTGTGGCCACCCTTCCTCCTACTAGATTGGTTGTGCATTACTGAAAGATTGCAAGGAATCGCTTCCTAATTTCTTGCAATGATATTTATCTCTTAATTCTATTGCAGATATATTACATTACAAAATGAAAATAAACTGCTACCATACAGACAGAGGCAATATTGCTTTCTTGTTGCACGTTAAGCTTGTGTTTACCTAAGGAGATTTATCTCTTATATATTTATACCGTAGTAAAAAATATATATCTCCTATATTGTATAAGGAGATATATTGGTAATCATAATACACTATTTTCTGTTATGTTAAAGAAATTATGACAAGAAGATGGGTATTGCAGAATAAACTGCTACCATATAGACAGAGGCAATATTGCTTTCTTCTTGCACGTAATGCTTGTGTTTACCTAAGGATATCTATCTCCTATATGTTTAGACCGTGATAAAAAAATATTTATCTCGTATATTATATAAGGAGATACATTGGTAATCATAATACAATATTTTCTGCTATGTTAAATTTTTTTTGACAAGAAGATAGGCATTCCAGAATAACCGCTGTTATGTGGGGATGCATCCCCTAGAACTTAGTGATGTCCAGGGTGTTTTCGGAACTTGGGGACTTGAAGGGTACGTCCCTAAATTTTCTAAATTTTAAAACATAAAACAAAATACCCGATGCTTTTACTTCAAAAATTATGTTACTTATATAAAAAACATTGAGCCCTAATCTTGAAATTACCCCTAAAAAACATTAAATAAAGTTTTAACCCCTAAATTTCATTGAATAAAGTTAAAATATTTAAATACTAATTTTTATATATTATTTTAATAGCTGTCCCTTTGCAATCCCCTTGCTGTGCCCAAAATTGGGGATTTTAATTTGTGTACTAGAAACTTGGCTCCCCCATCTCCATATCTCCCCATCCCCTAGACTTAGGTAACTTTGAGAATAACTTGAAGTATGAGCAGTCGCATTGATTAAGAGTATTAGCTTAGTTTGTCTTATGGGTATTACTTGAAGTACGAGCAGTCATCGGCATTGATGGAGAGTGTGAGCTTACTTTGTTTTTAGGGAGTACGTAATAACATGCCTTACAAGTCGCTTGAGATTAAGCACAGGTGTTAGCAAATGTTAAATGAAATAAAATTGCCTAGGATTGTAATGTCCCCTTTTCTAAATTAAAAATAATTAATAATATTTTAAGTTGGGCCCGATCAATTCTTCATTTTTGGACAACTTAATAATATTATTATTAAAATAAAAGGTATTTTTAAATACTAAAGTAGAAAAAAGACCCTTAGCCTATTTTCATTATTTTCAGTCAGCTAAAAGGGAGAGGTCGCCCCTCTTTAAGAGGAAAAAAAAATGTTAAAAAAGAGAAATAAAGAGGCCTACATGGAGCGCTCCACAAAGAAAGAAAAGAAAAGGCTATAAAAGCAAATGTTGGGGCTCATTGTAATCATCATATTGTGAATTATATACTTCTCTTTTGGAAATTGGAGCATTGAGCTCTTATTTTCACCCTTTGAGGACGAAAACCCTCATTGGATACTATTGGGGACGAAAACCCTCAATAGTCACAACACTTGGGGACGAAAACCCTTATTTGTTGCATTGGTGACTTCATCTGGGAGTCACATTTGAGCTTCAAAATTCAGAGTTTCAAAATGACATGGGTTTCTATCAGTGCTAGGGCATGCTTTTTTGGGGTTGCCACATTCATTTCCAGCTTGATCTACCCATTTGGAGATTTTGGGATCGCTTTTCAGTGGGTTTTCGCAGTTGGAAAAATTTGATTCTAATTTTATTTGATAGCTGATATTTTTTTGGTCAATTTGAGCTATTATTTGCATTTTATCTCCAAGAATTTATGAAGATATGAAATTTTGAAGTTTCAGCTATTTTAAAGCAGTAATTAATTACAGCAGTCTGTAATTTATTGCTGAAACGTTTATTTTGCATGAATTCATCAAGTGTTTCATGTTGTTGATGTATTTTTAAAAATTTATTTGTGGGAAAGGCTAAAATATGAATTGTATCTAGGTCGCTTAGGGTTTTGTGGACATAAAATAGGTCGCTGCCCCAGTTTTTGCATAAAATTCAGTTTATTATCGATTGTGGTTTGTGCTATTTCCTTGTTTTCCAGTTTCAGCCTGAAAGGGGCATTACAAGGATGTTTGAATACCATAGTGAGCTCCACCCTTCATTTCAAATTGTGAATGTGCGCTTTTAATTTTTGATATGAGCTTCATAATTTGTTAAGACAATTTTGTCATTCCATTGATATTTTTTCATTGAACTTATTTTCCAAGACTCAATATGCTTTGCTATTTGATTGACTGTTTATTTCTTGAGTTGCTGATTGTTGTTGTTCAATGTACTTTGTAGAAATATGGTCATATAGACATTCTGGTTTCAAACGCAGCTGTTAATCCAACTTTGGACTCCATTCTAGAGATACCAGAGCCTGTGCTTGATAAAATTTGGGAGATTAATGTTAAAGCAACTGTTCTTCTTGTTCAGGTGCCTTGAAATTCTAACTTTCTTTAATTTCAACCATTTTTTGCCTGATAATTGTCAGATAATCATATTCTTTTGTGTAGGATGCTGCTCCTCACATGTCACGAGGGTCTTCAATTATAATAATTTCATCCATTGCTGCTTACCAACCGCAAGCAACCATGAGCATGTACGGGGTTACGAAAACGGCTCTTCTAGGACTTACAAAGGTATTTCTCTGATTATCGTCAAAGAAAATAATGAAATGCCTTTTGATTCTATGTATATGTGCTTAATTAAATATTAATCAATATTTTCAGATTATGTAGGCAATTGGAACCGTATGGATTTTTAACTTTGCAAATATAATAGGTAAATTTCTAGGTCACTTTACAGGGATAGAGCTCAATTTATATAATAATGTGCATCACAAAATTCTTTTAGTACCATATCAAGTCTTATGCAGATTCACTTGCTCTTGTTTAAGGTTTGCCGATATTAACAGTTTTAGCATTGACATATCCAACCCAACATCTGCTCATATTTTTTCACATAGTACTCCTCCACAAATACCTTGCTTGTGGTTTTGTTTGCATAACAATAACCTCTTAGTTACCAGATCTCTGGTGTAGAGATTCATTTCTTGCAGTTCTTGTCCTCTATCTAGTGTTTTTGCCCCTTCTAAGAGTACTTTTTGATTGAAATAGTAGCTGCAGATTTTCTTTAGCATTTTTTGGCTCGATGCTTGCAGCTGATCCAAAATTTCTGCTGTTGTACTTGCAGGCTTTCTTCCATAGTTGGCTGTATGTTGAGGGTCATCCCTCCTTATCCACTCAGCAGATCTGATTCCACCCTTTTACCCGATAGTGAGGGCTTCTCTAATCACTAATAATGCTAGTTGCAGCTAGCTGTCTTCATATCTAATTGAGGTTCCTTCCTTGATTGTGGATCCTTGACCCAGGGTCCTCACTTCCGGTCCCTATAATCATTTACTACAATATCTTGTGCCCCAATTGCACAGCTGAGGTTAGGAATTTAATCCTCAGTGACAATAGGATTTTCTATCCTCTGGCTTAGTAGCAGTACGTTCCTTATGCAAAACTCATATAAAGTTTGCAAGACATAAATGTGAAAAACAAATGAAATTGAAATTTGAATGCGTGGAAATACAATCCTAAATCTAAAGATTGTGTTTGTTATACAAAAATGATAGAAGTTGATTTTTCCGCAAAACGAAATAATTCTAAAGAAATTTACAACAAATCAATTCTAGAAAATGAATGGACTTGAATGCAGCAATTTAATTTGAGTGAAAGCGAGCTTCACAATCATACCCATAACATAGAAGATGTGTATAAATTGGAAGCAAGCAAATCTTCACTCAAGGATTAGCGAAATTATAGAACATACATCACCCATCAATGCACTTCAAACATTACAAAACCACTCGAGAGCATAGGATAAGGATAGAGGATAAATATATTAATGTCCAACAAATGACCACAAAAGTAGGTCAAAGGGATTGTAGAAAACAACGAGCACTGATACAAGGCGGGAAAACAAAGATTTCTCGAGAAAGACAAAAAACAAAGGCTAGAAGAGGTGGCCAACAGAAAGAAGAAACCACACCACCCAAAATGGGGGTGGAAAAACAAGAGAGGAAGAAAGGAGGGAAAGACGACTATGGAGAAGAAAAGAGGAAAGCCCATCAGGGGATGGAAGATCCAACTCTCCTAACATCCAAGGTCGACTGGAAGAAGTTGAGAATAAAGTGTTGACCAGCCGAAGGATTCTCCCTGATATGACATTGTATGGATACAATATTATCCCTCTGATGCCTAGTGTATCTCATCTGTCTCTTGAGGTTAGGCCTAGTACGGGCATGCCTGTGGTGACTCGGTGATCCAGAGATCAAAACAGCGGACATAGTTTCCCTAAATCTCCCAAAACCATGACAGTACGGTAGAGCATTCCGAGAGCTTTTTAATGCCTAATGGAACGTGCAAAACGGATATCGTATGCTCAAGTTACCGCTTGTCAAAGTTTGGTCAAAGTGAGGATGAAAAAGGGTCAACTGGCAATCAGGCCGTAACACGTGGCAAAAATGAAATTGGGCAAAAGTGTTAAAATTGGATTTTGTGACTCCAGTCTTTGACGCTCGTTTTCGGACGGGTGGGCCCTGCTATTTGCTGGTTGGGGGCTCTCAGCCAGGTTCTACACACTCTTTTTGAGGAGGGGTGCCTTTGTCGCCTTTTCTTCATATTTACATTATCACAATTTTGAATATATATGCCTAACAGTACATTTGCAGGATGAATGTGGGACATTTCATATTGCATTGTATTAAGCTATGCAGGGTGTTGCATTGGACCGAGCTCAAGGTGAGCTCCTCTTGGCCAACTCAACAAGCTGCCCCATCACCTCACTGCCCGCACTGTTCAGGCCCATCTCTCAACGACCAAGCTAATTTCTTCACCGTTTGGCTTCAACAACTCGTTGGCATATCCACAGCCAACTCGCATATCTCTGAGCAACTTGGCGGCCAACACTATGTGGAAAATACAACTGCGGGCCACTACATGGCATATCAACGTAGCAAAACAAACCCATGCGTGGCCCAAGCCCAGACCAAACAGGGCAGGCCGAACATATTTAAACCACCGCCAATGTAAATCCCCGAGCAATGTGGGATTAATTCCCAACATAGGGGTAAGGAAAATCGGTGGGTGGTTGGGGAGTATCAAACCCCCAACCACCCGGGTACCAAAAATAACACCCACCGCTACGTCATTTAGGCTTGCTAGGCCTATATAAAGGTTCGATTGTATTTGTATAAGCACAAGTCAGGAGACTGTACTAGAGCCATAACAAGGCAATTTTGTAAAAGCAAAATTTAGAGGCATTTAGGAGCAAATTGGGTCTTCGGAGTAAACTGGAAAGTTGTCCAGAATTCCGAGATGCTCCTTGTGGATGTATTATTTTCTTGTTTTGGAGTTTTCGTGACGTTGTTTTGTGCAACAGAAATCACTGGAAGGCTAGGAACAACAGGGATAAGCTTCTACAAGTACTTCGGGAAGGTGAACGATGAACACGGAGCTCCGCCAGGGTCTTTCGAAGGCCTGAAGACACAACTTTGCAGGTTATTGGTGTATTTTTGTGCATTGTGAGTGATTTTGGAAAAATTTAATAGATCGGTTCATATGCACCTGTAGACGTAGGCAATTTCCGAACTCTGTAAACAATTCTGGTGTTGTCTTTTTAATCTGGTATATCTGCATTTGAATTCTGATTTATTTCTGTATTTAATCGGTTAAATTAAAATTCAAGCAAGATTATATATCAGTTTTACGACATCTGAGAGTAAATCGGTTAAGAAGTAAAATTTGAATGGTTTGATCGAATGGTTGATTTTTGTGAATCTTGGAATCAATTCTAGATCAATTATACTTCAGATTTATATCAAATTCTAATCAATTTTGGATTAATTAAAGTCCTGAAAGTTGATGAATTTTTAAGATCCTGGTAAATAGTTGAAAAAGTAGAGCATTTACTTGTGTTTATGGATCACTCGGAGAACCATGGATGGTTTCCCTGGGCCAAACCAATCTAGAGGAGGAAACGGGGATTGTCACTAGGGCGCTTAATGCCTCTCTCCGTTGGTAACACTGTGAAGAAGCAAGTGATCTGCTGGGTAGAGTCTGGTTTAGGATGCGGTTGAAGAGTGTGCTCACAAAGCTTCAAAGCCTCCTGTAAATATAAATCCAGACACCTCTGATCCTCGAACCTGAAGAAGTCAGAAAGATCCTGTGTCCTCCTAAATAAACAGTGAAACCTCCCTTTGATCTCGTAGTAGATGGGGCACCAAAAGATAAAATGCGTTTCCATCTCGATCTCCTGGAGGTTACACAACTGACAAATCCTGTCTAAACGATCAAGGTGGTGATTGTTCTCACAACGAATTCTATGAGAACCAACTCTGAACTGACCAAGGGGGATGTAGAGGGCATGCATCCAGTGCCGAAGGGTGTACTGAGGGCGAGTAATGAGACCATCCCTCAGCTCTAAAAAATGCTCACCGCAAAAGGCCATCTTGGGACGTAAACCCCTCTGAGGGTTTACCCAAGTGGTATGGTTGTACGGATTGTAAATATCCTATCTGATGATCCTGTTCATCTCCTGCTTCGTAGGTAGGGGACTTGGTGTGTCCAAGGATTACCGAAAGGGTTGAAGATGGTCCATCTGAATACCAATCGCCCTTAAGAGTTCAGAGACCTCAGCATACCAACCCAACCGTGACATCGACGAGGAGAGTTTGAAAGATCAATAGCCTCAGAGGAACAATATGCCAAGAACAGGTACCTGTCTCGCCCCTTGGCAGTGTCCGCGAAGCCCCTAACGCGGTGCAAGAAAGAAACCAAGTCAAATATGGTTTCTAGTATGAAAGGATGGGCTCTAAACTCTGCCAAAATAATGTGTTGGGGTACAGAGTGCTTACACCTGATGAAGCGGCGAAAGAGAAGAGTTTGGACCCTCTCGATGGAAGTTTAGTTAGTACCCAACAAAGAGGGTCCCCAAGCAATAAAACCGTAGAGAACCGTGGGTCTAATGAGGGAGTCCATGAGGGTCATTTTGGAGGAGATGTCTTGAAAGTGATGGCAGAAACACTGTCTCTCAAGAAGAACTACGGACCCATAACACTCGTTGACTTGAGGCTTGAGAGCCTGTCTCAAGCTGAAACAAGGGCCAAAGAACAAAATCCCCAAATAGGTATAAGAGCCGGTGATCTCAATCTCCTCACCTTTGAAGAAGAAGTGGAGATGCGAAGTCTTCAAACCATTGAAGACCATAACCTTGGTTTTACCTAGGTTAACCGTTAACTGCCGAAGATCACAAAACAAGGCTAAGGCATTGAATTGTCTCTGTAAGCCCTCCAGAGAAGAAGTTAGGAGAACTAACAACATCTGCAAAGAGAAGAATGGATATCAGAACTTGGTGCAGGAGGCACCCATCACTTTCCTAAATATGCTCATGGAGAAAAGACTCAAGCTCGTCAATGTAGATCCCAAACAGAGTTGGGGATAGGGGGCACCCTTCCTTTACCCCAATGGTGCTCCTGATGAACTCTGACTGTCCTTGGGAGGTGCGGAGGCGGCCCAAAATAGTATCGTATAGACTCATGATGGCTGTGAGGAGGGTCTCAGAGATGCCAATGTCACAAAGTCGCTGAAAAAGTGCCTCACGTGGCATTGAGTCAAAGGATTTCCAAAAATCCACAAAGCAACAATAGACCTTCAACGAACAATGACATGCCTCCTCAATGATGGTCCGGAGAGTGAAGATATGGTCGGTAGTTTGGTGAGTAGGTTGAGAGCCAGCTTGTCCCCTGGCTCTAATGTTTCTCCTCTCAAGCTCCTTGGATAACTGCATATGTAACACTGTAGCATAAAGTTGGAAAATATATGACCCACCACAATGGTTATGTAGTTATTGGGGTCAGAGTTGGATATGGCGTACCTAAGATGGCGGAAAACCCAAGCAAAACCACATGATTTAAGAGGTCAGTCAAATACTTACAAAGAATCCCTTGACCAAGTTTGAAAAACTCTGCATGGAACCCCTCCTCATCCGTTGCCCTGCTACAGTTCATCATTCGGATTGCCTCTCTGATTTTAGTGTAGGTGAAAAGGTGGCACAAGGAAGGTGGGTTGTCAACATGGATAAGAGGCTGAGTGGGAATATCATAAAGCCTAGAGGTGTGAGAGAACATGGAATTGGGGTTAAGCTCGAAGGGAAGAGATGAGTGGTGGGGAAAATCGGTGTGTAAAAAATGTTTAGGAGAGTGCCGAACAGACTCATACAAAGTGCGTCTACGCTAGTAAATGAAGAGGTCTTTTTTACAACAGAGGAGACAACGGTAGGAGGCTTTCAAGGTATGATAGGAGGGAAGGGCTTGGTTAAAAGCATGCCGTAACTGTTTGTGGAAGATTTTGCACTCGTCATCATACCATTTGTTCATGGGGCAAGTATTCCGTTGATGGGAGGCAAATTAAAGATTGGAGGAAAAGGAATTAGGGTCCCCTTCAATGAAATAGAAAGTGCTACGGGGGGGCCCATGAAGGGGGGAGCAATGGCGAGAGGGGAAGAATGTTGACACAGAGGGACACAGAGAGAAGGGCATGATCGACAAGGGGAATGGAAGAAATGGAGAAGTGGTTGATCAGTGACAAAGAGCTTGGGTTGGAGAGGACATAATCCACTACACTCGCACCACCACCATGCGGTCGACATGTGAAGAGATGCGAATCAGGAAAGCAGGTAACCCATTGAGGACAATTAGCTCATGTGATATTCCAAGCTGTAGGAGGTGTCGGCCATAAGCAGTGAGAAGCCTTGAATCATCCTCTGAAGTCCTGTACAAGCCCACTTTTTGAATGCAGAACATATCGTCCGCTCAGTCATGAATAGGAACCTGGAGTGCTCTAGTGCGGGCATTGAAATCACCCAGAAGGATGATTTCTCTGACCACCGAATATTGGGCAATATTGTCATACAAGTCGGTAAAGGGATCACCATCTAGACCATTATGAATGATATAAGGGGAGGATGCCGGAGGGAAGTAACACATTGCAATGTAGATAGCCCTATAGAGGGGACCCACACACTGAATCTGAACTCATAGGAACCTGGCAAGCTCGTCTCTGGCAACCAAAGAGATCCTGTGTTGGACCAAATCCCTATACAAACAGGCCACCCCTCCAGAACTTCTGACGCCTCCCAAGTTCCTAGTTTCCTGCCTGTGCGGAGAGTACCAATGATAGCTCGTGGTATCAGGAAGAGGCCTCACCAGACTCTCGCGAGTCTCAGTGATAAAGAGGATGTCTGCAAAACTAAGAGCATCAAGAATAAGACCAGGTGAGGACCAAAAGGAGCCATCACCGTTCCAACATCTAATAGTCATGCTCTTGCTCCGCTGCACCCTCTTCGTGGCTTGTCATTTGGAAGTCCTAGGACGAGACTCCCATTTAGGAGCGAAAGTGTCTCTGATTACTGCTCGGAGATTTTTGATAACTACCCACTTCCCTACTTTCTGAGCTGCCAAATCCCTGGAGTGTTTGAGTTTGACAACCTATGACCTGGTAAGATCCTCATCAAGGAAGATCTTATTAGGGAGGGAAAATAACCTCATCTTGGCCCTTAGAACCTTGAGCCTATCAGCGATTGACCTGAACCGAAGGAAAAGAAAATTACTCATTAGCTGCTGACCTGAGCCTATTAAACAAATAAATTGCATTGATTGAATGTTATTTGATAGGGAAAACTAGGGGAGCTAGGGAAAACATAACATGGCAAAATGCCAGATCCATTCACAAGACGGATCGAACCCCAAGTACAAGGTGTGATGCAAGAAGCAGGGGTGAGCTTGGAATCAACATACTCAAAGAAAGAGGAGATGGGATTCGGGCTCACACTATGGCATATTGAATGGAATAACACAGAGCCCTACAACCTATTCGATGAGGTTGAGAGACAATGGTTCTTTGTGCCAGTCCTGTGATTAGCTCTGGGACAAGCCACAATGTAATGTCCCTTTTGGGCTCAAATTTGAGGACTTGGGATTTTTCTCAAAATCCTAATGGAACAGTGCTGGAATTTATGACAACAACATGCAAAAACCTGAATTTAATGAAAGCCACATAGAAATTAGAGCCAATGAGGGTTAGCGACCTGCTTTTGCCCTAAAACCCCAAGAGACCTAGGTGAAAGTTAGATTTTGAAATTTCTCAAACACAAATCGTCAGAAAAATATATCAAAAAATTGAAACCCTTGATGAAATAATGCATAATTTCTAGAAATATGTGCTTCAACATCAAAGTACAAAATATTGGAGTTAATTATTGGCCATAAATAGCTGAAACTTTAAAAATTCATATCTTCTGAAATACTTGGAGTTACAATGCAAACGATAGCTCAAAATGAGCACAAAATTGGCAGCTATCAAACAAAATTGAATTCAGATTTTTTCAAGCACAGAAAATCGTTGAAATGTTTTCCCGAAATCCCCAAAGGGGTCGCCGAAGCTGGAAATGGGTATGACAGCCCCAAAAAGTGTGCCCTAGCTAGAAATTGTGCCCTAACACGGATGGAAACACTTGTTGCTCAAAAATTCTGAATATGAAGCTCACTTGTGACTCCCGAATAAAACCATTGAAGCAACAAATGAGGGTTTTCGTTCCTGAATGTTGTGACTATTGAGGGGTTTTGTCCTCAATAGAATCCAATGAAGGATTTCGTCCTCAAAGGCTGAAAATGTGAGCTCAATGCTCCAATTTTCAAAAGAGAAATATCAAGATTCATCCAAAGACCCCCACAACGAGCCTCCACATTTACCTTTATAGCCTTTTGTCTTTCTTTCCCTTGTGGAGCGCTCCATGTGGGATAATAAAAATACTTCAATTCTATTTTTACATTCACTTTTCCCACTTAAGGTGGGACGAACACCCTTTATTACATTCTTTTTTCTATTTTGAAGTTGGCACTTTGCACTTTAGCCACCAACCTACTATTTCTAGTGCTATAATTGGCAATTTGCCTTTTTACAAAAATATTACAAAGCTGAAAATAACAAATTACAATTATAACATGAATGTACTTCCCTTATTTTCTCCCTTAAAGCCCACAAGAAGTAGAAATGGGCCCATGTTCTTTGAATTGAACTAGCTTGGAAAATGGGACATTATAGTCCTCCCTTCCCAAAATTGCTTGCCCACAAGCAATTGCAAACTTGGATGCTCCAAAATCGCTGCACCTTCCCATGTGGCATCCTCAAGTGGCAAGTCCTTCCAATGAACCAAATATTCCCTAATGCTCTGGTTCTTTAGCTTCCTTTCATGAACATCTACTGTAGTTTCGAAACTAGAATCAACTTACCCTCCTCATCCTAAGGTTGTAGCTCAAGAAAATGAATAATGTGTTGTCTTAGTGCCTTTTTGAGGCACTATCCGGCTGTGCTGGTAGCTCAAGCTCATATGAAACTTCTCCAACTCTCACTTCACTTTGTAGGGCCCATAGAAACGCGGTTTTAGCTTTTCAACACCACTTTGTTTGAGGGAAGATTGCCTATAGGGCTGCAGCCTCAAAAACACCATGTCTCCCACCTCAAATGTCCTTTCCATCCTGTGCTGGTCCACATACAATTTTTGCTGATTTTGGGCATGTTGAAGGTTCTCCTTGAGTACCCTCATGATATCTTGGCTTTGCTGCACCAAATCTTTAGCTCCCAGTACTCTACTATCCGTCAAAACCAAATCAACAAAAGAAAGTGCATCATAACCATACAACGCTCTAAAAGGAGACATACCAATGGACATATGGAAGGAGGTATTGTAGCAATGTTTAGCCATATGTAACCATTTCACCCAAGATGATTGCTGCCCCGCCACATAATTCCTTAGGTAGCCTTCTACCCACTTATTCACAATTTCCGTTTGCCCATCGGTTTGTGGGTGATAGCTAGTGCTAGGAGTGAGCTCCGTACCTGTCAAATGGAAGAGTTCTTGCCAAAACAAACTCATGAACCTGCTGTCCCTATCACTTACAATGTTTTTAGGCAGCCCATGAAGTTTGAATACTTCCTTGAAAAAGAGATCAGCCACTATAGGAGCATTATACTTGGTTGGAAGTGGATAATAATGAGCATATTTAGTGAGTATATCTACTACAACATACAAACAATTCTTACCTTGAACCATGGGAAGCCCCGTGATGAAGTCCATAGAGATACTCTCCCATTTTTGAGTGGGAATGGGAAGGGGCTGCAAGAGACCAACCGGAAATTCATGCTCAACTTTGTTTTGTTGGCATACCAAACACTCTCGTATGTAGTGAAACACCTCACTCTTGAGTCCTTTCCAAAAGAACCTTTCCCTAACTTGTTTGTATGTCTTGAAGTATCTGGATGACCAGCCAATGGAGTGTCATGAACAACCCTTGATATCTTTTGTTTTATCTTAAATTTCGGCACCAAATAGACCCTATCCTTGTATAGAATGAGCCCATCCACAACCTTGTACCTTTCATCAACAATTTCACCTTCAAAAACAACATTAGCAAACTTATTCTTTGCATACTCAGCTGTAATTAAGGCCTTCCAATCTGCTGTTATTTTAGACATGGAGTATAATTGTGTCTTATTTGGCAAGGTATCTTCTATCAAAGAGTTTATTTGAGGAGCTCCATTGATCATACCTTGTAGAACAACCTCCTTTTTATTATTTTTGAACTTTAACTCCATGCTTTGGTAGTTGAGGGTGAATTCCCCCAAAGAGTGCAACCATTGGACCCCAAGAACAAGATCTGTATCACCTATACCAATCATATAGAAATCATCACATACCTCATGCCTTCCAAGGGTGATATTGAGCTTTGGAATCCTCTTGGTGCATGGAATAGAAAACCCATCAGCCATGGTCACTTTGAAACCCTTAGTCTTCCGCTTCAAGCCCCATCCTAGCAACCAAACCCTCATCAATGAAATTATGTGTAGCTCCACTATCAATCAAAATTGTTACCTTTTGACTTCAACACACCTTTCACATGAAAAAGGTGATATCTAGGGGCACCGGATAAAGTGGCAAGAGTGCTGTCCAAAGAGTCAATGTCTTCATCCGGTTCATGCTTTGGCATCACCTCTTCAATTTCAGCTCCTTCTTCCTCTTCACAATCTTAAAATACTTCAATATAATGCACATGCCCCTTACCTAAGCAACGGTGATCCGGTGACCAAGGATCCTTGCAATTGAAGCACAACCCTTTTCTCCTCAAATCATTCCTTGTGTCCCATGCATTGCTTGTTTTACGCAACTCCTTTTGCATGCTTGGTACTTGCTATAATGGCTTTTTTGGCTTCCCCAAAGGTGTTGTTTTGGACTGCCCAAAAGGTCCCATTTGCGCTGTTGTCCTTGGCTGTCCAACCCCCAATGTTGTCCTTGGCTGCCCACTAACCAAAGCAGTCTTAGGCTGCCCACTAATCATGGCTGTCCTTGGAGCTGAATTTTTTAAATCAAGGGATTTTTCGATTGCTTCTTGGAGTGAAAGAGGATTGAAAGCCCTTACCAACCCCTTGAGGGGGTTTACTAAACCCTCAACAAACAAAACCACAAGCCTCTTTTTGGATACATCCGGCACCATCATGGAAAGTCTTTGAAATTCAGCCACATAGTCATCCACAGAGCTGCATTGTTTCAATTGTGCCAACTCCCTAAAGTGCACTTCTAGATCAACCCTATCAAATCTTTCCACGAGCTTTTGACTAAACTCCTCCAAGGTAGTGATCGATCCATGCCCTTGTGTGATCATGCCATGGTACCACCACTCATGTGCAACTCCTTCCAAGTGGAGGGTGACAAATTTGAATGCCTCCTCTTCATACATTGGATTCCAGGACAAATAAGTTGCATCCAAACTTTTGGAGCCATGCCCTAACGGAATAATTTTCTTATTTTCTTTGCTGATCATGAGTCATATTTAAATCTCAAATGTAGGTAGGGTTATTTTCCGTCCTGGAAACCCCGTCCCCCCGTCTCAGGTAACTTTATTGAATATCTTTCATGCCCTAGCGGAACAATTTGTTGATCATTATGAAGTCTTCTTCCACCCTTATGACCATTCCTTGACTTCAAGGTACAAAAATCAAGGAAAGAAAGCTCTTGGCAGATGGCTGGTCTCAAAGCTTGGTATTCCACATGGAACCGATCCATCTCATCATCCCCAATTTGCTGCCCTACTTCCACTTGTTCCTCTTCTTCCCTTTGCAGAAATTTAGCACGGAAGGTTCTTGTGGGAGGATTAATGGAAGTTCTTTCATTGCCGGAAGAGCTGCCATCACCTAGATATTTCTTCAATTCCGGAGCACTTTGGATGGCTTGGATCAATTCAATCATTGAAGCCCTCATTGTCCTTTGAAAGCTTTGCTCCATGTCTCTTTGATTCCTCAACATCAACTCTTGTAAGTAACTCATCTCATTAGAAGGTGGAGGCCTTTGTTTCTTATCCCCCATGTTCTTTGCTGGAGTTCTTTGACACATTTTGAACCCTTCCTCACCAATAGGCATGCAAATGTGAAAATATGAATTTACCCTCACACAGGGTGGCATGAACGATGCTCTGATACCATTATAATGTCCCTTTCGGGCTCAAATTTGAGGAATTTGGATTTTCCCCAAAACCCTAATGGAACATTGCTGGAATTTATGACAACATGCAGAAACTTGAATTTAATGACAGCCACATAGAAATTAGAGTCAAAGAGGGATAGTGACTTGCTTTTGGTCCATAAAACCCTAGGTCACCTAGGTGAAATTCAGATTTTTGTGTTTCTTAAACACAAACCTTCATAAATATATCAACAAATTGAAACCCTTGATGAAATAATGCAAAATTTCTGGAAATATGTGCTTCAACATCAAAGTACAAAATTTTGGAATTAATTATTGGCCACAAACAACTGAAACTTTAAAAATTCATATCTTCTGAAATACTTGGAGTTACAATGCAAACGATAGCTCAAAATGACCACAAAAATGGCAGCTATCAAACAAAATTGAATTCAGATTTTTCCAACCACAGAAAAACTGCTGAAATGTTGTCCCGAAATCTCCAAAGGGGTCGCCCAAGCTAGAAATGGGTATGACAGCCCCAAAAAGTGTGCCCTACTTGGAAATTGTGCCCTAGCACGGATGGAAACACTTGCTGTTTGGAAATTTTGAATATGAAGCTCACTTGTGACTCCTAGATGAAGCCACCGAAGCAACAAATGAGGGTTTTCATCCCCAAGTGTTGTGACTATTGAGGGGTTTCATCCTCAATAGAATCCAATGAGGGGTTTCGTCCTCAAAAGCTGAAAATGTGAGCTCAATGCTCCAATTTTCAAAAGAGAAATATCAAGATTCATCAAAAGACCCTTACAATGACGCCCCACATTTACCTTGATAGCCTTTTGTCTTTTTTTCCCCTTGTGGAGCACTCCATGCGGGATAATAACTCTATGCGAGATAATAGAAATACTTTATTTCTATTTTTACATTCATTTTTCCTACTTAAGGTGGGACAACCCCCCCTTATTACGTTCTTTTTCTATTTTGAAGTTGGCGCTTTGCACTTTAGCCACCAATCTACTATTTCTAGTGCTATAATTGGCAATTTGCCTTTTTACAAAAATATTACAAAGCTGAAAATAGCAAATTACAATTATAACACGAATGTACTTCCCTTATTTTCTCCCTTAAAGCCCACGGGAAGTAGAAATGGGCCCAAGGTCTTCAAATCGAACTAGCTTGGAAAAGGGGACATTACACACAGGTGCGTTCGCACAACACAAAGCCACTTAGAGGCTTCGATGCAGAAAAATAGTTCAACTTCCATTTTTTGGGCCAAACCTGGAGTTGCTACAAACCTTGCTCATCGCGATACTATATGTTTGGGTTTCTATGCTGCCTTTTATTTTCAAGTAAACATTCCCATCAATGCAAAAATAGTTGCGAAAGCAATTAGATAGCTGACAAGGCATATTGCGCCTAGTCGAAACCCATAGAAATCAAAGTACTAATATGCTACTTAAAGTCGACTTGAGGGAGGGAGATTCCCCCATATCTATAGGGAATCAAATTTCTCTAGAGGGTGGAAAACAAAATGAATTTGACAATGCATCATAATGTAAGGCCCATATAGGATAGAATCAGATAATTCTCTCTCCACTCTTCAAATGAGGTCTCTCTCTATCTAGATTGCTGGTGGGTGCATAGCCCACCATATAGATATTATTGAGTAGAACTCTATGGTATAGAAAATCCCTCATGCCCTACAACACAACGATCCCACCATTGCATCTAGAGATAAAGGAGAGGTTCAAAGATGCGAGAACAATTAGAGGGATTCCAACTTAACTTGTCACCAACATACCCATACAAGTCGTGGTTGAATTGATAATGGAAAGGTATTAGCATACCACCAAAGGGGTCAAACATGTGACAATGGGACTGATAGACATTGAACACCAAATAATCCAAAAGAATGAGGAATTTGATTCGCCAAGTTTTTTTGGTTAATGAGGTCAGTAGAAGTGCTGATTAAGTTCAATGGAAAGGACCACTATGAAGGTATTTCAACTCAGATCCTATGTGGGTACCCTATTTATCCTTCTTATAAATGGAAGTCCCTATAAGGGTTCATGAACGAGGAGGATATTTGGCCAATCACTACTTTTGACAAATTGATTTTCAAGCATAGAGAGGAGATGTTCATTGAGTTGATTAGTTTTTTTTGGATACCCATTTCAAGGAATATAGTAACTTCTAATTTCCGAGAATCCTTGGTTATTGAAAGAGGTAAAATCCTACCGCACACCATGGTTTGCCTATTTAGCGAGTACTCGTCAGAAATTCGCTTGGGCAAATGTTTGCCAATAAAGTTGCCATTCACCATAGGAAAATATTCGTAAGTACTCGCTTAGCCTATTCATTCCCCATATGCGGCGTTAGAGATGTTGCAAATGGGAGAAAATGTGGGTATTAACATTGAATTAGACTAATATTTGCCTGATAGAGTGCATTTTACACTCCCCTCACTTGTAATCACATAGCTATTGAGCAATCCTTTGCATGAGCTGATTAGATTTTATAGTGAATTTATGGAGCAAGTAATGTGATTTAATTTCATTTAGAGGTAAATATCCCCCCGCCCCTGCAAATTAAAAATGCAGGAATTAATTAAATAATATTTAGGTATTGCTATCTTAATATGATTAACAAGTTTGCCACATCCCGTTTGAAAATTCTGAAGGTCGCACACCTAGGTTGAAATATGTTAATTGCTTATACGAATGCAGGGGGAAAAGTGTTGTCACGTAGCTGAGTTTGCAGCTATACGTACGTATGTATGCCCTGAAAATGATATGCGTACTTACGCGTAGTTGTAAGCCCAACTGTGTAACAACGCTTGTCTCTCTCTCATTGCGTGGATTACTTGACAGTTAGTGAGCTTAGTTCTTGTTATGCAATGTTGTATGAGTTTACTTTGCCTTGCTCTGTGTGATCCATTTTGTTGCATTGGTGTACTTTTGTGTTGAAATATGTTTTATGCATGATTCATACTTACTAACATTGGTGACTTGCTTTGGGATGTGGCACATTGTTTGAGGAGGATATTTGAATGATTAGTGGTGATTTTTTATGACTTTACGGTCTGAATTTAATGTTGTACTTATTCCAACCATGGTGACTTGATATGGGTCTTATTTTCGCACGTTTTAAGGCTAAATCATCCATACTCAAGATCTTATCTGTGTTGGCTTATTTTTGCTAAGTTTGGGACAGCCATTTTGAGTGTATTGAACGGTTATTAAGTGCCAGAAATTACTTATGCAATTTATTTTATCCCTAGTGACTGGTTAGGGGATTTTGGGGGTTGTTTTGGAGGGGTTTTCTCCAGGTGTCAGTGAAGAAGACGGAGATCTTTAGTTCTATTGGAAAGATCTTAATACTTATAGAATTATCTTTTAGCAGTTTTCCCTTTGAAGAGGAAAATATGGGTTTAATGCCTTAATAGGAGCTTAATGAAAAATTAGAATGATTCATCAAGAGGTTGTCTTTCGAGCTATTTGGTTGCTAACAATTAAGATATTAAAGGAGTTTAGATCTTATTTGCTAGTTTGGCGATCAATCCTTAATATTGGAATGTGAGCAACTTATCCTTGCAACTTGAGGACGAAATAAGGAGAAGGTGATTCTATAATTTTTGGAGTAGATTTGAAGTGAAAACCCTTCATTGTCATTTGAATGTGCTTATTGGCGACCAGCTATTATATTTTTTTGGGCAAACCTACCTAGGGTAGGGTTTGAAGACATTGGCTAAATTGCGTAAATCTAAGTTTTGTAATCAGATTTGCACTATTTTTAGAGGCCGGAATATTGAAAATTGCATGATTTTTGGGGCTTCTATATCCATATTCTATATTTAATTCGTGGTTGCAATTTTCAGTGTATATTTCATTTCCAGCAGTGTGTTCTTTGCTTTTGTTTGGTTGATTTGGTTTCTAAAATTTAGAAAATCATATGAAAAATATTGGCGAATTGATTGGTGGTGTTTGTGGTGGTTTTTGGCATTTCTTGAGCTAGTATAAGTCGCTGGTTTTATATTTCAGTTTGTTGCAATTTTCATTTTCAGATCTGCATATAGAATATTGAATTAAAATCCTTAAAAGGGTCATTACAATGGTATCAGAGCTCGGATTCTCAAAAGGCCTAGGGTTTCAATGGATAAATTAATTGCCGGCCAAGAGAGACTTTCGGACACAATGGATTTTCTTGCCCTATCTCTCTAAAGGATGATTGGACCCAGGGTTCAAAGTGGTGAAGGAAGTTCGAATGGAGCTATTAATGCCAAACGACCTATGGGATCAGCACGAGGATCGAGTTTGAAGCCCACATTCCTTCCTAGAGAGGAGGTTGTTTCGGAAGAAGCAAGATCTATGGGTGGAAGAAATATTGCAACGAGTTATGAAGAATACATGGCCTTACCAAGGGAAATCTGTGAGGCTATTTCTCTTGTAGAGTTCGTAGGGTTGAATAGAGGAAGATCTAGGCCCAGGCCACAAAAAGAGGAAGAGGAGAAGAGCTTCCAAATTACAATGGTGGAGCAAGAAGAAGAACAGGAACACGGGAAGACTGATATCCAGCATGAAGGTAAGGATTCTTTGAAATTAAATGATGTTTTTGTAAGTTCTAATGATTGCATGTGGCGGCAATTTGATGAAATCAAATCAGATCTACATGAGGTTCTTAAGGCCAAAAATTAGGATGTTCTGGTTGAGAGGCATGCTCTTCAAAAGGAGGTCTCACCGGATACTTATGAGGGTTTTCAACTTGCTGGAAATTTCAGAACAATAGTCAATATAGGGCCATTTAATGGTGTACATGACTCCGGTAAGAACATTGAAGATGTTCCATACAAGTATCAGCAAAATAGTGTTGAAGACAAAACGAAAAGAGCTTCATTTGTTGGATTGGAGGTGGGAAAGAAGGCTGATTCCAACTCAGAAATTCCGAGTCACAAGTTTGGGAGTATAGAAGATGTTTCAATCACTCCTCATACGGCATGGGTAGGGGGATATGTGGTGGACAACCCAAGGTATGATAGAAATCACATTTTATTTTCTTTTATATCGTTGTCATACTTATGTCATCATGAGAAAGTTGTTGTTAAAGATCACATGCTAAGTGTTGGTGATGTGAAGAACTTGTGGGTTGACACATGGCATCTAGATATTTCCTTGCAAGGGTATATGGTTCTGGTTGACTTCTTGCATGGTAGAAAGGAAGTCTTTGATATTCTTATCTTATGCACATGGTTAGAAGAAATTTTGATGAAGGATAATTTTGAAATCATTACGTATGCAAACGAGGATTCTACACTCCAAGAGCAAGGAGTCATGGGTTTGGTTAATGGCGGAGTCACTCATGATTCCATTAGTTATTGCTTGGAATTGATTGGATACACGGTGGAGATAATGGATGATTACTCTAGGCCATGCTCAAAGGAGTATTTCTAACTCCATGATACATTGGAAAATTATGAGATATGTGCTGATTTCAATTTCATTATCATAGCTGATATGAATAACATATTTGGGGTTCAGTGGTGATGCTTGTTGGGAGAGCTCACTCTCAATCATCAAGGCATGGAGATAGGTTTCATAAACCAAGGGAAAAAGGTCATCTTGCAAGGTATACTTCCTAGCTCTTCTCAAATTAATTATTTAGTAGAAGAGGGCATGTCATGTGAATCATATTTTTGCTCCTTATCAAAAAGTATAGTGGATTGGAAATCATTACTTTCAGTTGAGTATGCAAAGAATAAGTTTGCTCATGACGCCTTTGAAGGAAAAATGAGTGATGAGAAGTACAAGGTGATAAGCAAGAGGGATATGGTTTGTAACATAAGTATGGAGAACATTATTTTCAGATCTCATTTCATCATACTTGCTGATTGGCACAAGAAGGCAGCCATAATGAAGGTTCATTTTTAGAATTTCAAGGCATTACGGATCACCATTGAAGTACTTTTAGTTATGGCCACTTCAATTGTGAGCAATATGCATATTTTCAGGCCTAGATTGAGCAATTCAAGGAGGTTGGGTGCAGCAGTTTATGGGCAGCCTGGAAATCAACTTTGGGTGTTCCAAACACCCCACTTGAGGCAACTAAAAGATCTTCTACAACAAGGTAATCTTTCCGGTTCATTAATTTTGAGACACACTTGTTTGTTGCTTCCTCATTTGTGTGATTATTGTGGAAGAATGGAAAATAGTATGGTGTGCATTTCAAAGAATCATAGGGCAGCCCATTTGCATGATATAGGAGTGTCTCAAATGCATATTGTTTGGTTGCTTGGAGTCATGATTTCAGTTCCAAAGACCCAACCAATCATTGGAGAAGTTTGGAAAAAGACTTCACCTTGCATTGAGGGTGGAATAAGCATGTTCAGGGAAGCCATTGGAGATGGTAATTTTCAGATTTTCAAAACTCTTATAATCACCTTTGATGGATGTCCATTTGTTGTCACTTCATTGGATGATAGGATGCACATTTTCAGTCATGTGTTGGACAAATTGTAGGAATTATGGACACCGGTAAGCATGCAGCCCAGAATGCTTATTTTGGTATGGCAAGTATTTATTTTTGGGGCAAGAAAGGAGTGCAAAAATGTTGTGTTCGCTGATTTCAATCATGAGCTTGTTGATCTTCATTTTCCAGCCCATGTAAAACAATTTTTAGCATTCACAAATTTGGTTTTTCTTATGAAATTTCAGTTCGGTAGTTGTTATGTTATGGCTATTGGGTTGAGTTTGCAAAAATCAGATTCGGGGCTGCCATTTCCAGTAATGAACAACAATATATTTTCATTTTTTGAGAGCATTCTATCATGGGAAAATGAGGAAGGAGGATTTTCGTTGGAAGAAGGAAAGAAATCAGGTTGTGGTGAGTTATTTTCAGATTTGAGAATTCTGATTTTTGAGTGGAAAATGCGTGACTTAGCAGAATTTGGGCCAACATGTTGGTATTTGGGGACAACCAATACATGGTTGAGAGTTGTGCAAGCAAAGAAAGGGGATTGGCCATCATTTCCACAAGGCACAAGTGGATGAAGAGGGAGACCCATCTTTTTTCTAATATGTTTGCTTCATGTGCAGGAATGTCAAAGAAGAAGCAATTAAGAATCATTTGGGATCCAGGTTCTTGCAATTGCTTGAGGAAAAACAATTTTGGGAAGGGAGGATTGTAATGTCTCTTTCCCCCATTTGAGAGCTACTAATTGGTCTTCTTGCCATTTCTTCTCCATGGAAAGGAAGTGAAGAAGATGGAGGATAATCTTGAGCCTATATTTGCATTATTCTTCTAATATTTTATAATTTCTTTTAGAGTTTTCCCCTCTTAACGAGGTCGGCTGGGTTTAATGCCTTTAATAAGGCTTAACGAAAAATTATAATGGTTCATTAAGAGGTCGGTATTTCTAATCAAGCTTTGGCGCCAAAAAGGAAGATATAAAAAGAGTTTAGAGGCATCATTTAGAGTAGACTTGGAGCATTTTCCTTATACTCTGGCAAAGAGAGCAATTTGCCCTTTGGTCATCCACTTGAGGACGAAAACCCTCTTGTGAGGCCTCATTAAAGGACGAAAACCCTTCATGTGGCTTTGATGAAGGACGAAAACCCTTCATGTGGCTTTGATGAAGGACGAAAACCCTTCATCGTCATTTGATATTGAAGAGAAAAGCTTATTGGAGAATTTACTTGATGTTTCCAGCTGTTCGTATATTTATTTTGGATAGTGCGATCTACCTAGGATAGGGTTTGAAGACATTGAAGAAGAAATTGGTAATTATGAGTTGGTAATCAGATTTGCACTGTTTTTAAAGGCCGGAATCTTGAGTTGCATGATTTTTGAGGGCTTCTATATCTATATTCTATATTTAATTCGTGTCTGCAATTTTCAGTGTATATTTCATTTCCAGCAGTGTGTTCTTTGCTTTTGTTTGGTCGATTTGACTTCTAAAATTCAGAAAATCATATTAAAAATATTGGCGAATTGATTGGTGGTGGTTTTTTGGCATTTCTTGAGCTAGTATAAGTCGCTGGTTTTATATTTCAGTTTGCTGCAATTTTCATTTTCAGATCTGCATATAAAATATTTAATTAAAACCCTCAAAAGGGTCATTACACATTGTATTAAAACTTGTTTGGTTTGATTCTTGCCTTCGACCGATCGTGGCCCCATGCTAAGTGGTAGTTGTCGTAATTGCTTTAAAAACCATAAATCATGGCATGATGGAAAAAGGATTACGGCTTGTTGTATGGTCTAAGACTATGATAATAGGCATTTTATTGTTAAAAATTGTAAGGTCATTGATCATACTCCATTGACATGGATAATTGAAATGAATAAGGTTAAATGTTTGGCTTTTAAATTAATTATTGGTATTATGGTCTTTGACCATATACCATTGACTCCTATTTGTTTTTATAGGCCATATGGTCTTCGACCATACTCATTGGCTTTTGATTGGTAGATAGTAATATGGACTTAACCATATTCGATTTACAATTGATTGTGTAATTATTTAGTTGGTCGAATAACCGACCACTATGCAAATTGTGAAATAAGTGTTGAGTTTTATAAGTGAGCCTGGGACAGTTCGAATGCACCGCCAGTTGCATGGAGGGAAAATAGTAAAATTAATTTGGGCCACTATGTGGCACTGCTTGAATTAAATGCATTAATGGAAGCGGCCGGATTTGTGGGAAGAAATGAAGCTTCTTCAGGAAGCTACTTCGCATGCATTAGGTTTTTATTTTGTTAAGTTTTTGTTAAGCCCGTTTGGGCAAGTTGTGCATGGGAGGTTGCAGGCTATTTACAACAGGGTTATTTTGGCGCTTCTTTTATATAAATAAATGTTTTTATTTTGGCTTGAAAGGCGTATTAAATCTGTATAATTTGAAGAGGAAGCTGGGGGTTTTTTGGTGCGCATTTATGGAAGTTATTGGGTTGTTTTGCTTGTGGATTTTGCAAGAAAAATAGTGAAAAGAGGGGGTCGCAGAAGATTTTCAGGCATGGATTTCTAACCCAAAAATCTATTGTTTCAATTCTGGAATATAGAACATTAATTGGTAATCTAATCCTGGCTGAAATCTGGAAAAATATACATTTTTGAATTAAAAAGATTTGATAGAAATCTTAAATTAGTCTTTGTTGGTAATGGGTAAGAGGATTCTCTAATCTTAATTGGGTAGAAGGGATTTGTATTATCCTGTCATGGGTTTATAGATAATACTATGTTCTTGTTTGAAGTATTTAACCCTTGCATGGAAACGACCAGTAAGGTCATGAAGTACAATGGTCGAATAACTAACTAGTTATGTTAATGGCCTTCTTGGTTTTCGGCCAGTATAGTAACTTCTATGAATTGCTCCTTTAAATTTCATGGTAAACTTGTAATGGCTTGGTTATGTATATTTTTGTGTTTATTCAGAACTGTATTTGGGAAGGGTACGAAGTTGTAGTTGCTTCCTTGAACTATTTGCAGAAATTCTTTTAGGGTGTATGTGGTGGGTTGAAATTCTTAGGTAGACGTTTATGTTGGCTTGCACAATCAAATAGTTGAAACACTTAGATTTGAGGTCAATGGGTGGGCCTCCTCCTTCCCTGAAATGTATTGTTAACCACCTTGGTTATGATCTTCTTTGAAAAATGGATTGTGTAGGAAGTTTTATCTTGTATTATGACTGGATTCCCTTAGCAATGTCTTGGTGATTCCTTATGCACGCTTCATTCCCTATAAGGAAATTGCAATAAGTCTACTAAGCTTAATTAGGGAGAACCGCCGGGCCTACTCTTAACAAGTAAGCCGCAAATTGTATGTATGAAAGGAACCCGTATGTGTTTTAAGTTCTGAAGAGGAATTTATTAAGTGATCATAAAATTGACAAGTATAATATCAGGTCCTCAAAAAGTGAATAAATGTTGACTGTTGTATTGGGTATGGCTAAACTACTTTTGAAAGATTAAAAGTATTGGGTATAATTCATGTGTGCATATGTTGTCACCAAAATTGTGAAGGGACTAGTGATTGTTTGAACATATGAGGCTGTTGTGTATTGAACCGCTGTTGGCTAATCATGCATATAAAGGTTATGTCTATAAGTTTTATGACTTAGTTATTAACTAGTTGACTAAGATGAGAACTTGATTATAGATGTCTAAAGAAACATTGCTTGAAAGTATTCTTACATTGAAGGACTGTTTAATTAAGTAATTCAGTTTATTTGATGGTGGTTCGAAAAGTAAGAATTGCATTGTTTGATAATTATTGCGTTAATTGAATAAACCTATACCAAGGAATGAGGATAGGTTACCATTTCATTCTTTGTGTTTCATAATTGATGAAACATGATTAGGGGTTTATTATTCTTCATCTTGCAGGGTTGAAAAGTATTACAAGTTGATTAAAGAAGGGATAACACGACATGCATTGGTTATTATTTAACTGATTCATATGATTGTAATAAATGCATTTGTATTTGATTTTAATGCGAAATTATTACTCGCAATTGTATAAGACAAATGTGCCTGATGTATTAAATGATTATCTTCGATAATCACTTTGAGAATATGTACTATACTTGTAAATTATGAATATAATGACTGTTGTTCGGATTAAGTGATTGTGATAAGTGACTCATTGTATCGTTGATTATCAATAAACTTTCATCATGATTATTGTATAAAAATAATTGCTGCAAGATGTTGCTATCTGTAATGAAAACAGATAGACAATAAAAAAATACAACATAATACATAGAGAAGATAAGTATGTCAATAAATTATATTTGCTCTTCCTAGTTAAACATGATGATAAATGTCAGTTTATATGCTAGAAACAATAAGAAACATGCTGCTGACTTTTAATAGCAGCAACATACATGTTTGAGATAAAGTATTATCATTAAAGACCATACCTGATTCCATTGTACCTCAGAGTGAGAATAGTTTCAATGATATGGAATAAAGTACGAAGGTACACATGAAATAGTACACTTGTACACATTTGACTTAAGTAAACTAAAAAGACTAAGTGATTATTAATGAACATAAGTGATGTTTATCTTATCATTATGAATTAATAGTGAAGGGTAGGAGTCATAAAACGACAATCGTGTCACAAGAACCTTGTTCGTGCTAGCTAAGGATGGCTACCGGGAGGGTATCGAATGCGTAATGATGCAAGTCATTATGTGAGCGAAACCTTTCCTGTAGGAATCCTAAGGTGGTACTGACAGGATTCATGGGACCCGACTATCCTACTATGATACCTACAACTTCTGAATTTAATCTAATTATTTGTTGTAACATGGTTAACTTTAAACTTAATATTTAATCAATGGAAAAGAATCCTGATAACTATGTTGAGACGGATATGCGATGATTGACAGACAGGTTTCGAGTGGCTTATGTGCAGTCACGAAACTATGCTTGCAACACCTTGCTAGAAAACTATGTGCACAGTAGTGTAAATGACTGATTGCATTGTTGGTTCACCATTTCTTCTTTCAATAGTGTTTTGAGATAGAGGAAAGTACTTGCATACTTTACGGGCTGACACAAAGAAGATGCATATGATCTCTGAACCTATAAAAAGTCTACCCAAAGGTATACAATGTATATCGGTTCGTAAGAGTGTTTAATGGGGGATCATGAAGATCTGGAACCTTTGCAGTTGCACATGGTTATAACATGTTGTCAAGATGGATTCTGGAATATTATTAATGCTGGATTACTTAGTTTTGGTCTAAGTAATAATGTTAATCATTACAACATGAAAGGAATTAAGGGGTTTTGTAAACTTAAATAGAATGTTGGATTTATTTGCTGCGTGCTGAAAATCACTAAATGCATAAAAGGTAGTTTAATGTTTATAAAAAAAAATTCTCTTAGTTTGTTGAAGTATAACATGGGTGTTACAAAGTTTTAATGCATTCCATTCAATTTTGAATGATTTTAATTGTTATCAACTTATTTATGTTTGTTTATCATCGCTAATGAAGAAAATTGCCGGAATGTATTGTTTTAAATGTTATTTTTTATTTTCGGGGAATTTATTCTTGTTTGTAGGGGTTTACAATTACAAATTTGCAATTACGGTTATATAGGGTCATAAAGCCAATTTTTTATTTTTAAATAGTTTTATACTTAAATTTACAGTTTTTAAATATTTTAAACGATTTTATAAAGTTGTTTTTTAATTCTATTTACGGTTTTTTAATTTTTTAAATGTACATTGTGTTGTAGATTAGAACTTAGCAATGGCATCTGAGTCAACATTAGGTTCAATATCAGACTCAAAACCACTAGCACAAACCATTTCCGCTAATGCCCGTAGCATTTCTTGGAAGTCTGTTGTACGTGGAACAATTCAGGGGATTATAGTTTGCAATTTTTGTGGGAAAATGTCTTTTGGAGGCATAAAACACCTAAAGTATCATCTTGCATGTATTGTTTTCCACAACACTATAATATGTCCCAATTTTACAAAAGAGGAAAAATGAGAGATGAAAGTAGAGCTGGAGGAGAAGAAACTAGAGAGGGCAAGGGTGCAAACAACTATAACAACCATTTTACCAGAAATGGCAGGGGAATTGAAGGACAATGCGGCAATGATTGTGGGCTCTACTCACGGTTCATGCATATTAAGCAGAAGAGGCACATGTGCTTCATTGAGTTCAAGCAAAGGGCTCCATAATTTTTTTGTACCAAGAAACATACTTGGGGCACAACCTTCCCCGCAAGGTACGAGTTAGAACAAAGATGTGCACGAGGAAGAAGATAATGCATGTGTGAATTTGTGGTACTACAACCTTCCCTTCAATGTGACAAAGAACCCGTACTAGGAGTACTTGATAACAACATTGACAGTTGCAGGGAAATGGTACAAGGCACCCTCTCCAAAAGACTTGAGTGAGAAATTGGTCAAAGGTGTAGATGCAAATGCAAAGTCAATCTTGGAAGATCAAAAAAAGCAATGACAAAAATACGGATGCACCATTTTTTTAGATGGGTGGACAAATTGAAGAAATTGCACCCTTATCAATTTTTAAGCGGCTTCAAATGGTGAGTTAGTAGTTTTGAAGTCAATTGATGCCTCTAAAACACAAAAAAAAATGTAGAAAATTTGAGCCTTATGTTGGAGGGGGTTGTCTTAGAGGTGGGTATCCAGAATGTTGTGCAAGTTATCATTGCTAAGTTCTAATCTGCAACACAATGTATTCTTAAAAAATTAAAAAATCGTAAATTTAATTAAAAACAACTTTATAAAACCATTTAAAAAATTTAAAAACTGAAAATTTAATTAAAAAACAATATTATAAAACCATTTAAAAATAAAAAATTCGTTTTATGACCCTATGTAACTGAATTGAAAATTTGTAATTGTAACCCTACAATCAAGAATAAATTCCCCAAAAATTTAAAAAATAACATTTAAAACAATACATTCTAGCAATTTTGTTCATTAACGATAATAAACAAGCATAAATAAGTTAATAACAATTAAAATCATTCGGAATTGAATGAAATGCATTCAAACTTGCAAATCATTTTTGGATACAATATATAATTAAATATAAAACGAATTTACATTCTTGAAAAGAAAAGAAAATCTTACCTCCAAATGAAATTATTCAAGTTTGCTCTTCGAATTCGCTATAAAATCTCTTCAACTCATGCAAAGGATGCTCAATAGGTGTGTGATTATAGGTGAGGGAGTGTGATGCCTTTATAAGACACAAATCAACATTTTTACATCGTTAAACTTGCGCCTTTCCCCTTTTCCGTGTTAAACCCGCGTATGGGAGAGTTTTATGGTGAATATTCACCGAATATTCTCAGCGAGTACTTGTGAATATTTTCCTGTGGCAAATGGCGAGTTTTATTGGCGAATATTCTCCCAAGCAATTTTTTGCCGAGTACTCCCCAACTCTGCGAGTACTTACCGGATAGGAAAACTATGGTTTTTCCCATCCTTAACCAAACGACATCAGTTCAATCTTCTTTTGAAAATAGCATCTCTAACATACATATAGGGGCTGCCAACAACGATACCATAAATGTCAATAGGTGTAACATCTACAACTTCATCAATGAAATGTTCCTTTATTACAAACTTGACTCTGCATTGTTTGGAAAACCTTATTTTTACTCTTGTTAATGGGACTCTTCCAGTTCAGGAAAAATCAGGAAATTTATGTTATAAGCATGCATAAAGAAAAAATGAAGAGAAATCGGAATGCACACATGTTCATTGTGTGTCTTTCATATTATTATGTGAGAGATGGTTACAGAATGGTTGAAGTGGTTTCAATAGTTTATTAGTAAATGCTTAACTAATATTTAACTAAATACTAAATAATAATCCATATATTTTAATATCCCCTCTCAAGGCTTATACTTTTGAAAGAAAATGCAAACACACTGACAAAAGATTAAAGTAACAGAACCAAATAGGACCACACATTTTTTAGAAGCTTTTCGCTTTGAAAACAATTCATGGACCAGGTAGAACCCCATCAAGATGTCTCCCTAACCCTCATAAAGGTGTAGTTCCCAAGCCGAATTCCGGAGTTCTTGGATTCCACTTGCCCGAACTCCCGAATTACAAAATCTCCCGAATTGTTAGACAACCATCCATACTGAGCTACTCCCTCAAAGCTCCATCAAGTTGTCTCATGACCATTGTAAGGGTAAACTCCCAAGATCCACAGACTCCCGAACTATGGGCAACCATCCATGTCGAGTTTTACCTACATCGGATACCTGTTTGTCTTCAAAGTGTGGGGCTTCTTTAAAATACATATTCTTCATCATTGTGGCTTTTTTGTCGACCTGTGAATGTCCATACCTATGATTGTGGCTTTTTCATCCTTCATCATGAGTACTAGAGAGTCGATTATTTACTTCCTTGTTTATAGCTTGTGCCTCACAAACAATGCAATTGTGCTAATGAGATCCCCCAATTCTAGAAAAAATTGTGGTAATGAAATCCCTTAGGTCCAAAATACTTTTTGCTAATGATGTCCCTTTGGTCTAAAAAAATTTGGAAAATATTTCTCATTCCTACTGATACCAAGGTCTGCAACACTTGTTCTGCTATCTCTCGGTTGGATTTTTGGTAGTTGGTTGAGACATGGGCCATACTTATCGAGGCTTCGGTTGAGTTTGTCTATCTTGACGAGATGTGGTCCACTTCTCTCTTCTATTCTATATCTTTCATGGATTTCTCAACTTCATATCTTGTGCCTCAACCTTTTGTTATTTTCTTGTGTAAGGATTAGGATAATGTATCTTCTTGGCTAGCAAGCGTGTCATGGCCATTACTCCTTCAACATCAACCATGCTGACATTTTCCCCTTTTTCCTTTGAGCAACACGAGTCAACATGGTATCGCAGGCCACACCATCAACATAACTTGCTTCTACCGCTTTGGTTGGCTAGGAAGTTTATGGAAAAATGACCTCATTCGTTGCATTTATTGCATTGGACTATATTTATTCTTCTCAAGCTGTACTGATTCCTTCCACCACTACTATTTTTTCTTTTCATTTATTGTTATTCTTGTACCCACTGGTGGTGCCTCTTGAGTCATTTGAGGACCCTCTTTGAGTCCTTGACCGTGGGATCTGCCACTTTGAAAAAACATTTTTAAACATTTGGGGCAGTTATGGGCTTCTGTTCAGGGGATAGTATACTGGACTTCCATTGTTTTCACTGTAGTGTCTTCAATGAGTGAGCTCATCATCTGCATCAAGTCCTTTCTCAATGCTTGAATGGATGTGGGTTCATCTTTTTTCTTCCTCTTAATTCACTATAGGTTTTGTTCCTTGTAGATGTCTTCTCTTTGCTTTCCAAGTCCATTGCTTTGTGAAAGGTCTTGTGGAAAGTTGTTAGAATGACTAGTCTCATCTTCTTCTGCAGTCTTGGAAGGAATCCTTTTGTAAATGACTGCTTTAGGTTATCTATGAGCTTGGTTTCCAACTTTCCCAATAACACCTTGAGTCAGAATTTATGTGTGAAATGTCTCAGTCTTTCCTTGGTGCATGTTGTTGATTTTTGCGACGATCTCATTGTTGTTGTGCAACAACTGGAACTCCTTAAATTCCTTTCTAAGTTTGTCCCATGTTGAAAACTAAGTAGCAAGTGTTGAAGCATCTTCTCCACATACTAGTCAATGGCGGTATTGTTGGAATGATGCCAGCCATTGTGTGGACCAACTCAATCTTTCCTTCATGCATGTTATTGATTGTTACAATGATCTCATTGTCGTTGTTGCCCAAATTGAACTCCTAAAATTCCTTCCTAAGTCAGTCCCATGACGTAAACTAAGTAGCAATTGCCGATGCATTCACTCCATATGCTGGCCAACGACGATAGTGTGGGAATAACGCCAACTGATAATTTTCATCTTTCCGGCCATTTACTTTCCATATGTTGCTGCATGTCCGACAATGTCTGGTTGGATCCTCCTGTTAGTGTAATGAATTACTAACTTTTTAGTATCTAATTAATTATGCAACTTGTAATTGTACTTGTAGAAAAGAAAAGATAATTCAAACTTATCTTTATTGTAAGTTGAGTGTAAGATAAACTTACAAAAGCTTCTTTTCTTAAAGCTTGATTTATTGCTTCATTGCTTTCTTGTTTTATTCATAAACTTAGGCTCATGGAATTTTCTTTATAAGGGCACATGTTTTTTGGTTTTGAATATGCAAGGGAGATTGACAAATATTGTAATCTTTCCCATGATATTTTTTAATGGAAGTTGCATGGTACAATTTTGTACCTATTTATTGGTGTTGTGTGTGAGCTAGTTTAAAGGTGTTTTTTAAATTCTGTGTGCATCCACTATTTGTTTGAAAAAGATTTTAAAGTCTAAAATGCTATAGGAGCCGTGCAAAACTAGCTCTAAACATATCTTGGGACTATTTTGAATGCATTAGTGGATCCACAACCATTGAGAAAGATGAAATTGCCTCCATTATTGTTCAAACAGGTCTCTTGAAGCGCAAGATCCAAACACAAGGGCTTTGCTTGTTTGGTATCCTGGAGATAAAGTCCCTATTCTTTTTGCTATCTTGGAGACAAAGTCCCTATTCTTTTTGCTTTTTTATCGATTTTTTTTTTCAACAAATCTTTTTGTTGCATCCTATAATTTTTTTGATGGATGAGTTTTTCGATCTAACCACCAGAGCATTATATATCTAAATTTGAAGAAAACGTTTATGCTGCATATGTTTACTTAATTCATGGAAAATTCGTGACAGCTATGGCCAAAAGTGGGGTAAACAATTGCCAATATGAACACGAAAAACCTATCAAGATTGTATGTCAACTTTGCAACAAGTGATTATGAGTTTTAGGTGCTTTTCCCAAGTGCTGTCAGCATTTTTCCCCTGATTTTCTTAGTTCTGGCAGTCACAAACTAACACCCAAAAGTTCTTTTTCTTGGCAATTCATGTTCCTCCATCAAAATCTTGTTTTAATTGATTTTTTGTTATATCAATTTTTTGGGTTTTCAATTTTTTTTAATAGTTTGTCCTAAAAATTCAAAAACAAAGAGGCAATTTATTGGACTTGTGGGGCCCACTGCCAAGTCATTGTCAACGCATTATAATAACTTTCTCTTTCATCCATTGAATGGAATTTAGGCCTGTTGACAAATTATTTTGTCACGTCAAACCCCCTGATTAGACCATTGGAAAGGTGATAAAAACTTGCGCCAACTTGTAGGAAAACATATCTTGATGATTTCCGTCTGCAAAGTAGAGGTGCAACTCCCTATAATGACCCTTTTAAGGGTGTTAACCACACACAAAATGCAGATCTGATTTTTAAATTGCAACAGAGTGTAAATATAAAATTAACGACTTTATCTATCACCAAATATGCCAAAAAACACCAAGAAACACCTTGAATCCACTAGCCACAATTATACATATATTTTAGGAAATAATAAGAGCCAAAATCACACAAAAGTATTGAAGATCTCACTACTGGAAATCAATTATGAATTGGAAATTGCAGCCACAAGAAAATTATAGAACTAAGGCATAGAAACCCTCAAAATTCACCAAACTTCAGATTCCGACCTTATTAAATATTTCAAATCGGATTATCAAACCATATTTCTCCAATAGTTCACCAAATGCTCCAAATCCTACCCAAGGTAGGTCGCTCCACCCTTACTAAATCAAATATAAGCTGACAATGACTAGTATCTCTCCAAATTAGCCTCTAGAATCGATCCCAAGCCAAGGAGAAGGGTTTTCGTCCTTCCCTTAACCTCTAGAAGGGTTTTGGTCCTTCTAGGCAAGTCACATAAGGACGTTTTCGTCCCCAAATGCAAGAATAAGCAACTCCAAGCTTACTTTGCTCCAATAAGATAAATTGCGCCAACTCTAGATAGCAAATGGTGCCTCTAATCTTCTTTTATATCCTCCTTTTGGCGCCAAAGTACAAAAAGGAAAGGCCGACTTGTATAAGCAAGGAAAACACTAATGAAAATATAAAATATTAAATAAAAACATTTCATAAAGGTGCATAAGGTTCTCCTCCTTCATTTTTGCTTCTTGGCCATGGAGAAGGAATGACAAGAAGACCAAATATCAACTCTTAGGTGGGAAAAAGAGATATTATAGTCCTCCCTCCCCAAAATTGCTTGTCCCCAAGCAATTGCAAACCCATTACATTCACTTCTTGTTGGCTAGATTTTCTGCACAACCAAAAACGTAGGCAGTCATGAGATGAATCTACCTCATTTAACGGTGAGGCTCCCGTGTAAGATGTTTATTAATCTGGTAAGTATAAATCCAAATAACTATTTGCAGGGGGTTTTACTTTAATAACAAAACTCATGAACCATATCTTAGTAATTCTGCAGCAAGTAAGCAACTGTTTGTGAAATATTTTCAGAAGGGGGAAAATAATGGAATTTGGGAAAGAAGAAAGGAATATATGTAATTCAACGAATAGTTTTCAGAGTTGGTCTCATACACAGATTAAATAAATAAGTAGATTTCACAATGTTCAGAAGTAAAGGAAAGGAGAAACTTCTAATCTAAATCTCAGACAACACAAAGTTTATCTAAAAATTCACACAAAAGTAAGAAGCAAAGCACCGTGGACACAAATTTCTCCGGAAATCCACCTCTATTCAATTCCTCAGCTTTCATAGAAATGACATTAAGGGTTACAACACAAAGTTTGGAACTCAAGAATGTTGATTAACAAATCGTGATGTTTCAACCCATAGGCTCTTCCTCTATTTATAGTGCATAGAGGGCAATTACAAATAGGAAGCTTTTAATTGAACTCACACATGTGGAAGCTACAAAGGAAACAACTGACAATCTTTCCCCTGGAGTTCCTTTTTGCATGACATGCATCTGAAGACTAAATCAATGCCCTGCATGTCTGCCACATATTCCCAAGTAATTGAATTTTTTGAGTAACTTGAAGTAACGACTTTTAAACCAATTACCTAGGTTTTACAATTTAATTGATCACTCAATTACTTTGTCGGAGAAAATAAGAGAAAGACGAAGAAAGAAGAGAATAAATTATTCCAACTGCAACACTTCATTCTTACCCTTGATTTGTCCATTAATCTGATGATAGAAATGTGCCCCATGTCTGTATCATTAACTTCAGCAGGCCTGGACACTATGCATGGTTCTGTTGGATTACCCTTGTCATCACCCTTCATTCTGTCTGAATCTGCTTCTGTCTGAGACTTCCCTTTTCCACCTTTGTCTGAAGCTTTTGCAGTTGTGAAATCTGGATCTCTTTGTGCAGAAGCTGCAATTGCTTCCTCTGATATTGAAGATATATTCAATGTACCTGGCATTAACTTTACCTTCTTTTCACAAATATGAGCACCAGTGAAGTATTCCTGCAAATAATTCAGACAAACATGGAATTCACGACATGAATGCCCTATTCTTCACCAAAATCTGATTATAAAGCTTGTTGCCCTCAATTTTCAGACTTTGCTTGCTTGCTAAGCAAGCTAAAAATATTATTTTATTCCCCTGTGCACTCACATCAACAAGCAAATAGCCAGAATAATAAAAGGAAAGCCTTTCCAACCCTAGGCGCCAAAACTGGATGCTTCTTGGCAATTAAAAATATTTATTAATGCCCACAACTTCAACTTTTGGCGCCAAAACCCTTCAGGGCAGCATGCTCCACAAAAAGAATTAATTGCTCTTCACTTATGGTGTCCACTTTTTATATAGGCAACTGCATGCTATTTTTACCAATTGCCTCTTCTTATTTTTAGCAATTTCTAACAACAGGCTGTGTTTTTTCTCTTCTTTTGGGCGCCCAACCTTTGCTAAAAATAATTAAAAGAAATCAAATTTTAGGCATTCAATTATGCCAGAATGAGTTGCACTTTTTGGCTATAAAGGGCAGGAAGTGCTAAATTTCACCTTGCCTGGCAGCTTCTAATTTCCTACTTTTCACTTAAGTTATCATGTTAAATTCCTACCTGCTAAGTAGTTTCTAATTTCCCACTTTTCACTTAAGTTATCATGTTAAATTCCTACCTGCCAAGCAGCTTCTAATTTCCCACTTTTCACTTAAGTTATCATGTAAAACTCTTACCTGCCAGGCAGCTTCTAATTTCCCACTTTTCACTTAAGCTATCATGTAAAACTCTTACCTTCCAGGCAAGTTCTAATTTCCCACTTTTTTACTTAAGTTATCGTAAAACTCTTACCTGCCAGACAACTTCTAATTTCACACTTTTCACCTAAGGTATCATGTAAAACTCTTACCTGCCAGGCAACTTCTAATTTCCCACTTTTCACTTAAGTTATCATGTAAAACTCTTATTTGCTAGGCAACTTCTAATTTCCCACTTTTCACTTAAGTTATCATGTAAAACTCTTATCTGCCATGCAGGCCCAAAAAATGCGACTTGCATGGGTGAATTAACTTGCTTTGGAATTGACTTCCCAAATTTGGCATGGAAACCAAAGGTAGCAGGCAACTTAGAATAATTGTGACTTGTTTTGGAATTGCTCTTATGTTTTGCGTGGAAAATAGAAAGCGCTGGCAGCTTGGACTTTTATGTTTTGGTGTAAGAAGTATTTCTTTCCATTTTTGGATTTTCAGTGAAGAAAACACAAGTAAAGAATAAAATTTTCCATTTTTGGAAAGGTTCCAGGAAGATGTAGTAGCGAAAACTTGCAAGTGCCATAACTTTCGCTCCGTGGCTCTGTTTTCTCTCAAAGTGCATATTTTCTCGAGCTCTACACATTGGTGGCAGTATTTTTCTTATTTTCATACAATCCGTTATTGCACCTTTTTGGACCAAGCAACCTCTTGCAATGTCCCGAATGAATCCTGAACTCTAGTCACCTTTAGACAGATTAGTTAGCAATTAAAAACATTGGATAGCTTTTCAAAACCCTAGGCCCCGGAAAAGGTCTGGCAGGAAGAATGAATAGGCTACGGGGATTGCCGAACGCAAAACAAAGAAAGACAAAAAGAAATAAAAACAAAACCTGAAAGAAACTGCGGGCAATTGTTCGAAAAATTTCTCCAATTAGATGATCTGCAAAAATTCTCCCCCCTCGGGTGAATGTTCTGTGGTAATAATGATGGGGTGAAGTGCTTTATATAACCTAAATCCTCCAATTGTAGCTCAATCTATTTTTAAAATAACTTTATTTATTTATAAATAAAATGTTTTTAGACAAAGCCTGGTGAAGGGATTGAGTGAGCTTCAACATGTGGGTATTTAGCGAATTTGGCTTTTATGACTCTCTGGGGATACCTTAAAGCAATGCAAACAAGTGTAGGAAAACAAAACACAAATACGACTTGTTACTTGAAAAGAATGAATTTCTTTTAAAGGGGTAGTCCCAGATTTCAGGGTGAAATCTCGGGGACACCACTGCCCCAACTTCTTCTTCCTCTTCTTTTTAAAGATCTTCATTCTTCAATGGTGAAGGTGGCATCCTTGACAAAACATCCACACCCATATTTTGCTTCCCTTTCACGTACTCAATGTCAAAATCAAATGCTTTGAGTCTACTCACCCATTTTTGTTGCCGGTCATTCAATTCCTTTTGATGAAGAAAGAATCTCAAACTATTGTGGTCGGTTATGACTACAAACCTTCCACAAATCACGTATTGCCTAAACTTAGTTAAGGCATGCATGATGACAAGCATTTCTTAATCATAGATAGAAAGCTTCGTCTCATAATCTTTCAATTTCCGACTTTCAAAAGCAATGGGGTGCTGATATTGCATCAAAACTGCATCTATACCCTCATCGGAAGCATCACATGCAAGCTCAAATGGTTTGGAAAAATATGGAACAACGAGAACTGGGAAAGAACGCATCACCTTTTTCAGCTCTTCAAAGGCTATATGGGCTAATTTAGACCAGCTGAAAGCATCCTTCTTTGTTAGAGAAGTCAAAGAGGCTGCAATTTGTGAGAATCCCTTCACAAACTTCATGTAGTATGAGCACAAACCCAATAATCCTTTCAAATGAGTAATGCTGGTTGGTGTTGGACAATTCATGATTGCTTGGATCTTACTTTGATCTTACTTTGATATAATGAACCTTACCTTTTCCCAAGCAACGATGTCCTAGACTCCATGGTTCTTTGCATGAGAAACAAAAATTCTTCCTTCTTAATTCATTTTTGCTTCCTTCTCATGGCTGGTTTATTGCAGATCCGTGTGAGCATGAGGCACTTTTTGAAGAGGCCTCTTTGGCTGGTTCAAAGGGATGCTTCTAGGCTGCTTGGGGGTTTGTTCCCCTCTCCAATTGACCCTAGGAACACTGCTGATTGGTGCTGATTTTGGGGCAGCACCTTCAAGATCAAGAGCCTTCTTTATTGCCTCTTGTAGAGACAAATGATCAAATGCACGAACTAACCCCCTTAGGGGCTCAATCAAACCCTCTACAAAAAGCACAATAAGTCTTCTTTCGGACACATCTGTAATCATTACAAAAAGTCTCTGAAAATGAGCCACATACTCCTCTACAGTACCTTGTTGTTTTAATTGTGCAAGCTCACAGAAATGTACCTCTGGATCCACTCTATCAAATCTATTAACGAGCCTTTGACAAAACTCATCATAGGCATGTTTCTCACAATGCCCTTGTGTCACAAGTCTGTGAAACCACCATTCATGGGCAATGCCCTCAAGATGTAAAGTGGCAAATTTAATTGCATCTTCTTATACCATGGGCTTCAAAGACAAATAAATATTCAACTTTTGAATCCAAGCCCTAGCGGTACCCTTGGTAGATCCATCAAATGTAGAAAAAGATAACTTACCCAAAGCATTTTGTACCTTTCTTTGTGGCATGACATGCTTAGGCTTGGGTCTAGATCTTCCTCTATCTAACCCCATGAACTTGGCAAGAGAAATGGCATCACGAATCTCTCTAGACAAGGCCATATATTCCTCATAGCTCGCTGCTATATTTTTTCTTCCCATCGGTCTTGGCTCTTCTTCCGAAATGACCTCCTCTCTAGGGATGAAAGTGGGCTTTCAACTCAATCCTCGAGTTGATCCATTGGGTTGCTTAGCATTATTTCCTCCACTCGAACTCCCTTCACCATTTTGAACCCTTGGTTTAATGATTTTTTGGAGGGAAAGTGCTAGGAAGTCCATAGTATCTGCAAGCCTCATTTGGCCGGCAATTAGCTTGTCCACCTTAGCTTCCTAATAATTGTGATCAGCCATATGTCCCTCTTCTCTTGGCTGGTCCTCTTTGTCAGCCTTCGTGCTCCTTTGATAGTAGATGTAACCCTTGTTACCTTCTTCCATAAACCCTAGGCCTTTTGAAGATCTGAGCTCTGATACTAGTGTAATGACCTTTTTAAGGATTTTAACCACACACACAAAATGCAGATCTGATTTTTAAATTGCAGTAGACTATAAATATAAAATCAGCGATTTTATTTATCACCAAATATGCCAAAAAACACCAAGAAACACCTTGAATCCACTAGCCCCACACACACACACACACACACAATAAGAGTCAAAATCACACAAAAATACTGAAGATCTCATTGTTGGAAATTAATTATGAATTGGAAATTGCAGCCATAAGAAAGTTATAGAACTAGGGCATAGAAACCCTCAAAAGTTACCGAACTTTAGATTCCGACCTTGTAAAATATTACAAATCAGATTATCAAACCAGATTTCTCCAATAGTTCACCAATTGCTCCAAACCCTACCCAAGGTAGGTTGCTCCACCCTTATAAATCAAATACAAGCTGGAAATGGCAAGTATCTCTCCAAATTAGCCTCTAGAATCGATCCTAAGCCAAGGAGAAGGATTTTTCGTCCTTCCCTTAACCTCTAGAAGGGTTTTCGTCCTTCTAGGAAAGTCGTATAAGAAGGTTTTCATTCCCAAATGCAAGAACAAGCAGCTCCAAGCTTAGTTTGCTCCAATAAGATAAATTGCGCCAACTCTAGATAACAAATGGTGCCTCTAATCTTCTTTGATATCCTCCTTTTGGCGCCAAAGTACAAAAAGGAAAGGCTGACCTGTATAAGCAACGAAAACATTAAAGAAAATATAAAATATTAGATAAAAATATTTCATAAAGGTGCTCAGGGTTCTCCTCCATTTTTGTTTCTTTGCCATGGAGAAGGAATGACAAGAAGACCAAATATCAGCTCTTAGGTGGGAAAAAGGGACATTACTCTCCCTCAGTAAAATATTTTGAATAATTTTATTCACTTTTTTCCTGAAAGTGAGAAAGGAAAAATTGAGGAAAAGACATAATGGAAAACAAATGGAATCGGGGCAAAACATTGATAGAGAATTGTCTCAGAAAACCAAGAAATAATACATAAATTATTGGTATTCTCTTGTCCAGTGGCTTATTTGGATAGGAATACATGTACTAAAATGCAAGATTGAGACCTACGAATCTCTTACTCTTCCTCAAAATGCGGTTCAACAAGCAGGGTTTAGGAGAAGACTACAAGAATCAACATTATTGGTCATTATTAAATGCACTTCCATGATTCACAGTTCACCTTCCAAAACTAAATGACATAAAAATCAACCAGACCGTAGATAAATGCACAATTAATAACGACTCTTCTTAAAAATAATTAATTCATTTATATCAAATAGCTGGGCTAGTCTTGATAAAAGAGATTCAATTAATTTCAACTGTAATAAAATAATCCCTACATGCAATTCTTTAAGTATTTAAAACTTTACATTCATTAATCAAAAAAAGGAAGCATTCAAAAAGGAAGAGGACAACACAAATTGTAGACAACCGTTTTGGTGGATAGTGGAGAACCCCTCTTTCTTTTTCAATCTTTTTATACAGGGATTCTAGTTCAGTAGTAGCGACATAGGTAGTTTCAGCTAACAATCACACACTTATAACTTCTGTTAGCTCATTATCGCCAATGTAACCTGGTTTCATTTTAAAAATGCCCGCAAGTTTTGTTTCTCATTTGCACTTCTTAATTAATTTATATTTTACCTTATGCCCCCCATGATTAATTAAAGTTACTTCACATCATATGTCCCTGCCATATAAATGGTTAAACAAATGGGACCAAATATTATACATATGATATGCATACGAATTTATGCATGAATTAACATATTTTGAGTAAAAAAATGCCCACAAGTTTTGTTTCTTATTTGCACTTCTTAATTAATTTATATTTTACCTTATGCCCCCCATGATTAATTAAAGTTACTTCACATCATATGTCCCTGCCATATAAATGGTTAAACAAATGGGACCAAATATTATACATTTGTCATGCATATGAATTTATGCATGAATTAACATATTTTGAATAATTATAAAATATTTGTAGCTAGATGGTGGAAACTTTGGTGCCTTATCCTTAAAGATTATTTTTAACATTGGATGGTGCATTAATTTTCTTTGTTTCGATGGCGACTCTATGACTATGCAGGATTAGTTTACACCCGCGAGATTATAACTGGTAGTTAAACCCAACATTTGTATGAGACACAATTAGGGGCGAAAACCTGAAAGATCCCCAATAGATCTTTGGCAGAAATATGAATTTTTTCCACTTCACAACATAGCAAAGATACAATGTTTGACAACTAGGGTGAAATGGGTTGATTTCTGCAAATCAACTAGGGTTTTATATGCAAGCACACCCAAATCAGTTCACAATAATTATATTTCACTCTCAAACCCTTGAAACAGACCCAGAGAATGCATGGCGATAATCCTAGGGCAAATCAGAATTATTTTAAGGCAGGTCAACTAGGGTTTGATGGAAAAATACACATAAATGGCTTCCAAAAAATTATTTCTGTATCACAAATGATTGCCACTAATTTCAGGAGTTCAAACATACAAAAAATCAGATTTTATGGACGCCACAAACACTCAGAAATCAGATCTGAAATCTGATTATAAAGCTGGTATAAACCCTCTAATAAATTATGAAACTTGGGTATTTTCATTCACAAAAATTATGAGATATTAGACAATGAATTTCAGATCTAAATACCTTAACAATAATGCCCAAACAGTCCCAAGGTGAGTTGATCCACTAGAGAAAACACTGCTGCAATTTTATTCTCCAAAATGCCTTCAAATACACTGTTGGAAATCACTGCTGGAAATGATTAAAAATCTGATTACAACCAAAGGGAATTTCTGAGTGAAAAGCCCTCTCAACTCTTGGGGTTTTCGTCCACAAGAGATTAAATTCCTAAGGGGTTTCGTCCTTGGAATTTTATTGCAAAAGCCGAAGCTTCATGCAAGAGAAAATGTCATAAAATATTTCTGGATACCTCTAGGTAAATCGCCTTTTTCTTTATATAGGAAATGGGACCCAAAGTGACCTTTGGACTTCCAATGAAAGTGACCTTTGGACTTCCCATGAAAGTGACCTTTGGACTTCCAAATCACATTCTCCCTTAGGAAGTACATTTTAATTAAGTGCTTTTATTTTATTGTACTTTCCTAAGTTCTAATTTAAAGTTAAGTCTATTAATTTATTATATGTGCTCTTTATAATATCATATTTTAATTTTAGCACAATGTAATAAAGTTAATAAACTTAAGTCACCCTTCAGCTCACCCTTTGGCCGTCGGGTAGACAAAATAGGCCAAAGGTCTTCAATAAAAGTTACTCGAGAAGGAGGGACATTACACACCCACTTGTAGGGTGCAGAACCCCAGAATCTTTGGTTTCATACTCTGAAAGGCATTCCATTGGCTCCATCGCCTGATAATTGCTTCTAAAAAGGTCACTACGACCATGTTTTCCTAGTGAGCTTTTGGACTGAAACCTTTCTGAATTTGCTTCATAAGCAGATTCCGCATTGTCAAATTACTATTGCTTAAAGCCACGAGCCTCTACTAGTATCCTTCCATGCAAGTACTATTGTGAGACGGACCTTGCTACGTGTGATCCCTTAATTATACATCATGATGTCTATGTTCATCATCCCAAAGTATATGGCCGTGATGGAAATTGTCATCTTGAATTATGGCGTATATGGCCTTTTAGTGGAATTATTCACTACCTTAGCTAAGCCAAATTTCCTGTGCTTTGAAACGTAATGGCAAAGATCCCCAATATTGTTCTGTTCAACATCATCTTCAATAGATAACGATCTCCTTTCATGTGCAATTGACCTCTCTGAGGGTCTGTCATCAAATGATTAACCTATGTACACTTGGTGCTGGTTCTCTGGCAATTTCAACCGTACAATTATATCATTTTTTTAGACAATTTTTGTATTAGTAGAATATCTAGGTTCTGGAAGTACTTGACCCTTTATACGGCGTAAAAAGAAAATATGGCCGAATTTTATTTCCTCAAGTCCTTGGGTTCCAAGTAGGATCTACTACAAGCACTTGATCATCTCCAGAAAGGGTAAGCCCTAGACCACCTACTTGTGACGTCGATAAAAATATGAGAATCACATCTGTTTAGAACTCATTCATAAGTGCTCTATCACATACCTCTAAGGTGCCATCAATGCACTGAAAATCATAACCATTGCATTTTATCTCGTCTTGAATAATATCTAGCATTTACAAAACTGAGCAAAATTTAGGACTCTATGCTCCTCTGCAATGAGATTATCCAGTAAAGTCATCAAAAAACTATCTTGCAGGACATTATTCTGTTTTCCTCTGGCCATCTTCCAAGTCACCATTGTTTTCTGAGGGTTTGGCTCTCTCTCGTGTGGAAGAAACTTCTGCTTGCATCACCTTTGCCACATCATCATCCTCCTCCTCTCCAAGCATGGAATCTAGTCTTTCATCTGTCTTCAGTTGCTCTGTTAGTTGCCAATGCACGATGAATGTAGATTCACCATGAGAATAATGGGTTGGTCCTTGTAAATGAAGAAAACAATAATAGCTCAGTCTGGATAGTGTTTTGCAGTAGTTTTTGCCTAATAATGTAGTGCAACATTATTTAAGGGCGAAAAAGAAAAGAAATTCTGTGGATTTTGCAGATTCATTCATTTGGATTCATGTGTTGCATCACAAGGTATCTGTTTGCATACCAAGATTGTTGGGTGGAGTGGTACAACTTCTGCATGAGCCTTGTATGCAACACCACTTCCTAAACCACCAATGAGCCAACGCTCGTCGGGTAGGGCAAACCCTCTTGTTGGGTATGTAGAGGCAACAAAATTATGGGTGTTATCAGGCGTATGTGTAAAGCGCATTGGGGTGATGCCCATGTGTTGGTCCACACGTTAGAGCTTTCCCCAGACAGCGGGATTGCGAGTAGCTTCAACGCGACCGTGGCGGTAGTGCACATTTGGGGTAGCTCCTGAATGATCGGGTCTTGGATTCGGAGGTGGATATAAGCCGGTGCATGCATTTTCCCTGAGCGTCACTTGCTCAAAATCAAAATCAAATTCTTAAAGAAATCGACTGTTTCATAGACTTGTTACACATGCCGTTCAGGTGAAATGAAGTAGCCTCCATAAGGACACTCTGTATTGGTTGGATAAGATATTCCATTTGAGTTGGTTGTGATTCATCACTTGTTTGACATTGAGTCAGCAGATTCGGACTAATAGCTTATCTGTTTTTACATTTTTCCTACTTTTATGAGTGTGCCTATTCTTTCATGTCAGGTCAGGAGAAAAAGAAAACAAATGGTATCAAACTATAATTGGAGGAGCTGAGGACGTCATATTTCTTCCTGTTGTGGTGTACTTTAGAAGACTTAAAAGGGTATAGTAAATATTCAAACAACCTTGTCATTACCCTATTGGAATTCAGAACTAGAATAACATTTTAGCAACTTTAAATGGTTGATTTCTTCTTTTTTTCGGAGTCTGCATAAAATTTGGGAGGCAATACTTTTTCTGAGTTCTTATCACCAAGTTATTTAGAAGGCCTCCAATATAGAAGATAGCATAGACATTATCTTTCACTTAACAAAACTTTGTGCTTGAAATTTCATGGAACAGGCCTGTTCTATGGATGTACATTCTTGCTAATATTTTTGGCCAGTGCATCCTATAAAACAGGCCATAAACATTAACTCAAATCTACTTGCACTTTTGAACTTATAATTAAAGTGGATAACGCACAGTGACAAAAGTGTCATGGTGCCTCAAAGGGTTAGTGTGCTGTAAGGTATGTAGTATATGAAAGTGACATAAAGAAATAGTCAAGCGAATCATGACTCCTTGCCGCTGGGAATACAAGGGTTATAGATAGATTTTACGTCTCAAGAAATTAATCTGTATTTTTTTTCCGTAAACGTAAGATGACAAGAGTCAAGATTTAACTACAATAGGATAATACTGTTGATATACTTCTATCTGTAAGAGAGAGCATGCAATAAATGTTAAATAACAAGAATTCAGAGGGTCAAACTAGAAAACTCCCATGCCTTTATTGTAACTATCCAAAACTAAACCATGTCAAAATTCAGGCTAACCTGGTAAGGCCAGAAAAGAAGAACATCATTCTGTCTCATACAGAAAATATGTTATATATGTCAACACCCAAGGAGCTATAAAGGATACTTCCCAAATTCTTTTCTAAGTCACCTTAGCGGCCATTGTTGAGATGAATAATAGAGCGTAGGTCAATCAGCCATGATGAGAAAAACATAGCAAATTATGACTAGACTTCCAATATTCCCACTTAGAGAAGGTGATGGAGGCAAGTTATTTCTTGATCTATGCACACAAGGAAGTAAAGGATGCATTTATGATGCTACTTACATTTATTATGCTTGGTTTCAGTTTCGCTGTGGGGAGGTACGTACTTTATAATAAAATATGAGTTGTGAAACTAGTTTATATCCTGTTGTCACCATACGTAGGAACATGTAAAAATCATCATCATTAACATGCTGCCATTAATATTCAGCTTTTCTTTTTCCACATTCAAAGCAGTAGGGAATATATGGTTTATCTGCTGTAGGCAAGGCAGACTCTTGGCTTCTAGTTATGTCAATACAAAAGACCACTTTGAAGTGGTCTTCAATAGAAATGTTTATCTGATGCATTTGTGTATTGTAGCTGCAATTATTTTTCTGCGCACTTCTTGGATTGTCTAAATAGAAGTGAATGGCAAGAACTAAATCATTGAAGAGCTTTGCATTATCAGATTTCTGACAGCTGTCATGAATTTTAGAGTGAATGCCAGTCCCTTGTGTACATTGCAGGTTCTTGCTGCTGAATTGGCACCAGATATACGAGTTAATACTGTAGCTCCTGGATTTGTACCCACACATTTTGCTGATTTTCTTGTTCGAAATGAAGACACTGTAAGTTTTGCTTGAGTTTGGTTTCTCATAGCTAAGGTCTTACGATACATCATGGTTACCTAAGTCCTACAGATGGGGGCACAGTATTTCCAGAACATAAAAAACTTTCCTGGATTTTAAGCATGACTATTAAAATAATACAAATAAATTAAAAAATAATTTAATCAAAACTAAATTAAGTTGACATTTAAAGAAATAAATTACTAATAAAACTATTAATCCAAAATCTATCTCATAAGTGATTATTATTAACATTATAATTGGAAATTGTGAATGATAGAGATATACATAAACATGCTAACTCAAAGTTGAGAGCTAGATAATGAGAAGACACGAGTACATGATAGATTATGATTAACATAACATGTCAAACTCAGAGACTAGAAGAGTACATGCTAATGGATACAATAACATGCTAATGTCCAAAACAAAAAAAAACATAGTCTGCAACTCAATAATCAGAGTCATATTCTGAAGTAATACCTGCAAACCTTTCCGCCTTGTTGGAATTGTTTGTCCCATCTGCATCTTGGGAGGGGTTCCCAACCAATCCCTGGCGGGCATCCTGGTTCTCATCCACATGGTCTGGCTCCTCAAGATCTATATTCCATCGTAGTGCTGGGCTCTCCTTGTATTCAAGTGTCTTGTGATGATTGAGACACAAGAAACTATGTACAACAATTTTTTTTTCCACTCTCTTATATGTAAGTCTGTTCCTCTCAAGTTAGTGGATCCAACCATATGTCGACCAATTCCTCTTAGCAACAAAGGAAATAGAAACTTGGGAAATGAGGCAATTGACAAGTGTTTGCAACAATCTTGGAGGCCCATACAATCGCCACCAGCTCACTAGCTTGTGTAGTGCCAACATGAGCCTTTCTTTTCTAGATGACGAGTTGTAGCCATCAAGTTGAATAAACTTGAGCCGTGTGAGTTTGATATGTGAAGCTTCCTCCAGACTATACATTTCTCTTAAGGCCTTCAAGAATCCCTTCTTTACCTGATCATCATCAAAGGGGACAACTCTATTGGGCCCCTCCACATACCATTTCAGATTAATTGCATATGCAATCCCGTATAAGGGGCTCTTCAACTTCTTTACCTCTTTTGAATGATGGCTGAATATGTGGATGGTAGATCTCTAGGGTGGGGTCCCACACTCGAGTAACAGTGTTCATTTGGCCAAACATGCTATCAGTGCACTTGTATATCTCACCGAGGTTGGGGTTGTTAGAATCCCCATATTTGATGATGTTGAAAATTGTAGATATAATTGATGTGATGTATCTCACATCTTTCTAAAATGTGTCCTTCACCCTCTTCCCCTACTTTGTCTAGAACTCCCCCATCTTGATGACTCCTATGTCATGATTGTAAGTTGCAGGGATTTCGGCAACTCAAGCATCACATCCAACAAAATATAGTGGGATACAAAGTTGGTAACCACTAGCTAGAGGAATTCCTCGTCCGAAAAGGTGCGGAAGAGTGCTAGTGATTGTGATGGTTACAGGTGAACATTTGTACCTCCCTATCATCCACTACCTTTCTGACCCAATCAATTTTGTTGATGTCCTTCGATCATTGTTCATAGCATGCACACAACATGGGCTCCAAAAGATATGCTTGTAACTAACCTCAACTAGCTTACTTGCTTACCTGCACACATAGGTTGCATTTGCGACTATCTATATGGCCTCAGAAGGACCAATCTCCTCAATTTCATCTCTCAAAATCTAAAACTGGAACTTTGCATCCTTGTGCTTGCCTGGACACATAACCACCCTGACAAAGTAAGGTCTATCCTTACAAGGGAACAATATTGATGAGTGACCGGTGCTTAATATCCTACCTTGCACACATAGGATGCATTTGTGACTATCCGTATGACACTAGAAGGACCAATCTCTTCAATGGCATCTCTCAAAACCTAAAATTGAAACTTTACATCCTTGCGCATGCTTGGGCAGTCAACTACCCTCACAGAGTAAGGTCCATCCTTTACAAGGGAATAATATTGATGAGTGACCGGTGTCCAATATCCGTCCACCCATCCATGATAATATTGTATCCATGAGAGATCCATGCTACTTTCATCTCCTCCATAAATAAATTCACCTTGTAATAGTTCCTATCTGAAATAGCAAAATAATTTAATAAACAAAAAGATAAAAGAATAAATAATTTGAAATTTTAATTGTCATAGTTCATGGCCGTTGACATTTGTTAAATAAAAAAATCAAATTAAAAAACTTATAAAAACACAAAATCATTGAGTATTTACTTTTTTAGTAGCTAGGGCAAAACAAAAAAACAAAAATGTAAAAACAATAAATTTATAGGCATACGCCAATGCCATTAACCACTTTGCATTTTGAAACAAGAATGAAAGAAAACAGCCAAGCCTCAAAGGCCAAAGGCTTTGTGAAATTAAATACAATAGATACTTGCAAATTTAAATAAAAATAGAATGGAAATGTCAAATGGGGATCAATGTACATACCTACAGAATGAGAGTAAGTCGCTCATGCTCTTGCTCTCATTGAAAACTGAAATCGCTTGTGGTTGCTCCTCTCCTGTCCTCCTCTCTTGATTCTTCTTCTTTTTGCACAAGTGTGATTGAAAACTGTAATTGAGGGACTTTTTAAAGTTTATGTTCACTTTTAGGGTCTAGGTTTCTTATTTATTGTTTTTAAATGACTTTTTGGCTGAATTTTTTTTTGATTGCATGTTTTGTAAGTGTATAGGTGTTGGGTTGTTGGGACATTCCTCAACCATCCTTGGGATGTTGCAGTGTCCTTGATGCCTAGAAAATAAGTGGGATGCTCCCAAAACTTACCCCAAATTCAGAGGGTGTCCCCTTTGTTTTCCATGTTTTATAAATGAGGCGGGGACATTTTCCTCCCATTCTATGTAATGACCCTTTCAAGGGTTTTAACCTCGCACAATGGGAATTAGCCAAACACACAAATATGCAGATCTGATTTTTTAATTGATGCAGACTGTAAATACAAAAACCAACGAACTATATCTTCCACAATTTATGCCAAAAACACCATGAAACACCTTAAATCCACATGCCACAATTTTATATGTATTTTATCGAATAACAAGAGCCAAAATCACAAAGAAACGCTAAAGAACTCTCTACTGGAAATTAATTATAATCAGATTATTGCAGCCATAAAAAAATTATAGATCTAGGGCATAGAAACCCCCAAAAATCACCAAACTTAAGATTCCGGCCTTAAAAAATATTACAAATCAGATTATCAATCCAAATTGCAAAAATAGCTCACCAAATTCCCTACACCCTACCGAAGGTTGGTCGCTTTACTAGTAATAAATCACTATCAACCTGAAAATGAAAGATATCTCTCCAAATCAGCCTTTGTCATCAATTCCAAGCCAAGGAGAAGGGTTTTCGTCCTTCCCTCAACCTCTAGAAGGTTTTTCGTCCTTCTAGGCAAACACAAGCTCACAATGCCCAAGTAAACTAAAATGCTCCAAGTCTAGATCTGAAATGATGACTTAGCTCTCCTTTTATAACCTCCTTTTGGTGCCAAGGCTCATAAAGGAAAGGCTGTCCTCTAATGAGCCAATATAATCTTTTATTAAGCCTTATTAAAGGCACTAAACCCAACTGACCTCATTAAGAGGGGAAAACTCTAAAAGAAAATATAAAATATTAGAAAAATAATGCAAACAGAAGCTCAAGATTCTCCTCCATCTTCTTTACTTCTTTGTCATGGAGAAGGAATGACAAGAAGACCAATTAATAGCTCTTAAATGGAAAAAGGGGACATTACATTCTGTCATCCCCAAAACATCTTGGATGACACTAAGATAGGAGTGACACATCTCCGTGTAACATTGGTATACATCCTTGTAAAATCAACTTGGTGCATAACCTTGATTCGCAAGTATGATATTGTTTAATTATAGTATTTTTCTAAGGCACTTCTAGTTTAAGTCTTATAAAATATTTCTTTACAACGTGGAGGTTTTGCCTATAGTAGGTCAGATAATTTTCTCCTATTTCTTCAAACTGACCGTTTTCTAGGAACCAAAGTTTTTTGACAATATCTATGGGATAGTGGAGTTGGTTCAATTGTGTTTTAAGCACAATGTTAATACCAATGTATTTACAAATATTTAAGAGAGCTCTTGACAAGTGGGCCTGACCAATCTCTCCTAACGCTCACTTTGATTACAAGTTTACATCTTAAGTGCTATCTATATCTAACCTCGTTAATTCCTGGTCATTCACATGGATGGTGATCTCTGCAGTCCTATCACCACCCACTTTTCTGGTGAGAAGACTGCCAACTTCTAACATCATCATTGTAGGTAGTAATATTTTTTTGATGATCTTGGTTAAAGCTTGTATCTTGTGAGTCCTGGGTTTAGGGATATGTGTGTAATGTCCCTTTTTAGGGCTGAAACTGAAAAACAAGGAAATAGAACAAACCCCAAGTGAAGTAAATTATGATTTTTATAACAGCAGACTGAAATTTGGAACAACAGTGAACAACAACTTGCAAAGAGTGAAAATTCAACCAAATATCACCATAGAAACTATTCACAACATAGATAAACATTTTAAGCATATTTTGGGACACTTTTCACCATAAAATCCAAAGAAATACTCAATTGGAAATTTAATTATAAACAACAGAAGTACAACCAAGAGAAATGACCAAAAATGTAGTCTCCAAACCTCAACAATGGCAAAATATGATAGAAACCAGCCTTACAAATTATGCCAAATTTGAATATCAAAGAATCATGAAGTTTTGTGCCTTAAAAGGCACCCAAGTGATCTTTTATGCAAGTTGCTCCCTAGAAGAGGGGCTCCAAATAAAATTAAAACCGTTGAAATCACTCCTCCTTGATGCCCTAAAGGAAAACCAACAAGATAGTCTTCAATGAGAGTTTTCAACACCACCAAAGTGAAGGGTTTCCGTCCTCCAATCTCCCACAAGGAATGGTTTCATCCTCCTTGGATGCCACACTAATGGATTGTCGCCCAATAGTGGAATGGACTTAGAGCAATCAGCCATAGAGACCAAGTATAAAGTGTATATGCCAAAAAGTGATGTGCAAATGAGCCCCTAAGACTCCTCTTATATCCTTTGGTTGGCGCCAAGAGTCATAAGGTGTAAACCGACCTCTTAAGCTTGTTTTATTTTCTATTTCCATGTTGGAAACTCTCCAACAATGCCGACTTCTTAAGGAGCTTACTTTATCTTTTAATTTCATGTTGGGAGGATTATAATCCAACCGACCTGCCTTAGGGAGTAAAACACCAAAGAAAAACATTAATAACAATAATAGAAAATAAAAAACGAAATCCAAGGAGTTCCCTTGCGCAATTCCTTCTTGGCCATGGGAAGAGAAATGGCAAGAAGTCTTCAATTGATACTAGTTTGAAAAAGGGGACACTACAATCCTCCCTTCCCAAAATTTCTTGCCCTCAAGCAATTACAAACTTATATGTCTAAGTATCATCATATCAAGGTGAAGGAACATGCTATAGTGATCCCATAATCTGGGTCCCGTGCTTGTCAAATGAAAGAGGTTAAATCCAAACAAACTCATACCTCTGCTGCCCTCCTCTTCATTGAAATCCTCTTTTCCTCCCTTTTCAAAAACAACGATGACATATACTTCTTTGGCATGCTTAGTTGTGTCAGAATCTTTCCAAACTGCTGTAGTTTCTATTCTAGAGCAAACTGAATTATTGCATACCTTGTAGTAAGCTGAATTTATATTTTTAGTGGATGCATTATCCATCATGTTCACATACATCCAAAAGTGGCAATCTTGGAAGTAACTTGAGTCCCACAAAACCATAGCAAGATGTTTCATACAATCTTGAAAATAACATCTAGTCTTCTCATCATCTTTACACCTTAGGTATTTAGCTGGAAGTATCTTCTTTTGCCCGTTCCCTACGATCTTGTTTTCATGTGTGTTACTAAGTTCCCAAGAGTGTTCTATTAACCGGAAACATTGATGCTTCGCGATGTGGTTAGAATGCGCAACAAACCCTCTATGATTTGCTCATAAGTTTCCTTTTAATACAAGTGTAAGAAATGATAGTTAACTTGATCTTCCAAAGACTACCCATGCCAAAAAGAGTCTTGGCCTTGAATAGAAGAAACAACATGTCCATATTTGTCTCTAGAATGTTCTGTTGTGTATTTCCCACGATGACAAAAATATGGCACCGATATAGGAGGAAACAACATCGCAGAAATATGGTCATCATGGTCATACCTTGGGCTGCCCACAAGAAGCTCACCCTTCGTTGCCTTTGTTCCTTCAGCAACTGAAGTTCTTTCTGACTCGACTCCTTCCATATTTTCTTGACACATGTATGGAATATCATAATAGTTCCCGCTGAAGTCAAAAACACCGTCAATTTGCCTCTTATTGATCTCTGTTTGGAAAATTCCAACAAGGTGATTATCATCAATATCAGCCAAAAATTTGGCTTTAACCCCCAAATTCTTTCCACAATTTTGCAAATTGAAAATTTATTTTTTCCTTGGCTCATGCTCCATGACTTTTTCCTCTTTATTCAGAGATTTTGTTGCATCAAAATCCCTTTTTGGTTTTTCATCTAACAACCCCTTTCCATGTCCTTCAATGTGGTCTTCTTGGTACTCCACCTCAAAGCCCTCTTGCAAATTTGAATTTTCTTTTTCTTCTTTCAAGTGAAACCCCTTTGGGTTTGGCTCCTTAGCGAATTCTTGTGGTCTAGGATTTAACCCTAGCATTTCCAGCCATGTTCTGGATGTCCCTTTGTTGGAGCTATCAAATGTAGAGAAAGACATCTTGCCCAACACATTTTGTACCTCTTTTAGTGGCACATTTTGTCTTAGCTCCGACTTAGACCTTCCTTTGCTTACCCCAATGAACTCGGCAAGTGAAATTGCCTCCCGTATCTCCCTCAGAAGTTCCATGTATTCCTCATAGCTTTCCACTATGCTTTGCCCCATAGAGGGCCTTGTTCCCGCCTCCAGAAGGGTTTCTTCCCTTGGAAGGAAAGAAGGCCTAGTGGCTGATCCAAAGGGCTTCCGTGAAGTATTTCCTATGGATGAGCTTTCTTCTCCATTATGAACCCTAGGTTCATGAACTCTCTTAAGGGTTAGGGCTAGCAAGTCCATAGTGTCTGCCAATCTCACTTGCCCTTCAATGAGCTTGTCGATCTTGGCTTCCTGTGGATCTTGGCAATCCATACTCTCTTCTTCTCTTGGCTGATGTGATTTCTTTTCTCTCCTTTGATAGCAATTAATACCCTTGTTGACTTTTTGCATGAAACCCTCATGATGGGAAGACCAAATCTTTGAAACCACTAGAATGTCCTTTTCTAGGGCTGAAACTGAAAAACAAGGAAATAACACAAACCCTCAGTGAAATAAATTTTGATTTTTATAACAGCAAACTGAAATTTGGAACAACAGTGAACAACTTGTAAAGAGTGAAAATTCGACCAAATATCACCATAGAAATTATCCACAACATAGATAAACACTTTAAGAATATTTTGGGACACTTTTCACCATAAAATCCAATGAAATACTCAGTTGGAAATTGAATTATAAACAAAAGTACAACCAAGAGAAATGACCAAAAATGAAGTCTCCAAACCCCAACAATGTACGAAATATGATAGAAACCAGCCTTATAAATTATGCCAAATCTGGATATCAAAGAATGATGACGTTTTTGTGCCCTAGAAGGCACCCAAATGATCTTCTATGCAAGTCGTTCCCCAGGAGAGGGGCTCCAAATAATATTATAACCCTTGAAATCACTCCTCCTTGATGCCCTAGATGCAAACCAACAAGATGTTCTTCAATGAGAGTCTTCAAGACCACCAAATTGAAGTGTTTCGTCCTCCTTGGATGCCACACTAACGGATTGTCGACCAATAGTGGAATGGACTTAGAGCAATCAGCCCTAGAGACCAAGTATAAAGCGTATATGCTAAAAAGTGATGTGCAAATGAGCCCCTAAGACTCCTCTTATATATCCTTTGGTTGGCGCCAAGAGTCATAAGGTGTAGACTGACCTCTTAAGCTTTCTTTATTTTCTATTTCCATGTTCGAAACTCTCCAACCTTGCCGACCTATTAAGGAGCTTACTTTATCGTTTAATTTCATGTTGGGAGCATTATCACCTAGACGACCTGCCTTAGGGAGTAAAACACCAAAGAAAAACATTGATAACAATAAAAAATAAAAATAAAACCCACGGTACAATTCCCCTTTGTCCACGGGAAGAGAAATGACAAGAAGTCTTCAATTAGTGCTAGTTTGAAAAAAGGGGACATTACAATGTGGGAAGGTCACATTTGAATTGTGAATTAAGAAATTATGGAAATGAGAAAAGTGGCTAGTCTTGTAAGAAACAATATATAAAATTTGTTTATTATAATACTCACACATTTATGAGCACCATGACATTGTCAATGTCCACAGAAGGTTGATGCACAAAAGGCCTTCATTGGCCTTTAGGACCAAAAAGAGTACAATGTAAGCTATAAGGAATACAAAGTGCAAAAACAACTCCAACAAACCCAAAAATTAAAAAGAACATGTAATAAAAAAATGTGGAAACAAATCATGTCCTTCGATGCCTCATTGATCTCACGATATCTTGAATCATGTCGGGAGGTCGCTTACTACCCAATCTTGAAGAAGAAACAAGGTTTAATAAGAAGCAATTCTTTGGGTGCATATCATTGTAGAAGTAGTCTTTGGCCAAAGGATGGAGAAGATCAAACATTTATCGAAAGAAGAGTGAGGCATCTTTGGGCCTCATAAACCATGAAGGTCTAGAGAGAGTTACACAAGTCTATGGAGAGGTAAAAGAATCACCCCTAACCTCATAATAAGGAGAACATCTAAATGCAAATTGGTCATCAGTATTAGGCTCCAAAGAATATTTTTGACACATACGACATTCTTGATGAACATGGTGATTTGTATCACTGCGGAGGTGATGTGAACAAACTTCTTAAACTGCAAGATAACTGGAGCCAAGTGTAGTCTGGAGGTTGGACGAGCCCATCTAGAAAGTGAACATATGGACTATAGTAATGTTGAGGCTTTGAAAAAGAGGCTGACAAGGCTTTGGCCATTAGGACCAAAGATAGGCTTTATAAATCTCATCTTTGATAGCCTTGTTTATCTCCCATTTGGATGGATCTAGTGCATCAATTGCAAAATTATGTGTATGGAGCCTGTAGATGTCAATATTTAAGAGGCCTAGTTGAGCGGAAGCCCTGACATGTTAACAAGATTTGATCTCATGTTGTGCTAGCTGCATAAAGGATTTGATGCATTGACATGTGGTGGATGCAACACCTCTCATTCGTTGGGTCTAAGGGCAACCAAGTAAGATATTGTAGGAGGGGAAAGTTGAAAATAATGTCTTTCACCCTAACAGTTTTAAGTGAGACATAAACAAGAGGCTGTTATTGTCTATGATAACCTTCAAAATCATTGCAAGTGGTTTTTAGTTTGTTAGAGGAATAACCTTGTTTCTTGATTAATTCTAGAAAGCTGCACATGTGCAATAACCTTCTTTAACTACGGTGTGCTTGACCTTGATATCTTCAACGAGGACATTAATTAACAAAGTGGGATCATCAGTTCGATAAAAGATCTCATCAGGGATCATAGATTGTATGGTGAATCTCAAGGATAGGCTTTGTTTAGTAGGTGCGATTAGTCTCAATAGGAAGGTAAACTTGTTTTACAATGCAAATATCTCATTAGGGATCATAGATTGTATGGGGAATCTCAAGGATAGGCTTTGTTTGGTAGTGCGATCAATCTCAATAGGAAGGTCAACTTGTTTTTCAATGCTTTTATTGGAACCATGCAATGTGGGTTCTCATGTGAGTAAAGACATGGCTGGAATGTTCATTTCATGGATTGCTTTCATAAGCTTGTTACAATATTTAGGTGATGTCTTTGTGAGTTCGAGGAACATGACTTTACTAGGGAGATTGATCAATTCAGTGATTGGGTCCCAATCATCATGATTAGGCTCTTTTGTAGTAGGTTTTTTGAGGTTTTGAGGCTTTCATTACTAAAGGAAGAAACAAGTATGTATTACCGTAGGCATTGTCCATAATGGATGTAATAGAGATATATTTATTCATGAGGGCGATTACATTTAGTTGTGATCAGTTAGAGGCAGTTCCAACTGCATAACCGAACCATTTAGTGTAAATATCTAACACCCCCTCTTAATGACTAACCTAGAATCAACACCAAATTTGTCTCGAAACTTTAATAATAAAGGACCAAGGGGTTTAGTCATTACATCGGTAGGCTGTTCCTTACGACAAAAATGAAGAGAGACATCACCCGAATCAACCAACTTTCGGATATAGTGATGATGGATCGCAATATGCTTAGTGCGGGCATGATATACAAGGTTCTTTACCATTTTAAGACATCTTGATTATCACAAAGAGTGAAAGAGGTGTTGTAGTAGCTTGAGGAAAGTGAAAATCAATCAGAATCCGACGAAGCCATACTACGTCGCAACTAGCACTAACAACTGCCTTGTATTATGCTTCAATGTAAGAGATGGCTACAGTGGGCTGAAGCCGACTCTGCCAAGAAACAACTACTGAACCAAAAGAGAAGATATATCCAGTGTTAGATCGCCGAGTATCCACTGTTCCGCCCCAATCCGAGTCCGCATAAACAATTAGTCTAAAATCAGGGATTTTCTAATACAGAATATCAAAGTCAAGAGTACCTTTGACATATCTCAAAACTCGTTTCGCTATGCCCTAGTGAATGAGTTGCGGTTCAGACAAAAAACAAGAAAGGTAGCTAACAACAAAACATAGATCCGGTCATGTAGTTAGGTAGATCAAGCTACCCACCAACTGTCTATACAATGATTCATCAACCGGTGGTGAATCATCATGATCTGAAAGTTTTAGCCCAACCTCCATAGGTGTAGACGAAGAGTTACATTCAGACATCTAAAATTTCTTTAAGAGATGTGTGACATACTTGACTTGGGAAATGAAAATCAAGTAATCATGTTGCCAAAATTCCACACCAAGGCAATAGTGAAGGAGGCCTAAACCAGTGATGTCAAAAGCAACACATAAATCTGATTTAACTTTTTGAATAGCAACACTCCCACTTCTTGTGATAGCAAGATCATCAGCATACACAATATCATCAACATCGCTTTTGACATAAAGGTTCAGATCAGAAAGACTCCTGAATCCAGAATCCTGTAGGCATTTATCTATTTTAATATACCAGGCTCAAAGAGCCTGTTTAAGCCCATACAAGGACTTAATCAACCTGCAAACCAAATGAGCACGAGCACATGCCTAAAAATGTATGTTGTCAGGATACGGATACGGGTACAGGTTTGATATGCGGATATGTCGATTTTTAAAAACCCTTGGGTACGATACGTCTTGGATACATCCGTATATAAATAAGTACACACACACACACACACACACACACACACACACACACATATATATATATATATGATTCATATACTCATTTTACTCATTTTTTAGTATATAAAAAATACAAAACTTGAAAAATATAGTACGATCAATGTTCAAAATATTCAATCTACTTAAGATTTTACATTTTATATGATATATGAATATTATATTCCTTTGTGTTTCATCCATTTCCTTTGAGATTAATTTTTGTGTTCCAATGGTGGCCATAAAGGACCTATTTAATTGGGTTGACTCTAACTTGTCAATGATAACGAAAGAGGTCAGTCCAATGGTTGGTCCTTGCATTCATATTATCCAAAATCACCTTCTAATTATTTTCATCTGCACCATGCATGCAACCTAGGGTTTATCCCAGAAAATCATAGTTTTGAGGGTATGCAACTTGGTAACTATGGTTTTAGATTTCCTTTTCCCCCCTTTTAAAACTATTTATAATTATTATTATAGGCTCGATGGATATGGCTCGGGATGATTGGGTAGCCACATCTAGGTGTATTAGATATGCACTAGGTAAGGGCTCATAAATGGATATCCAACTGCTCTGTTAATAACATGACTCATAGTTAAAAAATGACTGAATCACATATGCATGGGAAATACTAAGGAAATGAAAAGAAGTGATCAAATATTCCCGAGGGTTAGATTATGGAGTATTAAATTGTAGATCCTCATTGAAATGAGAGAATTACACCAAGCCAACTCAATAAAGGTTCATACTGCAACCTAACCTTGGGGCACATAATGATTTTCGCATTTTATTGCTCAATGCATTTGTAGAAAAGATCTACAATATAAACCTATCCAAATATTAACAAGAATCATGATGTCCAATAGAAATATTATGTACCCCCACGAAGCAACAACATACAAACCAAGTTAAAATTATTATTATTTTTTTTAATCCTTTTCTGTCCAAACTTGCGGGTTCGCCGTGGATATGTCTTGAGTACGTCAAAATGTACCCAGGATGTGCCAGGGACATATCCATGACGAATCCATACACATACCCACACGTATCCGTACGGATACATATCAGGCAGGGTACGGGGGGAGGTGGACGAACCCCGCTAACATAGCTGAAAATCTTTAGGCTGTGTCATATACATTTATTCCTCCAAATCTCCGTTCAGGAAGGCACTCTTGACATCCATTTGAAATACCTTCCAACGAAATTGAGCTGCAAATGAAAGAAACAACCGAAAAGCGACCATCTTTGTAGTAGGAGAAAAAGTCTCCTCATAGTCTACTTTCTCATGTTGCGAAAAGCCTTTTGCAGCAAGATGAGCTTTGTACTTATCGAAAGTACCATCTGCCTTGCACTTGATTTTGTACACCCATTTATAGCTAATGGGGTGTTTCCTTGGAGGCAACGACACCAACTTCCAGGTATCATTTTTTATCAAAGCATCATACTCGAGTTGCATGGTAGTGTCCCATTCTGGTATGCATTTTGCCTTGGAGTATTTCTGTGGTTCATGAATATTAAAAAGATTAGAAGAAAGAGCAAATTGAGGATGCTTTGAATAATTAATCTTCTTACTAGTTCTGTGAGGCCGGCCATCTAAGAGAGGAGACAATTCTCCATCTCACACATCTTGGATAGTGGAGTAAACCAACTTAGGTTGGTGTCTTTGATACACAAGATTATCAATGGGAGATGGCATAGGTTGTACTGGAGTCTGTGGAGGAGTATGAGAAGAACTAGACTCATCATTGGGCAAGGGAAGGAAAACATTTTCTGTTACCACTTGCTGATTGCTGCCAAAGAAAGACTCTGTTTTTTTTACATCAGCATTCCTTCTAATAATAATCTTATTAGTAGAAGTATCAATCGATCTATAGGCTTTAGATTGATCACTATAACAACAAAGAAATGCCTGGAAGTTTTAGAGTCTATCTTACTCCTCTTATTATCATGAACAAAACAATATGTAGCTGAACCAAAAATGTGATAAGCTTATATCTCAGGTTTGATTTTGGGCAAAGCTTCTTTAGGTGCGATTTCCTGCAAAGCTTTGCATGGACTCCGATTAAAATTATATACAACCGTGTTTACTACTTCTCCCTAGTATCTATATGGCACTCCTCTGCTATGCACCATGCATTGTGTCATCTCCATGATTGTTCTATTCCACCTCTTTACCACCCCATTCTGCTGTGGGATATATGGGGTTGTCAAGTGATGATGTATTCCTTCTTTGCCGTAGTAATTCTTGAACTACTTAGAAGTGAACTCCCCCCCATTATAAGATCTCAAACATTTGATCTGCTGGCGAGCTTGGTTCTCCACCAATGCCTTGAACTTTGTGAAAGAGGCAAAAAAATCAGACTTCTTTTTCAAGAAGTAGACCCACATTTTTCTGGAATAATCATCCACTAGCAATAGAAAAAATGTGCACCTAGAACAGTGGGAGACTTCCATGATGGCTCACAAACATCTTTCATGAACAAGATCTAGGAGCCCCTTTGCACGCCAAGCACCTCCAGGAGGAAAAAGTTTTGTCTTTTGCTTCCCTGCAAAATGTCCGGCATGCATATCCTACTTCTCCTGGATACTAGGAAAACCAAGGACCATGTTTGCTCTACTTAGTCTGGCAAGATACTGAAGGTTGAGATGACCGTATCTCTCATGCAACAAAATGCTGTTATTGCCTTCTAACATTAAGGCATGTAAGTTAACCATGGCAAGATCAACTTGTACAAACGTCCGTGCTCAACACCCAAGGCAACAACCTTATTTTGATTTATATCAGACATAATACATTGTTTTCCAGATAAATTTAGAATAACATTAGGATTTTCCGTTAATTGACTTACAGATAACAATTTTTTGTTCATGTTAGGAACATATCTAACATTTTTGACTATAAGCTTAGTATTATCATTTAACATGATACGAATATCCCCTATCCCTTCTACTGCATGAGATCTCCCATCCCCTAATGTAACTGAATCGAAAGAATTAAAATTGGCATGAAATTTAACATACTAGTCTTTTAGACACGTGAAGTGCCGAGATGCTCCAAAATCAAAGAAACAACATTGAGTAGGGCTGCTATCCGAGCATGATGCCATGAGGGCATATTCATCTTTTGACTCATGTTCAACTGCTGCCACATGTGCTAGGCCCTTTTTTCTTCGAAGGGCATTTAGTTACGTTTCGACAGTCCTTCACATGACCAAGTTTATGACAATAGTAACACTTTATTGAAACTTTAGAGGAAGTACCTTCAGCATGTCTCTTCCACTTGTCTTTGGATTGAGTGGCAAAAGCACTCTCAGATTTTCCAGAAGTGTACTCATGATTTTGTGTCTGTCTCTGCTCCTTTTGCAACAGGTAAGAGCTCACCTTGTCAAACGTGAGAGTCTGACTTTCAGCCATTAGATGGAGGGCCTCCACAAATGACTCATATGAAGAAGGTAGGATGTTTAGAACCAAAGCCACCATATCATCGTCATCCACCTTTTTGTTGATGGAAGATAGCAATCCACAATTCATTTTCTTGTAACTTAACGTAAAAAAGTATGTTCTTTAGGTATAACACCCGAATCTTCTCCGATATCTAATAGTTATCCTTTAGACTGGTCCACAACACACTAGCCACAGTGGCATTCTGCATGTAAGGTATCAAATCATCTGATATTGATGATTTTAAAATTAATAGAGCCTCCTTATGACCTTTGTCATTATCTGTGAAGTTTGGAGCAGGTCTATCTTTGCTATCCGTGATTATCTTATTACAATCACAGAATTCTGTAAGTGTTAGAATTTTGTGGCTCCATACATTGAAATTTGTGCCTGTCAATTTCTGCATCTCTGACAAAATCAAGTTTGAAATATTTGCCATTAATGACCCCAATTTTAAATTGACTCACAAATAAATGCAGCAAAACTGGAAATGATAGACGATATTCTGTCTTCTAGCATGGAATTCAATGCAAATATGAACAGTATAGTTCTGAACTTTGACTGCACAAATTAATGCAAACAGATAAATACCATGATTTTCACGAATTCCTCAGAATCTGCTCGTCTGCTGTGTTTATGCCCTTAATCTTGATTTTATAGGAAGACTTGTCAAAACGTCACGTTTTCCTTCATTATGCCTTGAATTGTGACTTTTATAGGAGGCAGTCCAGTATATCATGCTTGACTTTATCTTCATGACTCGTGAAAATGTAGAACAACCAATACTTTACCTTCATGACTCAGGAAAATGTATAACAGCCGGTATTTTACCTTCACGACTCAGGAAAAAAAACGCGATTGAAAAATGCTACTGGTTTGCGACTCACACGAGCATCACCAGCATAGGATATAGACCTTTTGGGACTATTAAAAGACCTTCAATCTTCTTTCGCAATTGTTTTAAAACAACACTCCAATACGTCCACGAGATGCCTCGACCTCACGTGTCGACCCCCAAACACTTCCACTTCTCTACAACCTCAATTGCACACATATTCTTTCTTCAATGGCGTCAGATCTGTACAAACTGTCAAAGGCTTAGATACCAATGTTAGTAGATGAACAAGGAAGAAACAAATATGTATCACTGAAGGCACTGTCCATAATGGACGTAGCAGAGATATATTTATTCACGAGGGTGGTTACATTTAGTTGTGATCAGTTAGAGGCAGTTCCAACTGCATAACCGAACCATTCAGTATAAATATTCAACAATTTCGCAATGCTTTTGTTGGAACCATGAAATGTGGGTTCTCATGTGAGTAAAGATGGGGCTGGAATGTTCATTTCATGGAGTGTTTTCATAAGCTTGTTACAATATTTAGGTGATGTCTTTGTGAGTTCGAGGAATAGGACTTTACTAGGGAGATTGATCAATTTAGTGATTGGGTCCCAATCATCATGATTCGGCTCTTTTGTACCAGGTTTTTTGAGGTTTGGAGGCTTTCATTACGATCTCTGATGTAGCGGAGGATTATTCCATTTTTGATTTAAGGTTTGGTTTATAAAAAGACATCCTCGATTGTGGTCGAATATGTCTTAGCATCCATGATGGTAGATGATTTGTATCATAAAATTTGCGTGAGTTTCTAATTGTTACGATTGAGAATTTTCCAAGTTCAGATTTAAATTTTGATTGTTTTTGTTCGGGTTTTGAATATTCTGGTTTTGCAATGGCATAGAGATGTAAAATGGTGCGGTAGTTTGGCTGATTGAGGGAATACTGCTGCTTAAGGTTTGATCTGCTGAAATTCCTTATGTTGTGCCAATGCTGACATGCTCAGACACTGTTGAGGTTGCTGCAGCATTCTTGGTCAGGGTCATGAATGTCAGTGTAGAGGCATTTGCATATGTTGGAATCATAGTAGTAGGGAAAATTTGTTATAGAGAAAGCTCAAGGATTTTGCTATAAGCATACATATGGGAAGTCTCCATAAGTGTACATATGGGAACTCACTTTAGGCTGATTTATGTTTGTCTCAGTCACATTCATCAAGATGTTTAAGTTTAGGTTGATGCTTGAGATGGTTTCTCATGTTACCAGTAGATATGGGCAACTGTTGGTTAGGATTAGACGACCTTTGTGTGTCGAACCTCTCTTGGTCTTCTTGTGGGTTACTATGATCTTTTTGCTTGCCTGAGAGGGCTTGGCTGTAAGCTCTAGTGTTATGCCAGTCCATGTTGACTAAAGGACAACAATTGCATCTGGTTGAGCTTGGATGAAAGGATCCCAAGCGGTGAAGTACACAAGAAGGCTAGATCCTAGATGATTCATTGTGGGAATGAGGGAACAACCCTTGGGGAATCTAGAAAGCGAAAGGTTTGGAAATCAAGAAAAAATGTCGGGCTTACCAAATGTATACACATAGAAAGGGACTCTACTAGGTAAGCCTCTATGCTTAGTGAAGGAAGAGGACCTCTCGTAGTATACACTCAAATAGACAATAAGTGAGCACTATAGCAATATGTAATGTTAGCATATATAGAAAATCAACATAGTGGTCCTCTCCTCACATGGCCATTTTTACTTAGATGAAATGATATGGAATTTACCAGCGTTAAATTTACTCCAGCCATTTTTCGTTGTGTTAATTACTCATTAGAACATACTATCCTTTTTAACCCAATACTTTTCGAATATAAATTAATGTATTTTCGAGTCCCATTGACCTACTTTGGTCATTTGTGGACATTGATATAATTTCTCTCTTAGTATTGAATGCCATCTCATGGATTTGCATAATAGCATGTCGCAAGGGATGACATCATCACAAAAGACGACATCATTGTCACTTTGGGAGCACATTGAATAAGAAACAAGCTTGACTTCCAATTAGCAATAAGAAATTGTAATCATCGGAAGAAGCAAACCATGTTGATCAAATTCAACATCAAGTTCATAATGAGTAAAAGTAAAATGTCAATTGATTCTATCTCATTGGGTGTTACTTTTGAATGGCAACAATTTTAAACAAGTATCTAGCTTACTTGGATAAGTTCCCATCCTTGGTAAATCTCCCAACTTACGTAAATTCACCAACTATATTTTGTCTTAACTTTTTCCCCATCTTTTTGTTAATGTCTTGCTTTATTCTAAGTTAGAGCTATTGATTTTGCCTCCAAATATTTGAAACACGTCTTTATTGGGCAATGAATGAACATAATTACTAGAATGGTGCTAGACGAGGGTTCAAACAGAATCAACTCCGACTCAGATGACAAACTAGGTCACACATGGATTATCGAAATATTCTTTGATTGCCTGGATGAGTTTAGGAGTGAGTAAAAATTATTCTGTGGATTGTGTGGACATTGTTGGTGCATTAATCCCCCTTCTTAGTTTGTTGCACCTTGTGAGAGATTTTTGCGAGTGAATCACAAGAGGGATAGGTCTCTTATGAGTTTTTAGGTCTTGAATTTTATGGCGTATTTTAAGGCTTGAGGCAACACAATTGTCCAAGTTAGGCGAAAACTAGCCTCAAGCATATTCACAAATTCACTCTGCCGTAGCATTCCTCTTTCAATTTGGTCATAAAAATGTATATATCCCCAAGGACAAAGAAGGCGTTTCTTGGGTCCCCTTTTCTTGTGATTATTAACAATACACATGAGAGAAAGGACATTAAAGCAATGGCTACTCATGGAAGCATTTCATCAAAGTGACAACTTGAGTATGAAAATACTCGTAGAGTAGTGGAAAAATCCCACCAAAATCAAATATCTATATAATACTACTCTATGGAAGCCCAAATTACTTACAGTAACAAGACTTATAAGTGGAAAAAGGATCACCCAACAGAGTGCTTCGTTTCTGGAATGCTTACAGATGTATATACATATCTTTACTGGTTATATTTTGTAAGAACTTAAGAGCTTGATAATATTGTGCATATGTCTGTTTTGCAGAAAAAGGGTATTGAAGAGAAAACTTTACTTGGCAGGCTGGGGAAAACAAGTGACATGGCTTCAGCTGTTGCCTTTCTGGCATCCGGTGATGCATCATATATAACAGGAGAGATACTGGTTGTAGCTGGAGGAATACCATCTAGGCTATAAATTTGGGTTCTTTGATTTTAATGGCTTTCCTGCCAAATGTCTCTTACAGTAAAACATTACTCTCTCTCTCTCTCTATATATATATGGCATCTTTGGATGAATTTGACATATCAAGTCCAACAGCAAAACCTGCTGCCGTAGTCTGCAATAAAATGCCATCTTATTTTAATGGCAGCATTCGTGGCTTGGTACTATTTTCTTCAGTCATTATATAACAAATCATATTATACAGTGTAAGGTATGATTAATACTGTCTGCAATTTTTATTGCTAGCTGACATTAATGGGATTGGGGAATGTAGGAGTTGAGTGGAAGAGATGGTGACGAGAACCATATCAAGAAGAAAAACAAAACAAGGTTGGAATCTGCTGAATTCTGGAGATGAAATGAGTTTTCAGTTACTTGAGAAATTCTAATAAAATGTAAAGCCAACTGTTCAGCAAATGGTCAAATAATGAAATGATCACAAGTGAAGAAGTGCAAATAGTATTCGCCTTTTCATAATATTAATTTCAAACCGTCTTTGCAATTCCACTCATTATAAACACCCTTAGTAACACAACCATATTCAACTCAAAATCAGAGTCTAATGTACATTCAGCTCCCATTATGATTAGTCCATTATAAATATAATAGAGGCCTCTAGGTTCTAATCTTGCCTGCCATTACATGGCCTTGAACTCGTTGAATCCTTCTAGGGCATCCGACAGGCAACTAATATTTTTTTGTCAAAAACTTGGGCTTGTCTTAGCTGGGTATGAAGGAATAGATTGATGGAAAATGGGGAGAGGGTCAGAACTTAGCAACATGTGACTACCCTTTACTTCAACCACCGGCTAATCTTTTGTGAAATTCACAAATCCATAGTAGTAACTATGAAGGGCATTAAAACGACCACCTAGTGAACTCAAAGACAGAACAATGCCTGGAATATTTCTTTCACCTAGAAAGAAAACTGATGTTTATTTCATCTTCTTCTTTCCTTCTGCATGTGCCAGAATCTTTGCACATCAAGGGATGTCATCTACCCTTAACACCATTGCAAGCACACATAAATACAAATCTTCGTTAGAAATCATACCAACCTCGTTCTCCACAAATTCTTTTTACACTGACGATCTGGCTCCTTTGGTTCCAATATCCTCAAATCCTTTCTGACGAAGCACATCTTTCCTCTTTCCACTTTACTTTTTCTACACTTACCTCTCTGACGGGGAGAAACTTGATATTCAGCTAGTGTCTTATTTGTGTTGTAGGTGTCTCCCAAAAAGATTTTGATAAAGGGTCCAACACCTCTAATATTGAAGCTTCTATCCTTGTTGCACACCTCTGCGATGGGTGGGACTTTCTCATTGATGATTCTACTTTTTTTCTAAAGCTTCATATTGCACATAATCATTGCTGGTCCATTCTATCAAAGGTTCCCTACCTTAAGTCTTTGCTTGGACATGGCCATGTGAGGTAAGGAAAGTTTTAATATTCCCAATTCCAACTTGTTTTCTTAACCAACCACGACCATAGATTGGAAGCTTAAGCACAATGTATAAGTTCTTGTTTTCAACGTGCACTGCACATCAAGGGAGACTTAATCCCTATTGTTTTGACCTATATCCCAAGTCAAAGTTTTCTTATAAGCTACCAATCAAATAAAATACCCTACCTTAGAAATCCCATGTTTAGTACAAATTTTCTTGCTTGATGCATCTTAACTTAAATCATAATGGAAGAATTTTTTATTAAAGACCATGTCTTACTACTAGTCCATGTTAAATTGTTAAACATCTGTCTAGTGAAATACCCAAGGATTTAACTAGTTCGAGATTATGCATGGTCTTAGAGAATTTGGTATAGAGAGAGTTTTTCAATCTCTTTTAAGCTTCTTGTCTTCCTATCTCATTCTAGTAGTATACTTTGGATCCTCACTCCTCTCAGAGGATATGCTAGGGTTTTTCCAATATTATCTTTGTTTGAGTATTTCCATTGTGAGATGATCTATGATTAAAGGGCAACACCATGATATAAAATTCCACATATGAGACCCTACGATTGACCGATCCAAAATACAATTCTTTTGAGGGTCGGAATTCAAATGCTTTCTTTGTAGAATCTCACCCCATTATCCGGTTTCTTAGAATCTCACTACATTTTCCCCCTAATGGTTGCAATCCTTTAAGTCCAATAAATCCTAGTGACTTTGAGTTTGCCAATTTAGAAAAGGAACTTTTTTCATCATCAAAGCCATAAGAAATTCATTCCTTAATTAACTTTATTGGTAAAATTGTTTTGAGGCTTCATGACTGAGAACATGTAAATTGGAAGTGCTAGTAGGATTGACTTTAATGGGGATGATTTAGTTTGCTACCTTTGCCTTCCTGTCCCTTCAAGAGGCTTGAATTTGCTCTAATATCCCAAGCAAATCTTTCCACTTTGCATATTTCTTGTTGCACTAAAGAGGAGGATATGCCTAATATTTGCTAGGTAGTTTCCAATTCTCAATGCATAAGCAATATGTGAATATCTTCTATCCCTGTATCACTAAAAAAGAACATCTTGGAGTTTTTGGCATTTATACATAACCTAGTAGCTTGAGAATACTTACCTTAGATTTCCTTGATTGAGTCAACCTCCTATGGTTTAGCTCCACAAAAAAATCTTAATGTTGAATCATTTAAAAAACTTAAAAGGAATGTCAAATGCTTGTGGTAATGCTCCTTCCTACTATACAAATTAATATGGAATACTTCACAAGTAAAGTGGAGCTCTCGTGTCTATAAATTGGAGGTGAGTGATCTAGGTGGCAGCTGTAGACATTATTTCGGGAAGAATATTGATAAAATTAGTAAGTCACCTTGTCAAGGTCATATCTCCTAGAACAATGATTGAATTTTACACCTTTATATGCACTTGATATCTCTTTAGGGCATTTGACGAAGGTTTAGGGTCTAAAAAATGGCCAAAAGGGCCTTAACAATGCAAAAGACAAAAGTGTGTATAAGTACCTAAAAATAGTAGAATTATATTTTTCTATTTTTTTGAGTTTTGGGTCATGAAACAACTCCCAATTTCTTGTGGGAACACTTGTCATGGGACATCACTTCCAAGTTTAATTCCTTCATATTTTTTTTTTAGACTCCTCATTTCTTTCCAAAATTCAATATAAAGTACATGCATTACAATGTAAAAGGGGGTGAATTGTAAGAGGACAAAAAGTCTTGTAGCTTCCAATATCCTTGAAAAGGTTATTATAATTTTTGTAATATACAAAATATATGATAGTATTTTTACATCTCTTGTTAGCAATTTCTACCTTCCAACATAATGACACATGAGAAATAACTTAGATCTGTTATGAGAGATAACAACTCACCTCTCCACATAGATAGCAACTCACATCTCATCTCAAGTATAGTCGTATGACCTACCATATCAATTAAGTAGTAAATTATTTTATTTAGAGCTTGTCTATATATATTTTATATTCATTCATTCATGGTTAATTTTGCCACAATTCTGCAATGTTATTTCGTGCTAAAATTATCATAATCAAAGTTGCTTCCTTCTACACTCATTAAGCGTATGCAATTTAGTGTGCTATAAACCAACTTCCTAATTCAATCCAGATCAGTGGGATAGGGGATTCACATTCCATGTTTGCTTCTATACCTTTAATCCTGGCTAGTGTCATGGTCTCGAATTTTCAACACGTGGCAAAAATGTGAGGGTAATTCGAGTCCCTTGATGGAAATCTCTTGAATTTTGAAAGAAAACAATTAGACTTACATTTGCTACATTACAAATCCTAGACCAAGCTCTTCCAAATCATAACAATCTTTTGATAATTCAAAACTATCAAGAATTCTTGTTGGAGTGTTATGTCCACTCAACCCTAGAGCCTTACTAATGTCAATTTTGATAATCATATCTTAATCCTTGTTTTCATTTAAGGAATGGAGTAATTTGCGGGTTATGATGATGCCACGCAAAACCTACCTTTATTTTATCAAACATCCATGCTTTTAAGAAATGATATGAGGGAGAATTTGTTTCAACCTCAATTTTGTTGCCATTGATATGATTTTAAAATTGTATTACATAGTAAGGTAAAGAAGAAATTAGATGTAATGCCCAAAAAATTGACACACAATACAACAATAAAAAGCCAAAATAATTTTTGTCTTACATTACTTGATAAATGACACCACATGAGATCACTTAGGATAACTCACATCACATGAGATGTTTGCACATGCTTGAATCCACAAATATAACATGACGAGGAACAAATAAACACCACATAAAAAGAACACGCATTGCCAAGCCTACCAAAGAGGCTTACAATGAGTAGAGGTCATTATTGCAACTATCCCTTATCACTCCAAGAAGGAATCTTGGCTAGCTTTTGGTTCCTCCAAGCATAGACACCACATCAATTTTGTCAGGCCCCTTATCCCTCCATTATAACACACGCTTGTCCTTTCAATAAGTCTAGCCGCAAATTCCTTTGGTTCCTCCAAAACAAAACACACATTTCCCCTTATTCCTCACTTCAGTAGCTGCAACTTATTCCTCCAATAAACAATGATGAAACCTCACCCCAACAAGAAGAAAAAATATCCACACAATGCACATCAAACCACATTTTCCCAAATGAAAATGTACAAGACAACAATCCAACCGCAATATAAACTCACGTATAGACACTTTCCACAACATAATCATTATTGACCTTAATTATTTTAAAAACACTTAACATGTAAACCTTCATTCTTCTTTAAACTAGATTGCATTTTCTTTATTTTGTTTAACATTTTCCCTATAAAGGTTCCATTTGATTTTGCTCGTTTTTCTTGTGGCAATTACTTTGTATAACATGATTGTTAATACAAACATTTAAGCACACACGCATCTACTAGTACTTGTCCGAAGAATTCGTCTCTAAGGAGCATGTTTACTTGGTTTTAAATTGTACCTTCATTTCCCAAAGGGAAAAAAATTTACATGAAGAGAAAAGGAAGTCTATTAGATCTAAGAGTAGGCAATTTTCATGTTCCTTCTCATTATGACCCTTAAGCACTCTGAATACCCTTTTTTCTCTTTCAAATGATAACAACCATGTAATTTAACTATTTATTTAGCATTGCTCATAAAGTGCTTAAAAATCGAATTGCCCCAATTAGGATTCCTTGTTTTCACAAATCATGTTACGCATGGAACGATACATTTCGCCCATGTTAACGTTATAGGGGTTTGCATTGAGTTAAAGTGACAAGTCTCAATTTTCTCTTTTCTCCTAATCCATCATCTTAAGATTTCAATATCGATAGTTACGAGTCAAAAACATGATTCACCTACAATTAAACTTCTCAAGTGTTCTTAGGTTTAATATATTTCCATTTACGCCCAAGGGTTCCACTCCTCACTACAAATTAAGCTAGAGTACAACATCCTTAACTCACAAAACCTTTGTAAAGCTCTAGGTATCCATTACTACCTACTAAGAGAGCACTTGCCTTAACCTTAAGGCTTAGGAATGTCACTACGTGGTTCTTTTGTGATGCGATTTTGGCTCCATTTACAAATCTCTAGTTCAAAACTTGTGAAGGCGACAATTTGGTCCACGAGGGAAGAGAAGGAGCATTTTCATGGACCATCCACTAAGGATGGACGAGGTACAAAGTTTACCTACCTCAAGACAATCATAAAGGCACAAGTGAGACTTATTTTCTCGGCATACAATAGAACCTAATATCGATATAGCAATGGAATGACATGGTCAAAAGTTGACAAGTTTGGTTCCACTATGGAAATAAGACACATGGTAAACTCAAGGGACCATTCCTTACGACAAGGTTTTTATTTCATGGTATAACTTTGATTATTGCTTTTCGTTCAAATAAAAACATGCTATTACAGGTATTATTTTCCTCAGAAGACTAAAAGCGTTCCCTAGGTCAACACATCACTACAAAATTGGTAACATACGCCATTATCAATTTATTACTATCCAATTTACTAGTACAATCTATGTCTAAAATTACCATGGTACAATTAGTTTTAAATAAAAACTTTCCAAAATCCACCCACCTTTAATGATTCAAATACTAATATAGGTTTATTTTTACATCAATTTCCATAACAAGAAGGTACGAATAACTTAATTTACCTAACCGATATATAAAAGTAGGACCAAGCAAGAATTTAGTCAACATTTAAAAGAGCAACTATGATAGTATTTATTTAAATAAACCGTGCACTTGTCCTTAGTTTTATTAGAAATACGATATTGTAGCATAAAGGAAACTACCAATACAAAAATTGTGCAAGTTCAAGGTGAAAAAACCATGCATGTGAGGGAAAATCGAAGCTGGTGCGCATGACACCAAGCTAGTTAAACACATAGAAACCACGAGTCCACCACAATGCATTCGATTAACCATTGACGTACAAAGCATTTGTTTCCTCATTGGCATACACATCTATTTGGGGAAAGACGACTTAATAACCAACCAAAACCCTCTTCCTCTCTTCCTTAAGCGGAATTCCATACTACACTTCAATATTCATATTTCCCAAAACTGGGTTTATGTTGGAGAAGTTATTTCTTTATCGTCATCTCACGGTTATCCTCTTCCAATCATTGATTTATGGGAACAATTAGCTGTTTCAAATCTCCTTCCTGGGCATAGGCTCGAAGGATGATAGTCAAAGGTTGAGGAGTTCGGCTATCAATCTCCCGATAGCATTTGATTGAATGTCTCCACGGTGATCTCGACAAACCCATTTTGGACATATCCCATAACCATGGCATTCGATGATATGACATCTGGATGAGGCTTTTATTTGAAACACCTTAAAGGCTAGACAAGAACACTAGTACCTTGCAATCATCACGCTCCACAAGACCACATTTCTTAAACACGTTTTGCCAAATAGTCCATGTGCCTTTTCTATGCGCCCACATTCATTCAAGAATTTTAGCAACAATTATCCTCCATGTGTAGGGGTCATGCTATCTTCTCAATGACAATCCCTTGAGCCATTTGTTAAATAGTTAAGGCGCCTGTGTATACCAGCGCACTTGCAACTGAAACATCTGACACGGGAGTATGGGAGTTTAGTCTTCAAGGCCTTGCTGGGCGTCCTAAGGAAATTTGATAACAAAATCAAGTCTTCCTCCACGCTTCGTATATATATCTTCCAGGTTAGTTGCAGATTTAATGTCCAACAAAATTCCTTATCCCTTTGTGCTTTGACAGAGGACCAAGTTGTTCCAGAGTTTCCATTGGAGTACGTTGGCAGGGATGGTAGCATCAAGCCAATGTGAATCCACCAATATTTTTTAGATCTCTCGGATACATTGAATACACTAAACCCATGTGATCCTCTAATGTTGCAAAAGAATTAAAATATACCTAGAGGCTAGGGGAATCCATTTGTCAATCAGGCTTTGTCTTTTATGCATTTTATGATAATATCTCTCTCTCCCTCCGAAAAGAAATGAGCTATTAGGGTAATTCTTTGAGCTTTCAAATCCCCCTTTAGAATGTGGCTAGTCATATCCTATCAATCTAGTCGACTGTTAATGTCTTTGACAACTAGTAGTTTTCAAATTGCCTACAGATTCCTTGATAACCTCTTAATCATTTAGTAGGATTCCTTTTGAATAAGTAGTAGAATTGACATTGTTTATAGATCTTAATATTAGTATTGTCTTGGTTATCAACATAATTACATACTTCAGTAGCCACATGTTATGTGGTTGATGATTCTATTGTAATACTTTAGTATATTTGATTGTTGATATGGCCGTGTTAACAAACAACCGATCCAACCTTCTTATATAAGCAGAATCATGTACATGGTGGAAAGGGCATTGAGTACCAAGTCCTCACTGTACCAAACTTGTATAAGGCATAATAAATGAAGGATTGACTATGCTCATATTTTGATATAATGTGATGTAGTATGAATCTATTTTGTAATTGATAGTCTATGGTAGTTTAGTTTCATTATAAACATTCTAGTGTCATGTCTTTATCATATGGTGGATCAAGCTTAAAGTTGGTTCAAAGATAACGTTGATCAACAATACTTATTGCTAAACATGAATTACATTATTTTATTAAATTTGTATACCGATTACAACTATGACAATGATAAAATAAATTAAAAAGGTACACAAAGTTCAAGATGAAGAGAATTGACATTATATTAGAAATAATTAATTGACCTTGAATAAACGTAAGATAAGGAGACAACACAATCGAGGGGGACCAAGAAGTTACATGGTCTACTTAATTGGTGGAGCAACAAGAAAGACAACAAAGGTTGCGAAAGGCAATCATCTCTAGATAGCCTTTAAGTAAAGTACAAAGTACAAACATACATATAAATTAGAGGTCGAGTTGATGATGAAGGGTTCAATTGCAACACGAGGACCCTACACCACTAAATGGGAAGGAGTGTGTATAAATATCCATAGTTCCTTTTGAGGAAGGAAACATTGACCTTTCCAACCATGTTGGGTTGGAGGGTGATTCAAGAGTATCAAGTGAAGAGCTTGAAGCAACATAGATGACAAGTTGGATGGAGTAGCACAAATGGCGACCTAAGGGTGATCAAAATATTGTATGGATTCTTATCAAAGGAAGGTTGAGCTTTGAGATGTGCCTGTGGTGAGGGAGCGATGGAAGGTTCAAAACATACCTTATTAAGGAGGAGAATTGTATTCGAAGAGTCTTGTTAGAAGTAACCCTTAACCAACAATTGTTGCCCATCTCAATCTAGTTCTAAAAAAAAGCTACCGAAGTTCTCTAACGAGTGATCAAAGGATCCAATATGACATTGCAATACATGTATTACAATCTGGATTAATAATGTGCACACAAATGAACATCTTTGGTTACAATGCTTTCCAACCACACTTTGAGGAGTGGACATTGATTTGTAGACTAATAAACCAAACATTGATATAGTTACATGGGAGAAACCAAGGAAAGCATTCAAGAATATTTTAAGCTTCTTAGAGTGGACGATGAAATTGTCATGGAAAATACAATACTTTGCATGGTAATCATGAGGATGCTTGATCATATAATAGAAGACTCAAATAAATGCTTGACAATCTTGAAAAAGAACATGTTGATGGATTAAAGAAGAAATGTTTCATTAAAGGGTTGGTACCCTCATTGTGGAGGACGATGAAGGTAGTCCCACCCTTAGCTTATGAAGTACATACTATCGAGCCATGCACATTGAAAGAAAGAATAAGAAATCCACACACTCGATTAAAAACAAAGAAGATGCCAATGAACCTAGATTAGTAAGATCCTTAAGGAAAGACATACCATAAATGCCAAAGGAGCTCAAGGGAGACACTAAAAATTAAGGCAAGAAATTTTGGTGTACCAATTGCAAGGTAGAAGGTGAATTTCCCAAAAAAATGCTCCACAAGGTTTGTCAAGTTATAGGGTATACAATGAAGGATTGCCCATATAAATTGTGAAATAAGAGTGGCCAAACACATTTCACACACACAAACCATTAAAAACACCAAGACATTACCAATGTTAGAGTAATATTGGTGGTGAGAATAGTCAACTAGTTATACAATGTAGGGAGTGCAATGAGTGGGGCCATTTTGCAAGATCTTACCCCAATCACAATAACACTTAAGTTCTTTGTCGATGGTATGAGCTCGTAAACCACAATGATGACAATTGTACAAAGAAAGCCAATGACAATATGATTGACATAGTCGAGGGAAAGGAGACAATGGCAATTATCAACGCACAAGTGAAGAAAACTAATTATCTCGATCCATGTACAACGAATGAAATGTTGGTTAAAGAAAGCATGGAAGTCAAGAGTGGAATGGTCAAAGGATGTCACTCATATGAACATACAAGCATTGTGATGAGAAAACTCGAGTATGGCAAAGCTATTGCAAGACATGTATTGTAGACCAAAGTACTCATGAAAATGTTTGAAAGAACTACACGAGTCAAATACACAATAACAATAATAATCACTCTATTATCAATATTCAGAATCAATTACACATATATAGGAGATATCAATCCTATAAATAAGGAGTTAACAACTATACATGAGAGTTGTTAAAACAACTCTTCTAATTAACAAATATTCTATTTTGTGAGTTTGGTGAAACAACCTGACTTCACGTATTACTATCTCACACACTATATAATATTAACAGGAGCACTAATAAATGTTTTCCTAACAATGTTGACTTATGATAGGCCCTTAATCCTATATCATATATCATTATATGTATGGATGACTTGTGTCTAATATAATATCTTAACGTATCATATCTCGTGTATTTATGCTTTCATATGCTTAATAGGTCATCGTAGATGGTTTATATAACATAATGAGGGTATGTATAAGAGGTAATAACTAATATATGAGCATCATATTGAGCACTCGAGTCTTATTGTTGTGGAGGTTTCCCCCTCAAAGTTACTAAGTCATTTTTACTTGCATATTCTCATATTATCTCTCTATTTTTGGTGTTCTTTGGTGTTCTATTGCTGTTATTCTTTTGATTTATCTACACTACTTACAAGTGGTATTAGAGCTTCGATTCAAGTCAAAATGAGGTTAAAACCTTGATTTCAGGACTCACCCATATTTTGTAAGCCTTTTTGATTTATTTGCAACTTTTTACTAGAATTGTGACATAAGTAGAGGAAGTTGCCCTCCAAACTTCAACTAATTTGGATATATTTTGTGGAAGTCACATTCATTTGAGTGTTTTTCACAAATATCCTCTATAGGTTGCACATTGTGGAATTTCTTTAAATTATTTACCTTTTTAGAAATCTCTCTAGATTTTGAGTGGGGTTCATTCTTGGTGCTTTATTTATTTGGATTGACATCAACCAAAAAACCTAAACTCCAATCTCCATGGTAGGGAGATGTACTAGAGGCTAAGGAAAAGGATATGCCAATGTAGGGAAAACTCCTAACGAAGAGGTGGAATTGGATTTTGAATGGAGGGGGGGGGGGATTTTAGATGCCATCTTCTTTGGTGGATGAAAAAATATGACCCATGGTGGAGAATTTTCAAACCATGAAAGGAGAAGTCAAATTGATGTGTCATAACATACAAGGAGATGTGGAGGCATTAACTAAGATGTCCAAAAAAATTGAGGGAGATATGGCTAAGGTATCCAAAAGAATTGAGTTGTTATCCTCTCAACTAACTCAAGGTGGATCTAGCAGACATCCAAATTATGATTCAAATATTATATTACATTCCTCTAGGACAATCCTTAACTTTGGGCCACAAAACCTACTCCCATAGGTGGACATGCATAAGTTTGATGGCAAGGACCTACTCAACTGGATCACCCAAATGGAGAATTTATTTGATTTATATTATATCCAAAGTGGGAAGAAGGTTATTGTGCCATCTTTATGTCTAGAGCCGAAACAATTAACTTGGTATCTCCTGTAGTGCACTCAAAAGAAGTAGGCTCTTATTGTCACCTAGTCAGTATTTACAAAGGAATTACAAATGCATTATAGTAGTAGTGTGGTAAAGAACTAATTCAACCAACTAGCAAAGTTGTGGCATGTTGACACCCAAAATGGTTCATCTCATTTTGGAGGCCTCAAAATTAAACTTTATTTGAGATTGAACAATGAAGAAAATATCATTTTTGGAATTCTTATGTTTTAAACTTTACCAAAAATATTATTTGCTCTTCATATATATAGTGTGCTCTAAAAACTTTGGCAGGTTTTGAAGCGTTTTTGGCCTCTAAATGTCCACTTGATTTTCAAAACCTAAAATCCTATGCCACCTAGGACGTCAAACTTAATCTATACGGCTAAACCGTGTGGTAAGAAATATTTCACCGATGGATGACACACGTAAATCCTATGAAATACTTATTCCTCCTCTCTCATTGGTTCTCAAATTCCCTCCAAATAAAATTCTTGAATGTTCTATCATTGTATAAATAGATGAAGCATGTGATTCATCAAATCATCTTCTAGCTTCGCCATTCTTGGTTTGGATCTCTAATCCCTCTAGTTGTCTAGTCTGCAGGAGTTCAATTTAGCTCTGTTTAAATATTTTGAGTTTTGAATAATTGTAATCAATTCAAGGATATCATAATAAAGATTTGGGAGAACAACCATGTTTATTTTATTGAGTCATAAATTAGATAATGGATTAGAAAGGAAGCTATCATTTGAGGCAAAAGTGTATTCACTCAAATTGTTAGGATTTCCATTTGGTAATTAGGTGCAGAGGTCTAATGTGTAGTCACTAAAGCATTTGGTTATAAAATCTTTGTAGAATTCTGGCTTCATTTGCATATAATAAACTTAGCTAATGCTATATTTTAGATATTGAGATATGGTGGTTTGATAGTTTATTAACTATTAATGTATGGGGTTTAATGGTTGTCTAAATTGTGGGGAGTTGCATTAATTGTGTAGATTAATGTTGTTCTTGCGTTATTTTGACTCCATATCAACTTTGTAGATCCAACACAAAGGACAAGGCTTGTATGAAGTTGGAATGATCACCCCTCCCTTTTAAATAATTTTTGTTGTCCTGCACCTTTGAGACCTTTGTTTTCAACTTGTATATCTTTAGGGGCCTCTCCATTATAACTTTGGCTTCATTCTTTATTGGATGCACTCCTAATCTCTACTATAAAACCAAGTTAATGAATATTATCATATCCTTACAATAGAGAAATTCAAGTTGGTATATTAACCTGTAAATGTGTGGCTATGTCACAAGTGACACTTAATAGGGCACTTGGTCATGGAGGTTATGTTTGTGGGAAGATCTAGTGCATGTTTAGACTCATCTTATGTTAAGAATTGCTAGGGTCTCTCCCCTTGAACTTGCATAGATAGAAGAAGTAGAGAAGTGACCTCCCTTCTCACATTTGTTGGTTGTGTATCCATTCCCAACTTGTTGAAGAGAACCTCTCGTATGACAATTGACTCATCCTTCAAATTTTCTCCATTAGCTTTAAGGGAAGGAAATATTTGGGAGCCAACAAATTGACGTTGTTGCCAGGGATTGTCTATAAATTAATTTAAGTGATTGTCATCCTGAGGTTATGGTCCTTAGTTTGTGCTTATGTTTTATTGCATACAATTTGTTTGCATTGCTTGGTTGGTTAATTTACAATTTGCCCACCAACTTAGCCAACAAATTGGTGTCATTTCCAGGGTTATGTCAACTTGGTTTATAATCTTCATTTTGCATTCCTAGTTTCATTTTCAAATCCACATTTTCTTTTTGTTTTAGTTATTGTGTCTTTAATGCATAAAAGTTTCAGATCTTGGTCTTCCTTTGGAAGAGGAGACTCCCTATTGTTTCATTGACCAATATTCTTATATGCTTCAATATTTTCTTTGATTTTCAAGCATCTAACTACCGGTTGTCTATATTATGAACAGGAGAATTGGTGATCTTTCATTTTTCTAGGTGACGCCTTCTTGTGGTGTGTTCTAGGAGCTTTGTGTTGGATCAAATCCGTGGTATTCAAACTTTTTTTTATAGTAGATGAGTGTTTGCAAGATGCATATATCTGATTTAGCTTCATATTCCCAGTTTGTTGGTGGTTTAGGTAACACTTGCGCCTGCTCGGTATATTTTGATTTATGAACTTATATTATTTAGTGCATAATTTGGGTGTCAATGGGTTCTCATGGTGCTTCAAATATACATATGCATAAACTCTCATTTATTGATAAGAAATATCAACATCTTAATAGAAATTGTTTCCATGATTTCTTAACTTCTTTCCCCAAATCTATTAGAGAATACCTTTCCAAGTTTAATAACAACCACACACTTAAGGGAGAGAGACATTTGAAAGCCTTTATAAACATGGTTGAGGATTATAGGTTGATAAAAAAGGTACTGTGGCTAGGATTTTCATTCAAAGTTTAGTTGATGATGAATGAGACTAGTTTCATGAGTTGCATGATAGAATTATTGACTCTCAGGTAACATATTAGTATCTCTTTATTGAGTAGTATTATAATGAAATTGATTACTCTTCTCTTAGGAATTATTTTTATGAACTAACAAAAGAGAAGGATGAGAGTATTCAAAAGTTTAATTTCAGATTTTGAAAACATGGAATAAATTACCTCAACATTTAAAACCAAGTGAAGCTTATGACCTCATTGTATACTGTGATTCATTCACTGATGATTTAAATTACTACTTGAGATATAAGAATCCATTGACAATCATTCATGCTTTCAATTTGGATTTGAGGTTTTGGGATATTTCATATGTTTCTTATATGGGTGATGAAAATCAGTCTGATGTATATGAAAATATGGTAGATGATGTCGAACAATATAATTATGAGGATCCTAGAGTTCTTACTAATAAGGAATCACACAACTACACTTATGATTTATAGTCTGGTTTTTTGGGTAAAGTTTGCAACTCTCTTTATGATGGATGCAGATCTTGTGATGTTAATGATGACCCATTTTCTCATAAGGATTCTTGTGCAACCGATTTTAGTGTTAAATTTGTATAATGATAGCCTCTTGATGAGATTGAAAGTGATTTTCTTGTTTTTTCTAGTGTGGTTGTAAGTGCTTATAATGTTTGTGTTGAAGATTATAGACTCTATTATGTTTGTAGAAGAGGAAGAATCATTTAAGCATGGCAATCACTCTGTAGGAGAAACCATTGTGTATTTATGTGCACTTTTGAGTTGTTAGGATGTTAGCATGGAAGATAATTATGCCTTTTGTTGCTTTCTATAGATGGCTAACGATTTCATGAATGGTATTGGATTTTCCTTTGGTGAAATATTTCAGTAAGAGGAAGTCAGAGACAATTTCCTACACGCACTTCAGCTACAAGGACCAAAATTCATCATAGAGAATTATTTGGAGATCAATGAGGTTGAGGTTGAACAATTTTTTCTTGAAGTGATAAATATTGATCAACCCCTTGCACACAAAACTTTAAAAGATTGTGATACAAGAGTTTCATATTTGGATGATGAAAACATGTTTCTTCCTTTCCAAGAGGTGTCCATTGAACATGATGATCAACCTGAGCATGAAATAATAGAAAATGTGTTCTTAGACATTGTTGAAACTCAAATTTAATCCTTGGAAGATGAAGACAAATGCATTCAATGTGATTCAATTGAATGCAGTAATCCTAACTTCTCTTCTTGTTTAGAAATTGCTGCAATATTTGAACTTCGAACATATCTTCAGACACTAAGGAAAATCAAATAAACTCTCATGAGAAAGAGATAGCTATGGTGAATTCTGTCTGAGACAAATAAAAAATCAGATTGCATGGATGCATGTAATGCATTGGCTACTAAAGGTATGTATCTATTGATCATGGTTGTTCTAATGTTATAAGTGAAAACGTTGAGCCTATGTTAAGTGATAATGAAATGGATGAAGTTAGCTCAATTAATTAAGAAGAAATAGAACAAAGTTATGATATTATTAATGAAACCACAAGAGATGATTGTTGGAATTCTGACTTGTTTGAAATAATTAATGAAGTGAGATTTTTTGCAATGTCTGATAATATACTCTTTGAAGAATTCGAGTCATTTGATAACTCACTGTTTGATTTTGAGAGCGCACATAAGTTTGATTCACTTCGTTCAAATTCCCTTGAGTCTTCACTTGTTGATTTTGTGTTGGAGTATCATGTGCATATTGGATTACAACTGAGTTATGATGATGAGTTATCTAATGGATGCATTTCAAATTCAAAATATGAATCATTCTATTTTTCTTCCAATGAATCAGTAATGTTTGATACAAATGCAAGTGTTTTTTCGATCCAGGGATTAACCTTCATGGCTTTTGGAGCAATATGGTTACCTAAATGAGAAGTTAGAGACTAGTTTATTATTGGAGGAGGATGCACATATTTATTTGGGCGTTAACAGAAGCTGTGGGTATGATCAAAAGTATAATCCTTACAAACCCACTATTCCTTTTCACCAAATTCACTTTAAACTTTTTTTTTTTTGAGCTATAAAACTTTTGATGACAAAGTGGATATTAATTTTTTCATGTTTGCATGATGATATTGGTGGTTCACCTACGTTTCAACTTGGGTCAAAAGTTTGGGAATTGAAAGATGATTATTATTTCCAGTGAAAACCTCAGTATAATTAGTCTTCATTTTTTGTATCTAATTTCACATTTGAGGCTACCAAATTTAGGGAATCAGTTTGGGATTTACTTTATAGTGTTTTGCTGAGATTTTTTCTTGGAGGACACCCTACTTTGCTAAAGGAAGGATCATACTTGTCCATTCCTGTAATGCTCCGTTCTCCGACGACCATGTCACTAGGCTTTTGACGTTGTGGTGCTTATGTTGACCTCTCGTTGGCTCTTGTTATTTCGATTAATAAGTATTAATAAGTGGTAATACTAATAATAATAATAATAATAATAATATTTTTATTTATCGGTCGACACTAACCTCGCTTTCTGATTGTTGATTTGATACCAACCCTGTTGTTAAATTTTGATAAGCGATTACATAAAATAATGCAGGGAAATGAGGACGAAGCTCTATCCTGCTCGACTTTTAAGGTGAACTATTTAAATATGGTTTAGGTTTGTAAAATCTTCTAAGGCGTGCTCGAATGGGGAGAAATTAGGATTTACGTATCACATGGATCTCTCTCCAAAATAGACGTCTTTTCTTGTAAAACGTGTTGGACCTTCCCTGGGATCTGGGGAAATGTGTTTGAAATCGTATTGGGTTTTGGCCTGCGTTTTGTCTTCGTGATTCGTTATGGCTTGCTAGCTACGTTTTCTTTGTTTTGGGGATTTGCGTGCTCAGTAGTTTGGGGATCTGCGTGCTCAGTGGATTGGGGGTCACACGCCCAGATGAAAAGCTCACATTTATGAGTTTATTGTAAGTTTCCTTTGCTATGTGGTCATTTTATGGTGCGCAGATCCTAGGCGCGACCTTTTTTGTCTTCCTTGGCCACAATGAAACCCCCTTCATGCCTTATGCTGGTGCGCAGATCCTGGACGCCTCCCTTTTTCCTTCCATGGCTGCATTGGATCCTGTTCACGCCTGGAGCTCAGGGGGTCGTTTGGAAAACGTGGAGGAAGGTTTTCTGAGCATGGAGGACTATTGGGCGCCTCCCTTTTTCCTGCTCTGGCCGCGTGGGTCTGTGGGGTGAAGGAATACTTCATTTTTGTGGTCGTGTGGTCATGGTTTTTTTTGTTGTTGCCTGATGCGTTTTGGGGGAAAAAAGAAGCGCGGTTTTCTTTTGCTGGCCGCGCACAGCCACCAGCTGGTGCAGTAGGCGTGTTACCTCCTCTTTCATTGGGTGCTACGAGGTGTGTTCTTATTGGGGATCCACAACAACAGGCTGTGAAACAGTCCTTAGCCAGGCAGCATGCGTGTTGCAGTATAGTAAGAAGCCCCTTTGAGCGCTGCCAACAAACAGGCTGTCCAACTATTGTTGTTACCTGTTCAATATTGAATGCATCCTCAAATTTGGGATTCTCCTTCAAGTTTTTTTTATTTATTTAGTTATCCAAATCGATTAAGTGATAGTAAGAGTGTTTCCAGGAGAAACCTGATGAAATTTATTATAAAGATTCTCTATTGAGGACCTTACTTGTTTTTCGATGCAACTCATGGAAGAGAATATCATAGAGGAGGATCTGTTTCATATCAGAATATTCATGAAGCACAATTTGCTTTGCAATTATGAACTTATTAGGGGAAGTTTTGAATTTGCATGGGCCATTCTGCTGCCCAGGTTTGGAGCTCTCCTCGTGTTTTTCTTCACATCCTCAAAGCTCACAAAGCTTGGATGTACTTGAATTAGAAGCGCAATAAATTGATGTTGAATACAAGGAGGGAGGCCAACGGGATTGGATGCAAGTGCTAGTGAATAGTTCGATTGCCGTAGCACTAACGTTAGGAGTTGCTTATTTGATAGGCGTGGAATGATATCTGTTTGAACTCAGAAAAGGCACCTTTGGTTACTGGTCTGAATGGGGGTATTCTTGGGCACTATGCATGCTGTAACGGTGATTCCTAGTCCTCGAAAATTGGTGTTCTTAGTAGCAGCCAACCTCGGCTCATTACTACCTTCAAGGGCCTGTTTCAGCGTGCTCTTGCCTTGGGAAGCGCATTAAAGGCATGATAAGCCCTAACCCTCCTCTCTTGATAATTTATTTACTTTAGCATTTAGATAAATCAATCTCTACAGTTTTGTTTGAATTCTGTACATGTGATGTTTCCTTTGGATTTTTGATGCGTGATTCTATTTTACTAAGTAAGTAACGTCTTGGATTCTTGATATTTTTTAATAATTATTTACATATACATATATGTTGACTCCTTCTTGGAACAGAGATGGCCCAAAAGGAAATGGGTTTTCCGAATGACTTTTAATCGCAATTTACATGAGCTGATCTCTCTCCAGTGATTCTCGCTTTTTGACCTTATAAAGTCGGTTTATCATTTTGCCATGATTACTCCTGTGAACAGTGGTTTCTGTAGGAAATATTGTAGTGTGTGAATGAGAGTTTAGAATTTTTCTTGTCTTGTTTATATTATGTAAAACATGGCGTGAAAACGGGAAATTTTCTCGAAAGACTGTGTTGGTCCTTTTAATGTGGATTGATAATAGTATAACCCCCCCCCATTAGGATTGGAGGCTTCTATTTGGGGAGAGTCGTACTGGCTCTTACTGGTCCTTTCTAGATACTATCCGACTCCTTTGATTATCGTTTACTTTGGGGATTATTAAACACCCCTCTCCAGAACCTATACTATTCTTATTACTATGAGCTTACTTTTAGATCGGAACGCTCCTGAAACATGTGTTAATGGGGTTCTATTTTGTGACCCTTGTACGAATACGGTAAGCACTCAAAGACGTTAGTCCTGTGTGGATAATTCTATATGGCTTAAGTTTAAGGCGCTTCCTTAGCTATTCGAATCAGTTAAAGTAATAATGGATACATCGAACCCTCATGAATGACGTATATTCCTGCAAGTTTGATTGACATGTGATGGCCCTCAGGCATATGAATTTATGCAATGCTTGAAATATGAGATTATAAATTTATCCTATACTTTGACCTTCAAAGCTGGTTGAAATGACTTGTTGCTAGGAAAACAGATGAATAGGGAAGTTAATGAGAACTACCCTAAAAAGAATTCTTACACAGCCTTAAGTAAAGGTGACAACTAACATAATGGGACTGTTCATACCTTATATGACAGTTAAGGATAAAAGTCGACTTGAAATTATTTAACTTCATTATATAGGACAATGATTGATACCCATAAATTGAGATATGCGAGTGGAGGTTGAATTATATAATATGATATATTATGCTATCAGGCAACCGGTAAGAATAAATATATTATTTCAATCCTTCGTTAGCGCATGGAATATTTTTCTGGCATTTATGATGATTACTATGTTAGCTAAAAAAATGGTACTTGCATCTCAATTGTGAGTTGAGATAATGTTGATACTTGCATTTATAGTGGCTTGGACCATGCTTACCTGTTTTAGCTAGCCAAATGTACCTTCTACTCATTAACGAAGTATGACGGTATTGTTGTTCGTAATTCATCCCTCTGAGTTGGACTCTTATACTAATGGAGGCATATAGAGACAAGATAATAAACAACTGATAGGATATCTAAATAATATATGAATTTGTTGATTGGAGGAACCCTTGTTTACATATGTACATTCTTTAAATTGTGAGATAAATATCAAAAGTATACTTACATATCCTTGATTTTCTATAAAGGTTGATACTTGGGTAATATTGATGATTATCATATGATTGAGACTTGTATTTATTATAGAAGCTTAATGTTGTTGGTGATTGTATTTAATTGAGAGATAATATTGTTGGACACTTTTATATGTGAAGTAGGTTGAGGGTATTAGGTGAGCGTTACTATTGTTACTGTAATTTAATTATGATTAAATGCAAGGTTAAGGTTGCTTATCTTCTAGCCACTTGGAAATTTTAGTTCATATGTAAGCAGATTTTAAGGAAGTGTTCAATGATGGGTATGAAATGTGTTATCATGAGATGTGCAGCTAAGTTTTGAATACATGACTAGGAATTTTTTGATAGGGGAGTATTGCAAAATTTCATTTATTTAAATACTAGATGACGTACGTTATTAGGTGAGGTTTATATCTTATCATGCTAAGTTCTAGCGAATTGACTCTAGTAAATATTTGCTGCAGATGGAATGTTAGCGGGTAGATGAGGGATAGACTTGTAAACTTGTGCATCATCTTTAGCTGAGAAGTTCTTACATGAGTCCTTTTTATATTGTTCAGCTATGGATAACATACAGTGGAAAATGTAGGAGAGGATTTTGGTCTTGGTATGATGTATTTGTGGATCTTTGTCATCTTAACTTTGGACACCTTGGTTCGTTTGACCATCTTTGAAAATATTAAAATATTGGTTACTACTTGTTGAGTGACCTTATGAGATTATTGGTATTTTAAGTATGGATGTAACCTTGTTTTGTTATGGTGAATAAGTGTTATTAAAATTTACCCTTGAAAAGAAATGTTGAGTAAATCTTGCTATGACTCATTAATAATGTGACAAAAGTAAAATAATGTGGGTCGTTTCATACTTATAAAAGTTGAACTAAAAGTTATATTTAAATAAATTAACATAGAGGTTACCAAGTTGAGAGAAAGGAATTCTTTAAAGAAATCATAGGCGAGACTATCTTTGCAGAGTAAGAATTATATAACATGTTAACCCTAGCTTCTCTAGTGAACATTATTCCTTTTGGGGTGAGATTTGTAAAATAACTCTAAGGTGAAATGAACTGTTAGTTGTTAGAAGAGGATAAGATTTAATAAGCCATGAGAAAACTTAGCATTGTAAGAAGCATTGTACAAATCATATCTAGAGTCGTAGCAAACTGTAGTTAAGGATCGAAAGAGGTTACTTAAAAATAAATAACCATCAATAATTTCCTCATTGTGGCTTGCCCTGTCTGTAGGTGTGTTAAGTGGTGGCTTCTTATGTTGTTTTTTTAAATAGAAAAGTAAATCATCCTTGGCGTGTGTGAACATTTCCGTGCTACCCTTGTGGTCATCCTTGTATTGAGTTACCCACGGAGTTAGTTGTGAACCTTGGTGGTGGCATGTTGTGTCGTGTCATGTGTCAAAAAAAAAAAATTATCCTATATTTTACTGTGTTGTTTGGGTGTGAAATTTTTGGGTCGTTACAGGAGTAGTGTATTTTTGGATAAGATAGCTATGATATGAGCATCCAATTTTTTTGATTTTTTACTTTTACAAGAGAGCTGGGGATAGCCAAGTAAACCAATGTTTTATAGAGGTTTTTGATTAGTTTGGTTTTGCAGTAATTTTTTGGAAATATTTTGCAAGTTGTAGAATTATTTTGGTGCATTTGCGACTTGGGATTGAATTGGAGGCACTAGTCTACTTTTCCGTAGTCTTATGGGATCTCTATTTTCCCACAACCGTCTTGCAAAGAACCAATCTTGGCACTCAAAATGGCTCATCTCATTTTGGAGGCCATAGAAGTAAAATTTGAGTTGAATGATGACAAAACTATCATTTTGGCATCCTTATGTTTTAAATTTTACCAAAACCCAGTTTCCCTTCCTTTCTCTTCATATATATAGGGTGCTCCAAAATTTTTGGTAAGTTTTGAAGTGTTTTTACCTCCAAACATCCACTTAATGTTAAAAACTTGAAGTCCTTTGCTACCTAGGGCGTCAAACTTAATCTATGCAGCTAAACCTTGTGGCAGGAAAGAGTTCACCAATAGATGACACATGCCATCCATTGGCAAACGGAAAATTTTCTTTCAAGGACTAGGTCACTGATGTTAAAGTCACACTAATTAAGATGTTTATTATAGGCATGTTTAATGTGATATTGATAGACATGATGATGTTGGAAATCGATTAAGTGACATCCATCTAGATATTTAAGTTGTGCTAGACACTCTTGGCGATAGTCCCTTTCTCAGAGGGCAATCGCAAACAGAAACATGTAGGATGAGATTTGAAGTTTGAGAGGGAAGGATGGCTTTAGAATCGTAGACGAGAGAGAAGGGAGTAGTACCCATAGAGGTGTGGATACTATTATGATAAGCCCCAAATAGTGAAGGGGATATGAAGATGTCAATCTCGACCGACCTTATCAAAAAAATTAGAGAGAATGTTGTAGAGCAGTTTTTATTGGTGGCCATCGTGCTTGGACATTAGCTTGAGGATAGTACATAGGGATGAGAAGCTAAGATTGATATTGAATAGTAGTTGGTCAAATATGTCTTAAGATTCTTTGTTTTTGAATGACTTTTCGTTGTCCCATGAAAATGATTTCATGAGGAACGTACTAAAGCGGAAGATGATGTGTTGATAGACATAAAGGCGATGGGTCTTGTCTCATAACTTTGGTATGACAAGTTTGAGTCAAGAATGACCGATTTCACCCATTTAGTGAAAGCTTATTCAGTAGCAGTGATGACAAATTGATGACACTAAGAAAAACGGTGTATTGATGAGGTTAATTAGGTCAGAGTCCCCATTACAAGAAATGCCAAAGATCATGAGTTGGCTATAAGGTTTTCCTAGCTTTTACACCATGTTTCATAAGATTCCTCCATGTTGTTGGCATTCTGATGCACTTGTGTGGGAATTATTCATAGCAGATCTTGATATAATGGTTATATGTTTTTCAGTAATAACCCAGGCAAAGTAATGCACTTAG